>CM035793.1:38640638-38798138 GCA_020466265.1 Siphamia tubifer
ATAGACGTGCAAATGTAAACTCCACTTTTCTTTTTCTCCCTTAGAGGCCAATGATCACGCCGGTGTGATCAGATCATGTGGTGTCTTTAAAGAACCGTAACAAAAAAAAACTATCACGTAGAGCACAGGTGTCAAACTCCAGTCCTCGAGGGCCGGTGTCCTGCATGTTTTAGATATTTCCCTCTTCCATGTGATTCAGTTTAACCCTTTAACTCCTGAGAACTAACAAAATAATTGGTAACAAGAAAATCAAAGAACAATACTAAGATAAAAAAAAAAAATGTAGAAAAATAAACAAAATGAGCAACAAAAACTAATAAATATTAGAAAATCATGTAATGTGGAAAATTTTGAAAAAAAAAATTACGAAAGAAGAAAACTAGTATTGAAATTTGGTCCCAGCAATTTTTATTTTGCCTTTAAATTTTTTTTTTAATAAAATAAAAAAATCTTGCTTTTTGGCACCCTTTCCATGCACAAAACTAAAAGGAAAATAGTTGAATTTTTCTGAATATTTAAACTAAATCATCCATTCAGAATGCATCAGCGCCAACACTGAAAGAGTTAATAATCAGCTCCTCATCAGACTGATAATGATGCAATGGCCTCCAGGTGTAATGGAAGAGGGAAACATCTAAAACATGCAGGACTTTGACACCCCTGACGTAGAGTACTACTGTCAGTGCAGATTTTGAACACATTTAGACCACAGGAGGATTGTTTTGAGTTAATAGTGGAACATGTTTTTCAGAATATAAATGCACAGTTATACAGATGGGATGGGATCCATTGGATTTTTGTCCACAAACAAAGAAAAGTGTTGGAATCAGCTGATACTAATCTATGTGATGAGTATTGTGTATGTTTTAGCCTAATATGTTAATGAAGTAAATCATACAGTAGTGAAATAATAATAATAATAATAATAATTAAAAAAAAAGATACCAAGCATGGGCATGTTAAAGATTTTTATGTGGTATATTTGAAATCAAAAGTATTAAAAAAAACACCTAAAGTAGGGTTTAAATGTAAATCTAAATCATGTGTACAACACTTAAAAGCTTTTGCATCACTGTTAGGAGAGTTTAACTGTGAAATAGACTAAAGAAGATTTTCTACTATGATTGTGTTTAAAAAGAGACATAAAGACATTATTTTCCAGAGGTATATTGATGTTATAAAATGTTTGTACATGTTTCAGAGTTGTTGATAAATTGGAACAGTGTTTATATGAAAAAGTTTGAAAGGGTATTAGATAAATACATACTTCTTCCTACTCCTTTTATTTCATGGCTTGGGACACTTCAGTTTTACGTTACTATTTTATTTTGCTTTTATTTTTTTGACTGTTATTTATTGCATTTTTGGTTTCAAGTTGTCATTACATGATTGAAATAAAGAAGAAATAAATGAAAACTTTAAGTTCACTGATGAATTCAGTCCTCTAGCTTTACATAGCTGTCGGAGTTTCTGTTTTTTTTTTTTTTTATCATTGAAAGAGAATCAACACAAAAGTCAAAAGAGCTTTATTTATTTGTCTTAATATGTAAGTCTATTTATGTATTTAAGTAACTGATACATGTTCATTTTAATTGTACAAACACCAAAGCACTTTCAGTATGACAAGCTGCTTCTTATGTTTGTTTTTGTCATTTTTATCTGTATGTTTAAGTGTGCTTTTACATGAGATTTATAATTGTCTTGCTTTGTCCTTTTTAGGTCATGGATGTGTTTTTGGAGGTTTTTATGTTACATATTGAATATCAGAGTCATGTGAACAACTATAAATATCCTTGTTTTATGGATTGAATTTACTTAAAAGCATGAAATTTAAGCTTCTGTTGCTTTCAGACTCTGTTTTTCCTGGGTAAATAATACAGGTGTTTGATAATGAGGTCAGTTCTATTAAAAAAATCTTTTGTATAACGTGTGAGTTCAAATGTGACCATGACGCACACTCATAGCTTATGATACTGTCACGGTACACACCACTTCAAAGTCTGATATGTAGACAGTCAAGATCATCTGCTTTGATACGACAGCTTTGTTGTTAAGTAGAAAACAAGATGTTTTAAATTCTTTACAGTGTGATTTGTGTTTGGGGTGATCAGATAATGACACGGCATTAGCAACAAGATGTATTTATCTTGTCAAAAAACAAAAGAGGTATATCTCACATGGATAGATTGTCCTGTCCTCATTCATCGGTTGCTGTGGAGTTGTGCATGTAATCATGTCATCAGATACGCTGATGTCTTCACAAGGCAGGCCTGGAATAAATGAAATGTTAGTGATTAAAGATCAATCATATTTACATAACTTTTTCAATGGACCAACTCCTTTGTTTTTGTGTTTGATATGCAGAGGACAAAAATATCTACAAAGGTTAAAACAATGCAATTTTAACCCACAAAGATCCAGTACTGCTTTTATGTCAATTTCAAAAATAATTTTCCTCTATATTAAACCTCTATTTGGAGATTTATCACAGTTTATTGTCACATTACCTTCTGTATTTTGCATGTTTCCAGTGTAAATCATATATTTTCCTGTGTTTAACTCATAGTTCATGTAGATATTTAGGAAAGCTTAGATTAAAGCCAAGGGTTATTTTATCAGAGACAGAGAAAAGTGAATAAAAAATGACCTTTTCAGCCAAATATATCAATAACTGAATGGAAATCAAGTGTCTCAATCCACTGTCATTGATCAGACTCTATCGGTTTTACTGATGAAAGCCTCTGAACATCCTAATGGGTCATATCTGATGACCATGAAAACATGAATAATCAAATTTTACACCAATTTTATTTACTTGTATTTATAGGATTAGTAGATCAACATGTATTAAACAGTTTATAACAGTAGACAATTTTGTTGGATGTTGGATGTTTTGGATTAACACTAGTGATAAGTACAAGAACGCTTACATGACAAGTGGCAAAATACAACCGAATAGTTATTTAATTGTAAAATGATTCATCATGAATCAAAATGTAATGACAGCTCTATCTGTGATTTTGGATGCATGGAAATTAAGTCTGATCTCAAGTTTACTGAACTGTTCAGATAAAATATGATCCAAACAGTTTATTGTTTTTATTAGTGAACTGAATTCAACTGAATTGAACTGAAAAATCTTAAATGTCCCTCAATGAAAATTTGATTTGCAACAGAAGTATACATCTCACATATCACCAAACAATCATTCGCAAATAACACAATAAATACAATGGATATAGTAAATAAAATGTTAATGGTGCATTGTCCTCAAATTTTTTTGTCTACAAGCTATTTAAAATTGTATTAGTATTAGTACTAGTAGTAGCATTTTATCATGGAGTATTATTATTATTATCATTATTATTATTATTATTAAATAATCAATTTAAATATAACTATATAAAAAAACTAATGATAAATTAAGGGGAGATAATTCATTTAACTAGCACACTTTTTTGGGTATGCTCTATATTTGCAGCAGTAGGTGTTAAGGGGTTAATGTTACTGAAGAAGAATCATTTTGTTTCTGCACATGTAAGTGTATACTCTCATGTGTGTTGATTATGGGAGGACCCAGGAAGAGTAGCTGATAATCTGCATCAGCTAATGAAGATCCTAATAATAAAATAAATCAGTGATGTTTTGAACTTTCTAAATATATCTCAGTTGACTGAGTAATTATTCATTATGTTGACTGCTTTAATATGGCTACAGTTTCTTTCTAGTTAAGCCGTGAAGTGATTTTATAATAGCCCTGTAATGATAGATGTTACTTAACCTGTCTAACATCGCGTACCTCAAAGTCAAGTGACATGTGAGACTTTCTGAAATCCAGTGTAGTCAGTCATTTGTCATAGTCTGATGAGATTCTTTCCTCTGTGGTGCAACATCTTTTGTTTAAAGTATGCACGCACTGAGCTTTGTCGAAGAGGCTTATCACCATAACATGACTTTAGACTCGTGAACAATGTAAGTGTCGTGTTTGGTAGAAAACAACACGACTGTTTGTACGGAACATTTTGTTCTTTTCATTCCAAAGGTTGACACGGTTGGTGAAATTTTGGTAAAGATAGTGATGATTACCTCCAACCAGAACACGGGCTGGGTGATCAGTTTCATCAAAGAAGCGTCCATGGATGGTTAGGAATGTTCCACCCATGACACTGCCAGAGGATGGTGTGACTCCTTTCACCTCTGAACAAAACAAAGGACAAAAATACTTCACTCTACCTAAAATCGAATGGCAAAATCAGACCGTAAAGGAGCCATTTGACTTGTCATCATGCATTTTTTTCATACCTGCAAATGTCTGGAGCATGCCAAGCTTCCCCAAAGAACTGACCCTGTAGACGGACTTATCGGGAAAACTCCTACAGATTGGAAAGAAAAAGACAATATTGTATTTTGTGCTGTAATATTGTCAATTTTAATAATTACAAAAATATTCCAGAAAGCAAAAACTTCTTGGTTGTATTTTTTTCTAAGAAATTTGCCAAAAAAAAAAAAAAACCCCAAAACAAAACAAAAAATTCCCCTTTTTTTCTGAAGTTATTTGCATAATATTCTAGCAGAGGAAGAAGACACTGTTCCTTATTTTTAGAGTAACGTCACTGACACGCCACCTTTTTCTAAGAATATTAAATCTGTCTTAAATAACTGTTCTCTTGCTTGTGATATGTTTTTTTTTTTTTTTTTTAGAAACTGGTTTTACTAATGTTATGGAAAATTCTATTTGAGGAAAGCGTGACTCCTGTTACTGAGCAACTCTTAAAAGGATTGTATTATTGCCCTGGTTCCTTTTTCCCCTTATAATGCACCATTCTATGCTATATAAAAGGCTCATGGTGGAACAGGCTTGCGTATCAATTGTACTCAACCAAGTTACATTTTTGTCCTCTATTTCTAGACATGCAAACTGCCTGAGGGTTATTATTTTGACTAATCCTTTTACTGAGAAATGTCCCTGTCGCCTGTAAAAAAGCTTCTTAAAAAGTTTACTTTGTAATTTTATGGTCTAATATGGTCCTTCAGTTTATTACAGTGGCATTTTTTTTACATTTTAAATCTAGCCAAGCAGAACTTGTTTAACATACAGGATAATATGGATGAAAGTTAAACATGATTCAGTATAATTTTTCTTACCTCCCAAAGTGGCTGTCCAAAATGTAACTGAAGTTGTGATGTCCTAGAAATAAAACACAGTTAACATGTTGGAAGATGGTGTTTTTATTTTTGTCTCTGTTGACAATTGCTTTAATCTTACCGACGTAACTTCCTGTCATCCTGCAGCTCATGTCCCCCCACCATGAACCTTCATGGTCCAATTTCAGAAGGTATCTTAAAATGAAAACAAAACAAGAATCAAAATGTGAGTTTTTTTTTTTTTTTATCAATACTTTATTTCCAGCTAAATTAAATACATCTGACTGAATGAATATTGATGTTCTACATTTTTCCTGTCTTTATATATATATATATATATACATATACATATACATATACATATACATATACATATACATATACATATACATATACATATATATATTACACTTTATCATTACTTACAGGTCATCTGAGTCCGGTTTAAGCAGTTCACAAGGCATTCCTTTCACGTAGGCTCTGCAAAACATAAGACCATTCAAAGTTACCACACAAACATACATATTAATTATCAAGTAAATAGATTTTAGCAAATGAAAAGTTTTTGTTAGTGGAATAGATTCTTGTCATCAGAACGTTTCCAATATTACACCAGAAAAAAAAAAAAATATATATATAAATCTTACCAAGAGTATTTTTCTCATTTCTAGTCAAAACATCTCATCACACTAAAAAGAACATATAATCACCTAAAGCATAACATTTCAGTGACATATGAGAAGTTATTTTAAGAAAATAGATATTGAAAAACCTTATTTCAATAAATCTTATCAAGTTAATTTTCACTTGTTCCATTTTTTGCTTGAATTAAGCAAAAAAAAAACATCTTGAAATAAAATCTGCCTATGAAACAAGTGAAAATTATCTTGGTAAAATTTCTTGAAATAAGATTTTTCAAGACATATTGTCTAAAAATAGGTTCTTTACATGTCACTGAAAAGTTAATTTAAGTGATTATTTGTTTATTTTATGTATGATGAGATGTTTTTAAAATAGAAATAAGTAAAATACACTTGGTAAGATATAGATTTTTGTAGTGCACTGGTTAATGTATAAATTAGACAAAAGCTTTCACATTGATGTAACTGTACATCTGTTTCTTTTTATAAATATATACAGTATATATATACCTCAGAAATCTTGCATTGATACCATTTGAGCTCTTAGCAGTGTTGCTCCCGTACACATCAGTAAATATCCGGCCACGTACTGTCAAAACACTGCCTGTGTTGTTTTAAGAGAAGACATTTATTTTTAAAGGTTTATTTTTCAGGTGTACTAAGAAAAAAATCAGTATGATATAATAAACTGTTATATTTTACCTGGAAGGGCACTGGCTGGACTCACAGAGTGTATAGTAGGTGTGCGATACCATCTAACCTGAGAGGAGCAATAGTATGAATGCAAGAAGAAAAAACAGTGAGGAAAAGCAAAACAAAACACAGCGGGGTATTAGGGCCACATGCAAAGGATAATGTATTGTACATTATCCTGCTTATTCTATGGTTATTATTTCAGCTTATTACTGCTACTACTCTAACAGATTGGATAAAATAACTGTTACAACATGGCGAATATTTACTTTCAAAGTGACCGAACTACCTGCGGAGTGATATGGTACAATGAATCTGAAGTGACAAAACCCGTTGCCATTGGCAGCAGGTGTTAACGGTGGTTATCGGAAAAAAATTCACCCGAAGGGGAATATGAGAGAGAGTTTTGGGTGGAGAAAAGAGAGAGACGGATGTACACAGTCAGGCTGGCAACCGGAGCAGTTGTTGTCCCATTATTGCAAATAAATACTGAAAACGAAGCTCACTGAAACCGCTCCTTGTTTTCTAAAAACCAGCATAGAGGAGTTAACCCCGGGGTAAAATACTTATGGAGATTTTGTACGAGAGGAGGACGGCAATTTCCCCTGATTTCCTGACTACGGTCAAGATAACATTAGGAAAGATTAACATTGGATAAACTCGCCGTTACAACGGAGCGAATATTTACTTTAAAAATGGCCGAACTACCTGCGGAGTGATATGGTACAGTGAATCTGAAGTGATAAAACCCGTTGCCATGGGCAGCGGGTGTTAACGGTGCAGTGGGCGGTTGAAGGCTAGGAACATCAATTCAAAGTGAACGGGAGCTGTCACAATGTCCTAGAAGGCTGTAGAATTATCCAAACAAATGTAACCTTTGTTAAACCAGGCGTTAAAATGAACAAGAAATCAAAGAAAACAAGGGGTGGTTTAATAACATGAGGTGACCTTTACACACATGAACACAGCAAAGTATGCTTTTAATATATGTACATTAGGTCCATAAACTACCGTCTGTAATATTACATCATTTTGAGGCAGTGTTTTTCACTTCTGTAAATAAGTTCAATCAGTCATTTCAGTCTATTTTTCCTTCATTTACATGAGTGTAGAACATATATTTGTGTGCACCCACAATACAGATGTCAGTTTATTACATGTGGGAGATTCTCCACTTTTTGGTCTGACATAATTAATTGATATACAAATGCAAATTTCATTGAATGACAAAAAAAAAGAAACCTACATAAAGGCTGCAGTGGTATGGTTTGTAACTGCCCCTGCAGATTTTGCTTTCAGGAATGGGAACTCCATCCACAATGACATGGGCCACGTATTGTCCATCAGGCATTGGTCTGAGACAGATAAGATAAATTATTTTAGATAGATTTATAATGACATGACACATACTTTGCTTTCTGTGAGTGTACGTTACCTGGTGTAACAGGTGATCATGGTGCCGTGTGTTGAATCTTTCTCCACATCACAGGGGACAGACAGAGTGTCTGACACCAGAATCACAGCATTCCCAGTGTTAGGGTCTGGATTCAACTGAAACTGTGATTCCTGGGCAAAACCTGGAAACAAATACAAAAATATTGGACTTTTTTAAATTATTATTATTTAAGTATTTTTCTGGTTAAGGTTGTCACCTAAGAAATGCATCAAGCACAAAGTCCTAACATGTTTAGAATGACAAACTGATTGACAGATTTTTTTCTTTTCTCAAAACATTCTTCAACACCATGAACACAGTATGGTGGGGTTACAGTAAATCATGTTTTGGGGTTTTTTCCCCTTAACTTTGCTTCCTGTTCTTAAAAAGTCCTACAAGCCTGTTATGGAACCTACTGTGAATTGTGGCACAAATAGATTATTGGATTTTTTTTTGCTTTCTATTATTAATTGTTGTGTTATGAGTTAATAATGAGATGGCAACACTTGTTGTGGCAAACAATAGTGTTGTATTTACAAATGCCAAAGCTAGGACCACCATAATACAACAGTGTGTGAAATTTGACTTTTAAGGGATTGGGGCTGAGTATTTTAATGGTATGAATGAGATATATATATAAAAAAAATAATACAAAACATGAAGTTAAAACAAATACACATGGTCTCCAGTGAATTGCTTAATGCTACTTCGAGGACAATTAGAGTAACTAGAAACAAAATGGTTTAGGGTTATGGAAAGACCGCATCATTGAGCTAAATCTGAATAGTTCACTGAAATGAAACTAGCATACAGCGCTCTTCAAAAGAGGCGAGAGGAAAAAATGTTTTATATATAAAATAATAATAAACTGTATATAAATATTGTCGCAGAAAGTGGTTCACATTGGTTAAAATTTACAAGAAATAAAATCATTTTCATAAAAGGGGTGAGATAGAAAATAAGAAATACATTAATTAAACAAAAATAAAAAAAACAGTACTAGATAATAAAATAATAAAATATGACTTCAGCAACACAAAACCAGAACCAACCCAATTGCCACCTGTATCATCTCAAAAGATTGACCAGGGACAGTCAAAACTACTGGAAGATTGAACTAACTAAATTAAAAATAAATCAATGAAACTTAACAATAAATAAAGAAATAAAATCAATACAATTTGAAAAAAATACATTAATATATAAATTCATATATGATGATAGTCAATGTGGTAAAGGGAGTTAACTAATAAAGTCTAACCATGAAGAGTCTATTGAACAAATATATGGGTCTGCAGGCTGGAAAAAACAGGCAACCACAGAAGGTCTTTAATGTCGTATTATACTATGGGAACAAGAGAATGACATGGCTTGAATATTAAATATCTTTGAATTGCTGCAGAACACAGGCAGCAATTTCAATAAATCACACTCAGTAGTCAAACAGAAGCCTGTGCCACTACTGTAGCATCTTATTTCTCATTTTAAATTATACTGCATTATATATTTTTTTTTTAAAGTAACCCCATCAGACATTAAATGTGCTAAATCTTATATACCTTAATAACATTAATCAGAAAACAAATGACAAAAGTGCTGGTTAGGTGTGGTTTATGTACATGTATACAGTGGATAGTAATATTCCTGTAAAGTGAATGGATCATAAAGTGCAGACAGTGTTTTGAAGTAGATCTGGTAAATCTGACACCAATATTCCTTTAGAATGAAACTTATTCTCTTGTTAACTTTAAGAATTTCACATTTTGACCCCAGACTTATCTTGGAAACTTGAGCCAACCAGCATTTAAGATTTTCTTTATCAGTCAAAGTCAGTTCTTCAAATGTGCTTTACACAAAAAGGAGTCAAAATCATGTTTCTCACTCTCCTACATGTTTACTTATGCGTGTTATCAGTAACACATGTGGTAAAAATTTCATTACTTTTATTCCGGAAGTATTTTACTTATCAACCAGTGCCATAATAGTCTTACCCTCCCCTAAAAGGGTAAGTTCTGTTCCTCCATTTCTGCTCCCAGTGTTTGGAGAGATGGAGTCCAGGCGTTGAGCATCTGAAAATAAGGAAAAGATTATCCAGATTTATCTTTTTTTTCAGCTGTATGTAAGGAGGACACATTAAAAAGTAGTTACATTTCAGAAAAAAAGGCTGTTCTAAAATAGACTGTCATGTCTTGTGATGGTTACTTACTGCAACAGCACCACAGTGTGAGGATGAGAACTGCAGACCAGAGAAGACTCCTGGAGGAGGAATCCATCCTGGAGGTGTCCCAGGTTACACCTGTGAGCGACTGTTAAGGTGCCACTGTGGAAACCAAGGAAGCAATAAAGTATGTAAAAGAAAAAGTCTTAAAGGTTTGAACATCTTGTTTTGTTCTGATTAATAAATAATATTCCAGCCACTCATCTTCTGTTTGCATGTGATTCAAATGACTGTGTTATTTATTATTATTATTATTATTATTATTATTATTATTATTATTATTATTATTATTATTATTATTATTATTATTATTATTATTATTATTATTATTATTATTATTATTATTATTATTATTATTATTATTATTATTATATGTTTTTGTTTGTTTAGTTTTTACTCTCCTGTTATGTTCATTTGTCAAGAACAACAATAGTATTCATGGTTCAATTAATCATCCAAAAGATGTCCAACCCCCCCCAAAAAATCCTAACAGGTATTCAACAGGTAATGGTTCAATTAGAATAATTCACTAGTTTTTCATTGCAAAAAAATATAATTTCAAGCTTTTTTTTTTTTTTCTTTTTTTTTAATATTTGACCACTAATATTACTTTTAAAAGGCCAACATATAAAACATAACATTGAAACATACTGTAATATGTATCACAGTTGGAAAAAAAAACATTTTCTAACAGAATGTAGTATTTAAATGTTTTAAACTTCATTATAAATGAATGTAAATTGAATGTTACATCTTCATTCATTTCACAAATGATTTAATTCATTTGTGATATAAAAATTCATTAGTCATAAGTTGGCATATGCAAATTCTGCAGAATTCATTTGTTGCAAGAAATATGAAAAAATGTTGCATTGTATGATGTGAAAATACTCATACATGTAAACAAAAATACTTGTCATCGCCCGCTTCATCCGGGTCTGGGTCACTAAAATGTTAATTGTATATAAATGTAAATTATTACAACACATCCACTGTTTTTTGTTTGTCTGAAGTACTATCTTATCAACCAACCAATCAAACTTATTTATATACCGTAACACTTCTCATGCAAACACAGCATAAGACAAAGTGTTTCATACTTTACAATAAAACACATGCACACATAGAAAAAGACTTTGTGGTACAGTAGTATGTACTAAAACAACAACAGTGGATGGGAGCTGAGGCAGGACAAAAACTCAAAACAGAAAGCATTTTAGATCAACTAGTAAATAACTAAATGAATGGGTTAAGATAAAGTAAAGTAAATAAAACAATATGTAATTTACAAAGCAGATAAAAATAGATGCACAATAATTATAATAAATACACTAAAAATGAAGAGGTAGACAGACTTCACTGTCATTCAGAATACAACTGTACAAATTCCATATACGTGGATATATAATTATACAGCAGCTTAAATATTCAAATACTATAGTATAAATATAGTAGATGAAATAACAGTGCAGTAGTGAAAGTCACCTGGCGGGTTGGCACCAGTGCAAGGAAAGAGAATTTCCTCCCATAAATAATAAAATTAATACTTATGGAATGTATGAATAAAATATGGTTAAAATGTATTTAAGATTTTAGATAATGAAATTTTAGATTTTTCTATTTAGATGATGGATTTAAACCCTTAACGCCGATATGCAAATATTCTAACAAATCTATCTGTTGTATGTGCTATCGTCAAATTAAGCACCTCTGATTGATTTAGTATTAGATGGTATTGTACATGAATATGGAATAATAAAGTTTAGTCAAACCTAATAATAATAATAACCATAATTCTATTCTATTCTATTCTATTCTATTCTATTCTATTCTATTCTATTCTATTCTATTCTATTCTATTCATGCATGACCTGCATGAAGATATAGTCCTTTTATTCCTCTTTAGGTATTAAATTACAGAATGTATTACAAATTACAAAATGTACAAAAATGTCCACTCCAGACACCATAAATGTAATGTTTAAAGTAAATAAATACGTATTTAAAACCTCATATCACAAAATGACAAACTGCAATATTGAGTAATACTGTTTTCCCCACATTTTAACATACTGTAATACTAGTTATTATGAATGTATTAATAATAATAATAATAATAATAATAATAATAATAATAATAATAATAATAATAATAATAATAATAATAATAATAATAATAATAATATAAAAACAGCTTTGTTTAGTTTGTTGACTTATACTAAAACATGTCACTGCAGATCACAGATTATATCTTATATACAATTAAAACAACAAAACCTATGAATATGCAAGAGAATAGCTGTTGAATAACTTTCCAATGTAGTGAGCAATGAAGGGTTAATAATAATAATAATAATAATAATAATAATAATAATAATAATAATAATAATAATAATAATAATAATAATAATAATAATAATAATAATAATAATAATAATAATAATAATAGACTGTATTTCTGCAAACCCATACACATTTCACATCATATTTAACACAGTCACATCTATAACATTTAATTAATATCAATACATTCAGTAAATGTGATGAAAATCCTTTGTGTTGTTGTAACTTACACTGGTCTGTTTGAAGTGCTTTTCCGGTCAATATTCTCCGGTGTTCAGTAGTGTGTGTGGATGATCTCACCTCTGCACACACTCTTTATATGTGTGTCCCTGTGTGTGTCCGTGCACCGCCCCTCACCTGTGACAGGGTGGAGCCTCGTGCACACATCCATCCACCCGTGGGAGGGAGGCAGCTGATGGCATCACCCACCATGCCTTTCATAATGACACCGAAGTCAAGGATGGTTGAAGTGATAAAACTGGATGATGAGTCAGAGCTGCAGATGGGAACCATGTAAGTCACATTTACCAGTGAAACGTAAAAATACATTTGACCTGTCATGAGTCCATTTGGAGATTTCTTATCAAACTCCGAAAAACAGTTTTATGTACGTACATGTGGACTAAAATAATAGATAGAAATATTAAAATAAATCTGTTCTTTTGTCATAAAATAGTCCCAGGCACACTTGAACTCATCACAGATACTTTACTGTCCCAACAACAACAACAGCAACAACAGTTTTAACCCTTAAAAACATTCAACAGTTTTAACCCTTAACAACATTCAACACTTTTAACCCTTAAAAACCTACAACAGTTTTAACCCTTAAAAATATTCAACAGTTTTAACCCTTAAAAACCTACAACAGTTTTAAGTTAAAACTAGGGTCAAGATGGGAGACCCCCCCCAAAGTTGACGGAGAACAAACATGCCAAGATCCTGTGGGACTTCCAGATCCAGACTGACAAGATGGTGATGGCCAATCAGCCTGATATAGTGGTGGTGGATAAACATGAGAAGACAGTGGTGGTGATAGATGTAGCAGTCCCCAGTGATAGCAACATCAGAAAGAGTTATAACTCTTATATAAGAGTTATAGTTATAAGCTTGTGTTATACTTTATCACGTTTTTTTTTTTTTTTTCCAACTGAAGTAAATCATGACTGTTGTTGTGAATGTTACCGCAGTTTAATAATGTTGTATTCTGTGATTCCTGGACAAAACATCAGAAACATTAAGTGACCATTAAGTGACCATTCTGTCGAAGGCTACACAACATGGCTACGAAAGATGTAAAAGTAAAAATCAACCTGACAGCCCTAGTTTATTTATAACTGTAAATATTTTAATGTTAATCTTTGTATTATACTTCACTGTATTTTGACAACGCTCCACTTTCATTTTCCACTTCTTGGATTGTTTGGTGAACAATGTGGTGTTGCATCGTGAGAGCATGTGTTGCACCAATGGTACAGAAACAGCACGACATGTTCAGGCTTTGGGAGATTAAACCATTATTATTTTACAATCACAAAGCAAACAGACAGTAAATAGGCTGTTACTACAGTCTACATGCTAATCATCTTATTTAGCCTTTGTTTGATGCTTTGGTTTATTTTCCCCCCGAGGCTATTGTTTACAGGACTCCTGCAGAGAACAATGGGCTGTTACGAAAAACAGTAAATAAATACAGGTAATCAAATTTACACCTTGACTGGAAATAGTGAGGTTGAGGAAGCTGAATAATAACAACTAATGTATAAGAATTAAAAGGGAAAATTCAGATTATTATTATTATTATTATTATTATTATTATTATTATTATTATTATTATTATTATTATTATTATTATTATTATTATTATATATTTTGTAAATGTTGTGTTTGAGTAACTCTTAGATGTGGTGGGTGGTCTTTTTTTTTTAAACATGTAGGTAAATGGCAGTCTAGAATTGAACACCTGAAGACTGAGTTTTATGCAAGAAAAATGTTAGTTCTCTGAGGGAAAAAAAAGTTGATGTGGTCATTATATAGGGTTTATTTTAGAAGTAGTATTCAGAATTATTGAAACCACATATTTTATCATGTGATATGATAAAAAAAAAATCTAAATCATGTCACTTGTATAATAATTATTCTAATAAATCTATATTATATATGTATTTCAAGTTTTACTTCGTGAGTAAGAGGTGAATACACCACACAATTATTTATGATTTAAATTGATTTTTTATTGTTTGCTAAAATGTTGCTACAACATTTAAAAATAATGATTGAAAAATGTAAACTCAACACTGACCCCCCCACCCCACCCCCCAGACACCGGCCCCACTACAGTCCATAATACGGCTCTGGACATGGACTGTGACCTACAAACCTATTTTTCATTCCATTACGAGGTGTATATAGATATTAAACTTTTACACACCACATTATTTTTCCACACACACTTCAGTAAGATAATATAATATAATTACCCAACAAAATGTTCTATACAAAATATTCTTGAGAATGACAGCAGAGTGCTTGAGGGTAAAAATTAACAGGACGGTAGCTCTACTGTTCTGTTCTTTGGTTATTTTTAGCTTAAACTATTAATCATGTTGTTTTACTGGAGGAAGACAGAGACAATAACTGACACGTAACCTGTTCCTGAACTCGCTTGTCCTGAATGTTATTCACACGCCTTTCAGTCGACAATGAAAAACTGAAAAAATTATAAATTTGTGACACATAGAAAGAAATTATAGTAAGTTTTGAAGTTTGAAGAAAATTACTAAAATATTTTTTTTTACTCTGGGATGATTGTAGAAGTTTTTCAAAACAAGAAATAAATAAAATCACAATTTAAAATCATTGATCTATTTTATGAACAGATTGTAATTTATCATATTGTTTTGACTTTTAAAAAAACATGTGGAAAAAACTTCTCTTAAAATATTTAAAATTTTTCACATTTGTTCTGATTATTGAGATTTTTTATTGAAATTATATTTTGTTTTTGTGTCACAATTTTTTTTTTAACTTGTGAATATTTCTAGGTTATTATGAGACTGTGAACCATTAACTAAAATTATTTTTATTTTAGTGTAATTTTTGTATTTCATAAATTCATCCAAAGGTCCAGATTGGACCCTTAGGCGGGCTGGATTTGGCCCCCGGGCCACATGTTTGACACCTGTGGTCTATAGTAACACCATGTTTGACATAAAAAAATAATTAGAAAAACCCTTACAAATAAACTCAAAATATTAACATTGTTTAAATAGCACCAATTAAAATGTTCTAATCAATAACTTTGTCTGAGCAGTGAGAAATGCCAGAAAAAAATCTAATAAATGTTGTTTGTCAAACTCTGTCAAAACACGTCCCTGTTTTAAAAAAAGAACAATAATTACACATAATAACAGCGGCTTAATATGATACTGTGCAACATGAAAAACACTCAAATACACAAAGAGAAAGAAACTGTCACGCATATGCCCTGTCAACTGGAGTTATTTCAAGAATGTGTAAAACAGGAACAATAGTAGATGTAATGTGTGTGTTCAGCAGGTTCACATGGAGACGTCAGTGTATGCTTTCACTTCCGCTGTGGGAAATGTTAGAAAATATCCTGTGATGAGAAAAAATAAAAAAAGAAACAACATGAGATCATTTCACAAGGTTTTCACCACTTACTAATAAAATAAATGTAAAAAAAAAATTAATGAAGGAAGAAATAATAATAGTAATAATAATAATAATAATAATGATGATGATTAGGGTAGTAATAATATGTATTATTACTACATTATTATCATTATTACTACATTAATAATTATTAACGTAGTAATAATGATACACACATGTTTAGAGATGTCAAAATGAATGCATTAACATGATTTAATCCATCATTATGGATAATCTCATTAAAAATGTATCACAATTAAATGGAACAGTTGTTTACAGGTGTTTTGTTGAAACTCCAAGTGTTTAATAAACATGTTAATTGCATATATATCATGATATAAAGGTTGAACAATGCAAGACATTCAAAAAGTCTTCTACAATACAGACAAAAAAGTATAAAAATTTTATTACTAAAAAATATTATTATAATTATATAATAATTCATAATATAATTATAATATCCAAAACACACACACATATATTTAAGCCTACATGTGGATAATAACTTTGCAAGTCCCATACTGTCCAGCTCTGACCTTCCATCCGCTGCCTCCCATAATAACCCCCTCATCATCACAGTCTCACCAGTTCAAAGGTCACCATATAGTTCCTTATTTCACGAGTCTGTTTACTCATGCAAAATGAAACACATTTAATACAGATTAATAATTAATCATGATGAGTTGAAATGAATCCAAAGTAATCCTAAAAATAATGTTTTTTTTAATGTAATGATCTGACAGCCCTAAAACAATGAAGCTTCTTGTTCTTTTGCTCTTATTAAGTAATTTAGCATCATCACCATGTGCTAGTAGTTTTTACATTATTCAGGGGTAGTAAAAGCTAAAATCAGCGGCCAAATAAGATGGCAGTTGAGAGTGGAGGGCTAAATAGCAAATTATAAAAAGCAAGAAATTAACAACTATAAATAAATGTAAAAAAAAAAAAACGACAACAAACAAACAATGAAGCCAGCCATCATATATATATATATTTTTTAAATTTGATCAAATTTTTTATTTGATAGCCCTAATAATGATTTTGATGCTTATAACAGTATTTTTTTAAACATTACAATCAATAATTGACCTTTTTGAAACATTCAAATATAAATTTAGAATCCTTCACAGACATTTGTGTAATCCAACTGCTGACTTGTCTTTCCTCCTCTGCAAATGTCTTATGCAACATGCAAACGTCTGAGAATTACTCAACCATGTACAAGGAGGCAATGGTTCATTTATGACCAGACCACAGTTGTCACTCATGTGTCAAATATGGCAAACGATCATTTAAATCCTTCCCTGCACCTAGAAAACATAAAAATAAGGACACAAATCACCAAAATAGGCATGACTTTATTTTTTTTTTTTTCCAAAACTGCGGCATAACAAACTAAAATCAATATGAAAACACACAATACAAAATAAAAATAACACTTCAGCATCGCTCACAATGAGAACAGGTATCAGTATATGGGTTTTAATTGTGGATTTATAGTGAGTAAAAAAATGTCTACGGAGGAATTGTCTGGTTCACAAAGTGGCGTGTTGAGCTAAAAATGCTCTGATTCTCTGGAGGAGTTCTTTCTTCACACTGTCTGGAACAAGCGCTGCAGAGGAGGACAAGAAAAGAAGCCATGAGGACCACGGAGTTAACTGTCTGTGGGTTTACTTATAATACTATTATTAGTAATATTAGTACTCAGTTAATATTAATGCAGATAGGAAATTACATGTAGCCTCCAAAATGGGATCATGACCTTTGACCTCAAAAGGTTCAACCCATAGTCTCACATTTTGAGAGGGAGGTGTCTATTAAGGGCTAAAAAGTTTGCAATGGGCGGGGTTTGTTGTGTCTGGCGCCACTTGTTGTTATTACACAATTCTTTTCAGGAAGTATCTGCTTCAGACATTTAATGTGTTAAATCTTACATACTTTAATCAGATGAATCAGAAAATAAATGACAAAAGTGCTGGTTAGCTCATGTTTTTAACATATACAGGGTGCTTGCTGTTTTTCCAAAATAAAATTCCAGACTTTTCCCCCAAACTGATATTTTTTCCCCAAGCCCCTGAGTTGAAGTACTCTAATACTTTTGTGTTTACTTCATAGGTTGAGATTGTACCAGTTGTGTGTATTAGAAAAGTAAATTTTTATAGTATTTAATAAACAAACACATAACTCACAAAAACCTTTTCTATTTCTCATTTTACAATGATTACAGTATATGATAAAATTCTAGTATTAGCAGTAATTTTCATACTTGATTAATACTTTCACCCAAAATTTAAGACCTTTCAAGGTCTGGTAACAGTGTTTCAAAACTCCATATATTTTAAAACTTTCAAAACTTGTGCAAAGTTTCAAAACCGGGCGACTGTGGCTCAGTTGTTAGAGTGGGTCACCCAATGACAGAGAGGTTGGTGGTTCGCGTCCTGGCTCTGGCTGTCCACATGTCAAAGTGTCCTTGGGCAAGACACTGAACTCTGACTTAGTCTCCCAGTAGGAGTGAATGTGTGTGAATGGGTGAATGTGAAGCTAATGTAAAGCGCTTTAAGGTGGAAGAACACTATATAAGTGCAGACCATTTACCCTGATATATGATGGTGTGTTATTACACATATATGGTGGATTATATGTATACAATGGATTTCTAAATCTTTCACTGGAAAGAACCTGTAAAGTGAATGGATCATAATGTGCAGACAGTGTTTTAAAGTAGATCTGAGACCAATATTCCTTTTGAGTAAAAGTTATTCTCTTGTTAACTCTAAGAATTTCACATTTTGACCCAAGACTGATCTTGGAAACCTGAGCCAACCAGCATTTAAGACTTAAATTTTCTTTATCAGTAACACACAAGTGATAACATTTCAAGATAAGATAAGATAAAATAAGATAAGGTTTATTAATCCCCATGGGGAAATTTAAAGTAGTCACCGCTCCACATAACAAAAATACAATAAGCACTTACATAAATAAATAAATATTGGATGTAAATAGCTCTAAGATAAAAACAGTTCAGAATAAATTATAATTAAAAAAAGTTAGAATTAAGATTAGATTAAAGAAGAGGAGTTAAATATGATAAAAAGTCAATAAGATTAAAAAAAATGTGATATATAAAAAGATTCAATATCCTAAAATCACACCTCCCCTTCCTTCCATTTACAGTATTACTCAGCCTGATTGCTCGAGAGACAAATGACTTCAAAAATCTTGTGGTAGAGCATCTCAGTGAGTGCATCCTGTTGGTGATTTCATTAGTTTTATTCCAGAAGCATTTTACTTAGAGACCAGTGTTATTATTATTATTATTATTATTATTGAATACCTCTGCCTTTGGGTGTGACTTCTGTGACCAGATCCTCCACAGTGACATGTTCCAATCCCTTTTCTCTGATCACATCTGCACACAAGAGTAGAGTTAAGGAGACTTGAAAAAGAAAAAAAAAAACCACACAAACACACAGTTTATAAAGGCAGACACAGACTCAGTACCTTTGCAGTGTGCCTTCAGCTGATCCTTCCACCCACACTCCACCAGCTTTGCCCTGAGTAACTCTTTTAACCTGTGACCACAGCCATTAACAACATTACACAGGGTTAGTGCTGTCATTACATAAGTGTCTGCAAAGCTATCACAGCCTCTACAACATGTCAGAACCAAATCACTGCAGTGGAACAACCGCTTACCGCTCCCGTTCCCCCATTTCTATCAGCTTCTGGTTTATTGCAGCTCTCATTTGTGAATCTTTACTCATGATCTACCTGAAAACAAACAAAAATAACCACAATCAGTAGCAGTGTAGGTGAGGAGACTTCACATATATATAGAAAATACACGAAAAATATCAATAAACCGTTACCTTTGTCGAATAGATCAGCTGGGGAACACACGGTCCCTTTGTGAAATGGCGTCGTCGGAAACATAAAATAAACTCAATGGTTCCGCTTTGGCTTCGATTAGTGATATTTTATTTTATTTTATTTTATTTTATTTTATTTTATTTTATTTTATTTTATTTTATTTTATTTTATTTTATTTTATTTTATTTTATTTTATTTTATTTTATTTTATATTTTATTTTATTTTATTTTATTCGTTTCAAGTGTTTAGGAAATGTGTAATAATGTTGTGTAGAGCAGGGGTGTGTTTGAGGTCCTTGATGTAGAGTAAGTATAAAATTAGTTTGATTTTAAAATCAATTTGAAGGTAATTTTGCTGAGTAATAATTTATTGCATACTGGACACGCTTAGAGATGTTCTATCCAACTTTTTTTCTTTTAAAAATGCATATTATTGATATATTTATACATGTGCTTTATATTTCTTCTATTCTTTTTATTGCTTTCCTTGTACATCCATTATTAGATGTTTACTGCTGTCATAACCAAATAATTTCCTGCATTAAAACACAACAAATATAGTTTTGAGGGCTGAACTTGTTTACATAGTTAATTTCATGTGTAAGCACTACTATACTTAATACTTGAAGGAGAATTTAAATATATCGAAATGTGTGAATTTATGCTTAACCTTACTGTATTTGTTTCAGATAAATGTTTCACGAATGCTGTTTGCATCATGGCTAACTGATGTTATATTTAATTAATTAATTAATTTACTTGAAGGTGGGAAATACTAAGAAAAATCATTCATTAAACTTGCTTACAACATAAAAAGTCTATTAAACTCAACTTCCCATCAGCCCCTAGCAACATTACGTCCGGCACAAAATGGCTCCGGCGGGAACAAAAATACAAACGTGTGTCCGGCGTAGTTCATTCACATCATCTTTCACCTGTGAAGAAATTAATTCACATTAAATAAAATATGGCTGCGTCAAATTACTCATTGAAGGTCAACAGAGAGCTGTTAGACCCCAACTTTGAAAGCTACAGGTTATCTTTGGATGCCATTCCGACTTACAACGTTGAACTGGATGCTGGTGAGATAAAGTACAGTTCATTTAGCTAGCTGAAGTTTAGCATCACAGCACACATTTGACTTATCCTACCTGCAAGCACACACATTCATAAGTTCTAATGAGAAACGAAGGGTTACACGCTTTCACTTATCTTTATACATGCATTTTGTTAACAATATATTGAAGCGTTGGAGCTGTATTTTACCGTCTCGTGGTTTTAGCTAAGTTGTTGTAATGACTTCCCATATGAATGTCTTTTGGGCTTTGGAACCCTCTTAAAAAGACCATAGTATTTTATTCCAATATGTATTACACTGTTCTACATTTTTTTAGAGTAGTAAAAAACATCAGATATTAAATGTGCTAAATCTTACATACTTTAATAAGATGAGTCAGAAAGCAAAAGACAAAAGAGCTGGTTAGCTCATGTTTAAATATATATGATGGTATGTTATTCCACATGCTTGTTTATGTACATGTCTACAGTGTATTTCTAAATATTCCACTAGAAAGAACCTGGAAAGTGAATCATAATGTGCAGACAGTGTTTTGCTCCTTTGGAGTAAAACCTATTCTATTGTTCATTCTAAGAATTTCATCAACCAGTCAACCAACATTTAAGACCTGAGTTTTCTTTATCATTAACACACGTGGTTTCATTAGTTTTATTCATGTAGACCCGTTTTATCATTAACAGAATAGCTATAATGGTGGGGACAAAATTAATGTAAACATGACTGTATTTATGCAGCTTGATAGGCCAAGTCAAGTACTTAATGCCAATGTCACCACAGACATAAAGACAAATGAAAGTGGAATTATAAAATACTGTAAAATCAATATTTTCATTGTGTTCAGATGAAAAGACTCAAATAGATGTTTATAGTGCACTCATGTACATTTAACAAAACCGCACTAAAATGCATATAAAGTTTCACAGATAAACAAACCAAGGTGTTTATTTTATTTGCTAATATTTACATCTATTAATGATATTATTGATAAATTCAGGAACATAGAGTTTAGTAGCGTTTATAGTTGCTAAGCTATATTCCAATGTAAAACTTAACTGATGAGAAGATTGTTGATTGCTGTCTTGCTCTGATATCTCCTCAAAACTTTTTTCTTTGTCATCTCTGCAGCTGTGGAGGAGGTGAAGTTGAAGGATACACAGTACACCCTGGAGCATATGAGGGCTTTTGGCATGTACAATTACCTGCACATAGATCCTTGGTATGAGGACAGTGTTTTGTTTGTGGACTGCAAAGGACGGGTTCTCAGTTTGACTGTCACACTGGTAAGATATGAGATATGGAAATCTAACTGTTTTTGTATATAACACCTCTTTTCATATGTCTCCTAGTGATGCTGGATGATTTGCAGGTCTTGTAATGAATACCTTATAAAAAGTACATTTTCAGCAGTTCCATAAGTTTGGCAATAGTTAGAAAGTCAAACATACAATGATATCAGACTCTCAGTTCATATTCAGTAAAAACAGAAGATGAATGTTTTAATACAGGAAGTGTTCAAAAATCAATATTTAATAACTATGGCTCTTATATTGCTGATTTATGCTGCTTGCAGATTAGTTTCATCCATCTTCCTTTTGATCACATTCACTGGGTTCAGTTCTGGAAATTGGAGTGATTAAAAAAAAATTATTATTATTTTTTCCCAAAATAATGTTTGTGATAGTGATGTGGTGTCAAAGAAATCTATTGGGTGTTTTAATACATCTGACACACCAGTAGGTGGTGACCAAGTACTTACCACCTACTTGTGTAATAACAAAACCAAGTCTGGTTTAGTGAGACAACCCACAGTGTTTCAAAAGTGGCATAATGAAATTAGCTTGCAAGATTATTATATGTAAAATGATTAAGATTATTCAGCACGGTTTCAAACAAAAAAATCCAATTTTTGGATTGGTCTCAGTATCTCTTTGATTTATCACAGGCATCATTATATAATTGAGTAAGTACAGATCCTTTTTTTTAATTTATTTATTTTTTACATAATATCAACTTATTAAGATGAAGGACAGTGACTCTTTCATTGAGATTTCTTTGATGTCCAAGAAAATTAGAGATAATTGCTGTTACAGAACTGTTTTTATGTCTAAACTGACCTGAATGATCAAAATCAGACTGTTATCCAGAGAAACTACATCTCTGGCTTTCACCGCTATCATTAAATAACTCTACGAAAATGAGTTAGTGAGATTCTAATTACAATCATCACATAATAATTATGCTCCTTGCCAAGCCTTTTGTATATATTAGCAGGCAATTGATGCTTTGCACATTGCACCAAGGCAGTTCACACTGTGTTCAGGGCATTAACGCTATAGATGTGCGAGAAAATGATCTCAAAGGCGCATCATACATTAGCTACTGATATAATAAGCAGTGTCATGTACCATGGCAACAACAGGGCAGCTGCTGCATAGTGCTTTTGAAACAGTCTTACCTCACGCAATGAGTAATTGATGCTCATGTGGTGGCATATCTGTCTATTACTAATAAGTCAGTGAGATTCGCGAATTTCATGTGAAGGCCAGTCACATGGACCTGGCCACATTGCATTTTATCACTGTCTTGTTTTCTGTTATTATGCAAGTTATGTCTCTGTTATAATAGGTTTTTTGTTCCTGTGATTTTCTGGAAACAATATTTGGCCTTGTGGTTTGATCAGATTTAGAGTTCTGAAATGATCATGATGCTGGTTTTCCTCTTTATGTAGTTCAGAGCTTCTCTTATGAAGTATCTTTCTTTGAGTTCCTGTGAAATGAGTATCAAACCATCATGACTTTGCCAGACACCGAAAGTACAGTGTTTGGAGTGGTCGGCCATTTCATGACATTTAATTGCAGTGCAAAATTATAGGTAATTTTTTTGTTGCTTGGTCTTGAACAAAATAGTCTATTTTCTCTCTTAAGGTTGACAAACCACATCTCCTTCAAAAATGGTTCCCTTTCTGAAGCACAGCACAAGGTTTTTGTGATCATCCAACCCAAAATCTATCTTTTTGAAAGGAAGGAAATTGCACCAGAAAGTAGATTTTTGTGTAGCTTTCAGACAGAACTTTTTTTTTTCTTCGGTTTATCCAAATGCATGCATGCAAGAAATTATTATTATTGTTGTTATTGTTATTATTATTGTTATTGTTATTTTTATTATTATTATTATTATTATTATTATTATTATTATTATTATTATTATTATTATTATTATTATTATTATTATTATTATTATTATTATTATTATTATTATTATTATTATTATTATTATTATTATTATAATAATACATGTCTAAGTACCTTTCACAGAACTAAAGTACACTTTACAGACAATTAAAAAAAAAACAATACAAAGACTACAAAGTAAATAATGAAATATATAAATAAGTAATTATGATAAATAAAAGATACAAAAAAGAAATGAAAAGATTCAATACAAGGTAAGATGTAGGAGAAATAATAATTGTGGGTCAGTGATTCTGAACAGGTGAGTCTAGACTTGAATATTGTGATGGAGTCAGTTTTCAAATGGATAGTGGGAACAGAGGTGCATCAATTCCAGAGCAAAATGAAGAAATAAAGTGTCTTCTCTGTTGTAGTGATACTAAACTATCTGATCATTAGTTTAGATTTTGTTGGATTAGATTAAATTAGATGAGACAGAACCATTATTGATCCTGTTGTCAGAGCCCTCAAGAAACTGAGGTGAAATAATATTTATGAATGTAACAGTGCACATAGTGATCTTTGTGTAGTTTATTATTTATTAACAGCCTGATACCAATTATTACTCCTCAAAGAGACTGAAAACGAGACTGAAAACCGAGGAAATGGGATCAGCACACATTTGGAGCTGCTTTCTTCAAGTTTAGGAACCCAAAATTAACTATGGAACTGCTTTTAGTGGATTACAAATTAGCTCAGTGAAATGTATAACAGTAGTATGATGTTTGATTTGAAGCCAGCCAAACAATATATTCTTCATTTACTATGATTTACAACTTTAATCAGTCATGTTGCTCCATTCATAACCCCTCAATGACCTTGTAACCTGCCTTCATTTATCTACGAGTTAAGGTTTTTCAACCAGCTGCTGTTACATTTTTGTGACAGTGTTGTGTTTTACATCCAGGACACCGCCTTAGGAAAACCCAGAGAGGTTTACCGGATCACCACAGACGCCAGTTCCTGTGAGGATCGTCTCTGTGCCTCTCTCAGCCTCACCTCGGCAACCTGGGCGGCCCTGTCGGATGGCGCCGGCCAACTTTACCTCCTCCGAACGGGCAAGAGGGGAGACGGCTCACATATGAAGTGGGAAGTGAGTATGGCCAGTCAGACTACACACTCCACATAACTCAGTATTCTGCATTCTGTGTAGTCTAATATTCAGAATAAGAATTAGAAGGTCAGTAATTGATTTCTGACCCATTATTGACCTCTATTGGTGGCTGAGTGGAAGTGCAAGAGTGATTGATTCACTTCACAGACTTCATAGAGTGCAATGCAAAAAATACACTGAAGATATTGGCATTGAATAGCCTCCCACTAAACATTAAAATGATAGAATCAAAAGGGTTTTTAAACAAAAGGTTAGAGTTTTTTGTGGAATAAAGTAGAGAATTAGGTGATTTAGGCATGTGATTGTATATTCATGTGATTGTACTTATGGGATATTTTGTATTTGTATGTCTTGTCCTTTCCATCAGGGACCATGGTGGAGACAAGTGTTTACACTTTTACATGTTATCCCTTCGATACCTTGTCATGCTATATCAATAAATAAACTAAACCAAATCAAAAATCAGTGATGCAAAATCACTTTAATTCAGGTTCAATATACACACCCCAGTTTATCATTTACACATGTTTATTAGAACTGACATTACATTTACAAATACACAAAACATTTAGTAACAGGCAGAATTTTGTTAAAATTGCACTTGGTTTGTGTTGTCTTGTTCAAGTGCAATTTTAACAGTATTCTGTCTCAATTTATTATGACAAATACAACATTTAGTAATAGGCAGAATATTGGTATATTGATCAAATTGGATTTACTTATATTAAAGGAGTCATTCCATGGTTATTTCATTAATATTTCTGTGTTCTCCATTGTTATTGAATACATTGTGTGTTGGTTCTATTTAAAAAAAAACAAAACATCCGGATTGCTTTGTTTCAAGCTGTTTTTGGAGGATAAAAAAAATGAGGTCAAAGAACAGAGTTTACCGGTACTTCCTCATACATGTCCATGACGTGGTGACAAGGCTCAGAATGAGTAAAGGAATACCATCCCCCTCTCTCACTCTGTGTGTGTGTTTAGTGTTTACCTTTACCAGAGTAGCATCCAGCTAGGTATCGTGCCGTTGCTTGTTACGACAACGCTTTATTTCCACAGAGAGCATCTGAACCAGTTTGATCCACTTTTTTTTTTCAGTTTTTGCAGCAGCTACTGTGGCGCCGTCTTTTCTTGTAGATGCTAATGCTAATGCTACTTCATATTCGCTGCAATGGGGGACAGGTTTAACCCTATGTAGGTGATGCTAAAGTCCATCTGATGTCAGAGGGACCACCTTTTTCTAGGTCTCCCGTGCCTCTTGTTGTTTTCTGTGAATGCGGTATGGAGTGGAGGTGATGAACCACTTTCAAAGGCAGCGTGTGTCGGTAACTTGAGGTGACCCATCAGATTCCAAAAGGAGCGTGGAAAAGTAGTTTTCAGCCGAATGACACCTTTAAGATATTTCATGTTATTTAGAATTTTAAGGAAAAGTTGTAGATGTACATCATGATTATGATAGTCTAATATTACTCTTTTCACTGTTATTGTTTTACTGGTCTGTCCCAACTGAGCTCATATTGGGCTAAATGTGGCCCCTGAACTAAAATGAGTTTGACACCCCTGGCTTAGAGGATCAAACAGGAACACATTTTAAAGTATCACTACATAGTATTGTTTACACCAAATAAGCAAGACATTTAAAAAAAAATTATAGTGTAAACTCAAATGAGTTTTGTTAAAACAGTGTGTTTTCCATGTTCTAAGTTATAAAAGAGCATCATGGAGTTTTTCAGACTTGGTGGAAAAAAACTGCTTTTGAGAAATCCCACCTTCATCTTGTAGTTTTTTCTTGCCGAGAAGAAGGGTCTAAGGATAGGGGATGCTTGGGGCTTTTTATCTATTTCTGTAGTTGATTGTGTTTTCTGTAAAGCCCTGTGAGATGACTTTGTTGTGATTTGGGGCTTTATAAATAAAATTGAAATTGAAAATCTTAGAATGTCTGGGCATAAGGTTTATCTTACCACATGTATGTTTGTGTTGAGGCAGCACAGAAGCTGGAGGTAAAGCAGTGAAATGCATGTGGATAAAATTACAATGTGAGTGTAAAGCAGATAAGATGTATTCATCTTGGCTCACATGCATGGCAGCAGCTAGACGCACTGGCAGAGGTAAGGCCTCCAGGAACAAATATAATCATCAGTTTTTGGCTCACCACCACATTCTTTTGGCATTGATAAATTGCATATTTTCCAAGAAAAATTGCTCACTTTTAGCTCTTTTTATGTCTCAAACTTAACCAACTTTTGGGGGAGTGATTTTTGTAAGCCTGAAAGTATCTGTCCAAAACTGTACAACTTAACACCTTGTTATATAATCAGTCACTAAATAACACACACTGACAAAACCCCAAATGAGCAGTAATACTGTAATTAGTGTTGCTAATGTAGAGCATATTCTGACAGAGGTAACTAATCATGCTTTTTTTCCTTCAGAGTTTTTCCACTATAAGATATCTGCATTTGCTTTGAGTTTCAGAAATGGACTGGTTAAGCACATTAACCTGGGGTATTGACCTGATTTCATACAGAAGATTTGTGTATGTGTATTCAAGGCCTCACTCACTGAAATACTCAGAAATTCAAAATTTCAACTATAGCTTGTTATTGGACATATTCATCTACCTCCTCTTTCCATAAAACAAGCAGCACTTGCTAAAAAGTCAACACATCCAACAAAAAAGCTGTTATAACATCATAAACTGTCAAAAATCACTCATATTCACTATGTACAGCTTTCATTACTGTCATTAATGATGAACTGCTGACATGTCCAGGGTGTAGCCATCCTTCACCCATAAGTAGCTGGGATAGGCTGGGATTCCCATGACTCGAGTGAGGATAAAACAGGTTCAGAAAATGAATTAATGTAATGATGAAAACAATCTGGAGTTTGCGTTTGACACAAATGTAGTGTGTCGTTTCTAAAGTGTCTGTTTTGTTGATGAGCCTATGGTAATTTGTGATAACTGAGGAGGGCATCTGAGACTCCAAGGCCCTTTTGGACGGAACTGGTATAAGAAATTAAACTTTTTCTTGCAGAACAAGTGAGGTCTGTTTTTCATGAAACTATATTAACCTTATTTTCTGGTTCTCATGTCAAGAGCAGGCTCACCATTGACTGGTAACTGTTGTAAAATAGAAACAATGTTAATGTAGCTGTCAGCCATCTCATTAGCTATTGAGATTGTGTTTTTCGGAAAGATTTAAGTTTATCTGTGATCTATCGCTTCATGGATTTCTTGTCAAAACACTTTTCAAACTTTGATACATCATCCCCACCATAGCCCCCATTGTCCTCGACCTGGAAATGGACTGAACACATGTGCGGCAGAAACAGAAATGATTGCAAATGAGTCCAAATCACAGAAATGCCAATTTGCATAGGACTCATATTATCACAGGACCTCTCTGTGTTTTCAGGGTAGGCAATTTACTGTGGAATTTTGATTTTACAATTCATTGACATGGTAAATTGTCTCAGGCATTTCAACAATAGATAACCACAGCAATTATTCCAAGTCACTAGAGGTCATTGGGTTTTACTAATCTCATGAATCGATAATGCCTGTAATTTGTAAAGTTAAAATTCTGCCACAAAATAGTCAATTTCAGAAAACGCAGAGGTCCTCTGACAATAATAGTCCTATGTCAATGCTTTGTATTTCCTCATGCACTGGAAATTATAAATGAACATTTGGAAGGTCTGTGGGTGCAACTGCAGGAGATTCATGTCATGGAGATTCTTTCACTAAAAGTAAACCTAAAAGTAAATGTGACGCCTTGAGAAATGAAGGACATGCATGACTGTGTGCAGTAAAGAACATTTTCTACATTTACAAAAGTTCAATGGTAGTATGTAAGTGGAGAGCCTTCACATCTGGGAGATAATATCAGTAACGTGGTGGTTATTTGTTAAATCCTCAGGTTGCGTTAGTCCTGTGTGAATCGGGTTTTAGAAACTGTGTTCTCCAGCAGATTCAGGACACAGAGGGACTATGGAGAAATGTTTGTAATAACTAAGTGGTTAATGTAACTGCGAAATGAAAGCTGAAGGTTAGTGTAGTGGGTGTGTATAAAGTAGGGGTGAACAGTGCACTTGTTTGTACTGAACCATTTCAGTTCAGGGCATTTAATACAATATGAAGATTAGGGCTGCACAATATGTTGAAAAAAATCATTATTGTGTTAATGGGGTGTGCAATATTCATATGGCAAAGGCATACAGTAATTTTTGTTTTTATTTTTTCATTAATTTTCTATTTAATACACCATGGAGTACCAGAGTGGTTTTCTCTACCATTCTAATGCAACGTTTCCACTCTGTGGTATTGGCTCTACTCGATTATACTTGAGTTGCTTTGGGGATATGCTTTTATAATATTTTAGGTGCCGATTAAATTTAAATTGACATTCTTAGATATAGGTCTTTTCGCTTGTCTTTTTAACACCAGACCACGTGAAAAAGCTGTATGATGTTGAACGCACCAGAGATGTTATGATGGTCCTGAACATATCGCCTCTGTGTTTAGAATTAACCTGTTGTTGCTAATCACCCTCTTTTTCCCAACTCTAATTCATATACTCCTGGTTTATTACTGTGTATAAATGACACAAGGTGAGATTAATAACACAATACAGTTGGAATAGTTATTAGCATAGTGTATTGTTTATCTGTGCAGAAGTTAATGCTGTTTAATGCTAGTGTGTTGTTGAAGCTAATACGATAATAAGCTAGCTGTCATCTGAGTGACTCATACAGTTGTTTACGGTCTTTAGAAGTGGTGCATTTTCCCCCTCGGCTTAAAATTAATCATTTAAATATGGGAAAAAATTTATTTTTGAAACAAAAAAATCATAAAACAAAAAATCCTGATACATATGTGAATCGATTTTTTTTTTTTCTCCAACCCCTAATATATGTGTATTTGACTATTAAATGTTCAATAGGAAGCTACCCACAGAATTACAAATGTCCCATTATTCTGTCTTGGTAGCTTTTTTTTTTTTTTTTTTTTTTTTCAATAGTTCAAATGCAAATACATGCTTAAGAATTAGTTTCTGTGTTTAGCCTTGGCCGGTCTGTTGAAATGCGGTGGTAGTAGTGGGGGATGCAGTCTTTGATAAGATTAGTCTTTGTGCACTTCATCCTGTTAACAGCCAGGCATGTGAGATCACAACAAATGAGAGCTCACCCCCTGAACAAGCGCACTTGATGCAATTCTGTAAGAGTTCAACAATGGAATTTGTAATGAAGATTTAAGCCCTTGAGTCAGTGGCTTCCAAGGTTATAATTTTAAATTTGCGCTCCCAGCAATGTCAGAAAAGCCACACTGCATCTTTCATTTGGTCTGTGTGTGTGTGTGTGTGTGTGTGTGTGTGTGTGTGTGTGTGTGTGTGCATGCGCTAATAAACTCAGATCTATTTATGTATGCACTTTAAAAGTCTGGCTCTTCAGCATCTCAACCTGTTTTATAAAAAGACAATGATGGCTGATGATATAGATGTACTAAACTGAATGCCGGAAGAAGAGATTTAACTTTTTTATTACTGAATTTATGAGCTTTTCTAGTTTTATACTCGCAAGCAGAGTCATTTCAAGATTCACAGCTTCACTTTAAAGCTTATTTCCCTGTCAAGATCATTCGACACGAATATATATAGGTACATTTGAAGTATTTAAAACAGCCTCTCACCCAAATGTGACAAGTTTGACACCCACTTTTGAACAGTCCTTTAAATCAACTGAATATCTCTATGTGTGCTCCAACCAGGCCAAGTGTAAACTGGAAAAAAAAGAATAAATAAATAATTAATGGAGGATATAACATTCAATATTCTCATTGAATTATTTGTCACAGTCTTACTTGACACAAACTTCCTCTCAAAATGTTAAAGTGGTGCACAGTTATTCCTTTTAACTGATCCAGGTCTGTGTTACATCTACATAGTAACATTATTTTCTTTCCCTATTTCATTCGCATGTTAATTTTTGACCTCCTAACCGAAGTCAGTCCTGATTATTATGAAAGAGCAATTGGTGATACTACTGTTTAAACTTGTGGTGGTAACTGTTACATTAACAATAAAAAGAAAATTGGGCTCCATATCATACAACAGATTAATTGATTTAATTGTTTTACGAATGGCTGATCATGACAAATGGCTAAAACTAAAGGTACTAAACACAGAATCAACATTTATTTATGTTGATTTTAGTTGAACTTTAGTTGAAGTTTGAACTGATCCTGTTTTAACAGATTATAATTATTTTTTATTGTTATTTTTGCTGTCTGTTATGATTTTCTGTTGATTTATTGTTTAGGAATAATAGGCCAATTGAGGTAAAAATGTGTTTTATATTGACCATCTGTTTCTGTTGAACATTCAGAGTTTATATGGTGTCATTTTCATTCACTTAGGGAGACTTTTAAATGGAAAAACTGGTTCTCTGACCATTATTCTGCCACTATCAGGTCCATGTTGCTCAAATTGAGATCATATCAATTGTCTGAACGCTTGTCTTTCTTCATAACTCTACCTTGAGTTTACACAATGTCATATTTTGACACCAGCTAATGTGTTTTTTTTCCAGATGGTAGGTGGGTGCCAGTTGGAGGATTTTTTGTGAAAATATCAAATGAACAGTGATAGTTATTTCTATACAATGTCACGTTTCATATTAAACCCTTCCACAACCTGCTTTCTGAATAACAATTAAGTTGGTGTCTTTTGTACAATATGTCATTTATATCCTTTATTATATAGCAGAGGATCAGGGGGATTTGGGGGATATACACTTGTGCTCGACCCCTGACAGTGTAAGCCTCACTATTTCAGAGCCTTATGCCGTCATTTGGTTGCATTATTTCGAATGTATTAAGAAAAGAATATACATTATTAATATTATTACCACAAATTATCACTTTACTGGTATGTCCTTTGGTCTGATTTAACATTCTAGATATAATTTGTTAATTTTCTGGCCATAGTCGCTGTTCAGTGAAGACATGGGGGAGCCGTTCATCATCCTCCACAGTGTCTCACATGTTGACGCTGGAGTTCACACCATCGAGGTCCTGCTTCTCCGTATCCAGAAGGACCCACAGGAGACAAAAGGAAGTGGATACTCGGTGTCCCTGGAGTGGATCACAGTTGGCAACACTGCAGCACAAGGTGAGTGGGAAGTGATTCTGACTAACAAGTGTATCACAGACTATGTGCTTTACTCTCAGTAAGAATTGCAATATAAATCTTCCCAGGAATCCTTCTAGCATTTACTCCCAGTGGACAATAGAAATCAGCATTAATTAGACCGTTCACTAAAGTTAGCCATAGTGAGTCATTTTTAGTTTAGTAATTTAGTTTAATAATTATGTCCCAGATGAGATTAGTGCTCACTGAAGCCAACACTTGCACAAGGCTTTTCATTAAACTTGGCACCTTGTGTAAAGAGTTACATCATGAATAATGATTTAAAGATTAGACAGATACAAACACAAGCTGCCTTTACAGAGTCTCCTTCTGTTTTGTTTTTGTCTTTCATTCTACGGCCCTCTAGAATGATGCGACAGCTCCCATTCACTTTGAATGGACGTTCCCAGCGTTCTGCGCGCTGATTTTTTTCGATAACCGCCTGCTGCGCCATTAACGCCAATGGTAATGTGTTTTGTCACTTCAGATTCACGGCACCATATCACTCCGCTGGTAGTTCGGCCACTTTGAAAGTAAATTTTCGTGCAGTTTAACGTCAACAAATAGGGCTAGCAGATCAGAGGCAGCAGCGGCTAGACAGCAGCACAACAAAATAGCCTATACACAATGTTGCTTGGGAACAACAATAGAATTCCAACTGCACTACTTTTTGTCGACAGAAACCATCGTCTATATGAATAAATTCTTAATCATTTTGGTAAACAATTGTCTCTTTTCTCAAAATAAGCAGTAATAACCTGTAATAACCCATAGAATAAGTGGGATAATGTATTGCCCATGTGTGACTATTGAAAAATATTTACCCTCGGGGCGGAACAATACCCCGACACTTTAGCCCTGTTGGGAAATATTTTTCTGATAGTCACACGTGGGCAATACATTATCCCTTACTAAATGTTTGTGTAATCTACATGTTGTCAAATATATTCGGATACACTTGGCCTTCATCTACAATTTAGTTGTACACAAAGCTGTCATTCAGCGAATCTGAAATGAGAGGCTGAGAACCACAACAAGAATTTACATCGATAAGATAAGATAAAATAATGCATGTATTGTTCCTCAAAGAGCAAATTTGCATCAGAACAGTGCAGAGTAGAATAAAGTGCACTCACAAATCTAACATCTCAGTCAATTATGTACGTCATGTATAGGAAGAGTATATATGGATGAGTTATTAGCAGAGGGTATTACACAACAGAAGAATAGAATAATATGCAGATTCACAGCAAATGATAAAAAAACAAGAAAGATTCAGAGATTGTGCAGATAAAGGAATACAGATTGTTTAATGATAAACATGTTCTGTTTGATTACATGACAGAATGATGTGGCATAGTACCTAGTGCGGCGTAGACAATCTGTCCAGGCTGAGCACATGTTCTGTAGAGTGAGCAGTCTAAAGCGATTCTGAGAAAAGTCAACAGAATAACGGTCAGGGGAGTTTAAGTGCTTATGACTACATGATGTGTTAATGACTGGCAGATTTAAGTGCATATGCATTTATTTAATGGAGCTGCAAATTCTAGGTGTGAAAAAAAAATTATTAGACCATCAAAAGTTGTCAAAAACACGGGTTATGCAATCAAGTACTAACTCCTGTGTGTATCATGTGACTAAAACAGACAAAAAGAAAACATAGAATGACTAAAAGTGCTGTTTTTGCCAGTACAATGTCATAGATATTGATGTAAGAACTGAAGAGATTTTTGTTATTATCAAGAAAACATGGAAAATTTATAGATATCAGCTGTGAAATGAAACTCTTATGAGTTATTTTTGTTATTATCATTATATTTGTCTAAACAAATGTACCTTTAATTGTACCAGGCATTAAAATGAACGAGAAGTTAAAGAAAATAAGAGTGGTCTAATCATTTTTTCCATGAGGAAGGACAATATCAAAATGAGTCCCAACTTTTAATTTACTACTAATGACTGCCATTAATTTATACCACAGAAAAAGCATGTTAGCCATAAAACAGTCCACATTTTTACCCTCACTTCCCCTGTAATCATTATCAGATGTGTGCTTACTAATGGAGCTCACTGGTATAACGTTACAAAATCTGTTTTTACTCTCATATAAAGTCATGAGGCAGAAAATACCAAGATGTAACATTGTAATGTAATGAAAAATTCAATAGATAATGTTTTGATTTGCCACTCTTTTTCCTGGTTCTGTGACCCATACAAACAGCACACCCACTTTCCTCTGTTTTACTGATATTATGAATTGTGGAATGTCACGTCTCCATGTGTCTCTGATGCATTGTACCATCTTTAATTTCCTTTGTGGCGTTTACCTTTCCCCTCCTGTGTGTACTTCCCTTGCAATAGTGCTCCAGATCTGATTTTATGATATGATATAAGGTTGGATATTATGTGTATTTTACACTCGGTGAACCCTTCACCCTTGCTCTTCATTATAATCCCTCTACCTTTCTCAAATAGGTGAAAATATAATTGAGGGACTTTTTGTGTTACCTTTCCAGGGTAACATAGTTGATAGCAGGTGTCGTTGACATTTTTTGCTGTTTTCAGGCCAAAAATCAACATAAACATAACATCACTTGGCATTTTCACAGAAAGATTCTTCTAAATATCTTATATACAATTGAGTCAAATTTAAATGGCAAGTTATTTATAAAGACATTGCAGTGACACTGTTGACATACCAATAAATACACACTCCACTCACACACTACTTTGTATTAAACACTAATAAAGAGGAGAAAGAACAAATGTTGGAGTGTTGTCAGTGGAAGTGACATAATGTGGATTAGATCATGTGATTTGGAATTAACACTTTTTTCAGAAGTGTTTTTGTAATGGGTAATGTAGTTCAAAGTGATTTCTCAGATACATGTACAATTATTTTTTTTTTCCATAAATCATACCTGCAAACTAGTCACCTTTCGGCGAAATTCGCCGTTTTGATCCTGAAATAGGTCACGTACGTGAATCGTGTAGATCCGAAGAGTTTTTTTTTTGGGGGGGGGGGGGGTAGGCAGGCAGGCCAGCCCAGGCAGAGACAGACTACAGAGCTATATTGTATAATGTTGGTCTGTCTCACTCTGCCTGTCGTTCCCACTGAGATAACCTACAGTACATACATCATACACTCTCAATGGTCATTCCATGACTGCCAGTTACAAAGTTAAAACCTAGTCGCGTGCGAGATCTCGTAACGTTAACGCGCGAGTATGAAACTTTCACATTCCAAACAAACGAAACTGTCACGTTCACTGTCGCGGCCTCGGATTTGGAGTACCTGAACAACTGCACTGTGAAGATTTTTTATTTTTTTTTGCTGTGCTGACTGCAACGTGTGCTGAGGTAAGTCCAGAAACATTTTTGTTGGTTTTATGTCATAACTGAGTGCGATAGATTGCATATCTGCCGACCTTTACGCATTTTGACACCAAACTACGCTGCTACGATTAATCACTGCAAAATACGCATAAAGCTTTTTATTTTATTTATTTATTTATTTATTTATTTAATCCGTCAAAAATGAAATTTCTGTTCCGTCAAATCTATCCGCTGACCGAATTTTTTTTTCAAGCTTTATTTTGGTCGAAAACCACCACAAAACCTTTTCCTTTTTCTGGTTTTTATTTATTTGGACCTGAAGAAGACCTATTTAGGTCGAAACGTCGTCCACTTTTTTATTTTTATTTGACTTTCACGGGAGTTTTCCGCCCGGCTTCGGCGGAGATTTCCGTGTTAGCTAGCTTCTTTTTCTTTTCTTTTCGTCTCTCTTTTCTTTGTTAAAATTAAAATACGCACACTCACACACACTACAGAACACACACACAACACGGGACACACAGACACATACATATATAAAATAAAATGCAGAATTTTACGGACGGAGAGGGCTGGACGGTGGTCCGCAGGGGACGCCGGCCAGGTCGCTTCGCGCCCGGGGAGTGGGAAGCGGGACGCCGCGGTGGGGATGATTTTCTCCGGGGGACGGACAGTGCGGACCCCGGGGTTTCACAACGCCGGGGTCCGCAACCACCATAACCCCAACCTTGAGCCAGTGCCACCCTGGAGGATTATCCCCACCGGTCGCCCCCAACCCCTCATCCGGACTTATGCACAGGCGGTGCGGGGCACACGGGGAGGGTTTCGCCGTGCGCCCGGGCTGCAACGGGGGGAGATGCGGGGTCCAAAAAACATGGCGGACTACATTAAACCTACGGCCCGGTTTAAACAAATTACACATACTTTTCATGATTTAATTAGAGCTGTTCACCACGGGGCTAATGCGAGGGTTTCTGAGGATGAAAAAAGACCTAGAACAATCAATGAATTTATGTTCAGTTTCTGTGCAGTTTTGTTCATAGTTTGAGTAATGAAAGTAATTCTCTCAAAATTGCAAAAATAAAAAGTGCACGATTTATTAACTGAAATATTGTCTTTTGTTTGGTAGCACCCGCGGGGGGGGGGGGGGGGGGGGGGCAACGATTAGTTTGTCACCTTTTTTAACCCTCATGAGTTTGCAGGTATGATAAATAAAAATTTTATATATTGCCAAAAAATAAATATCTGTCATGATTATCTCAACTTACTAAAATTAACACAATAAAAACAAATTTTGAATAAGCAAATGTGACTGTTAATTTGAAGGTGGTTGTTCTTAAATTTGGGTGGTCTTTTAATGCATCTTAATCATTTAAATTTTCTTCTATGTTTTATGTAAAGCATCTTGAATTGTCCTGTACGCAAAATGTGTATTACAAATAAATTTACCTTGCTTTGCCTTGCCTTGCTTACTTGACATTTTAGGATATCTATTCATTAATTAATAATTTATTAATAAGTGATTGTTTCCGGGATTAAATAATTTTGATAAATTTTAATCAACATATAAAGCATAATTTTTATTTATTTATTTATTTACTTTTAATAAAAGTGTATGCAAAATATACAGACTTCAAAAATCCTTCAATTATATATAGACTCAGGTATATTTTAGTGCAGTCTGGCTCTGTGCTAATGTTTTGTGATATAAAAGTCATTGCTGGCCACTGTATCTGTCTTTTTTGCCGTTGTAAATCTGTAGTTGTTGATCATCTATAAAATGATGTGTCAAAGAGTGGAGCTACAATGTAACACAACTTTAATAATCTTTATCTGAGACATGCTGAAGGTCTTATTCTTTTAATATAATTATTACTTCACACCTTTGATAGTGTCCTTTTGTTTCTACACTCAGGTCAGGACAAGGTGTACGAGGTGAAGAAGAGGAGGGTCCTCAGGGGGAAGTCGGTGCCTCATTATGCAGCAGTGGAACCTCAGGGGAAGGGGCTTATGGTGGCTTCCGAGAAACCATTTACCTTCACACACGTGGACGGTCGCCCTGTGGAGCAGCCTGACCCAGAACCTATGGAAGTGGAAAAGACAGGTGGGTCAGAGGTTCTGATGGGAAATATGAAGACATACAGAATATTGATTCTGTGGACAGGGACTCCATTGTAAAAACCTAGACGTAGCCATGTATTTACTAACCGTCTGCTGGATCTGCGATTAAAAAAAAACAAAACTCATTTTATGTTTCAATAAATTTCACGTTTCCAATTATGAGTCTACAATTGGGTACTCTAATGTTGATAAATTATTGATGGTCAAGCAATAATTCTAACTAGTTTTCAGTCCCCAAAGAAATTCACTCTCTCACTTGGACCTGAACTGAATCCATCATATGCTGCCGTCAGTCTGCATACCTCACTCTCACTGCCTCTTGTCCATTTATATCTTTAATATAATGCTTCTCCTCTGCATTACACTGGACTTTGTGATTGTCTACAGTTATGAACCTTTATCATGCACCAGCAAAAGGCATGTGAAATATAGGATTAAATTTTTTTCCCCCCAATAGTCAGACAGTTTTAGTTCTTTTACAAAAAATACTTACTTCTACCAGATAAGTAATAAATACTGTAATAAGTAATGCTTCTGGAGATATCAGGCCAAATTTGTTCTGAAGTGCAAATAAAGATTTTAATTTTTTGGAAGTTTTAGCAGTAATTTACTAAATATGTAAATGTGGATCTAATTTCCCCAGACATTTTTATTCACTATCATTAATAGAATAGAATAGGGCCACACGGCAGTACAGTCGATAACACTTGTGCCTCATAGCAAGAAGGTCCTGGGTTTTATTCCAACACCAATCAATGGGGGTGAGACCTTTCTGTGTGGAGTTTGCATGTTCTCCCTGTGTCTGCGTGGGGTCTCTGTGGGTCCCACGGCTTCCCCCCACCATCAAAAGATAGGTTAATCTAAATTTCTGATAGGTGTGAATGTGAGAGTGATTGTCTCTATATATGTCCAGGGTGAACCTCACCTTCACCCATAAGTAACAGGAATAGGCTCCAACAACCCCCATGACCCTAGTGAGGATAAAGTAGGTGCAGAAAATGAATGAATGAATGAATAGAATTAACATCTTTTACCTCATGATGAAATTATCTTGTCAATAGTACTGCATAGTCACAAAATTAACCATGAATAGAATAAAATAGAATAGAATGCCCTTTATTGTCATTATACAATGTATGAGATTAGAGGGCTTCTCCTGCTTCAGTGCAAACAGTAATATAGATTAAAATTAGCAAAAATTACAGAAAAAAAGTAAAGATAAGTATATTAAAAAAGAAAAAAGAAATAAAAATAGACATAGAAATGTACGCACAGATAACAGTGTATTGCACAGTGTTGTCATTTGCAATACATTTTTATCTGTGCCTACATTTCTATGTCTATTTATACACTTTTATGTCTATTTTTATTTATTATGACTAATAAAAAAAAAAAAAAATCAGTTAGTCAAAAGTATTGACTTCTGTAGAGTATCTGATAAACTAATGGAGATACATGTAGAAATTGAGTATGTTGTGCAATAGGACTAATAATACTCTTTTCTGAAAGGATAAAGGAAATTGTAGATGGTTAATTGGGAACATCGGCTAATTTACGAATATATCCTGAAGATTATTGATGCTGCACTTGCATCAATTGACAGGCAGTAGTAACTTCCAAGTGTCAAGTTAAATGAAGTGCTGCCTCATGTTTCATTGTTTGTATTGATTGTATCCAGAGGTGTTTTGAGTTGGACCTGTTGGAAATGGAAAATGACTGGTGATTGTGTTGATGCTATGGTAGGAAACAACGACTGGAACATAACTGTAACAATATGACGCCACATGGATCACAGATTTGTAATCATACCCTTCACTACGAGCACCTTGACTTACATTTCATATTTTATATAGTTAAAAGTTATATTTTAATGGATGAAAAGCACCGGTGGTCTTTTTTTACTTTCTCTACATTGTGCTTCATTCCCTCTAAATGAGTTGAACGTTTGCCCAGAGCTAATTTCCCAAAGTCGTGATATCACATCAGACCGTCTTACTCATTCTGAACACCGAGCAAACATTGAAAAGGGTTTGGCATTAATTATATTTATGCTGAAAATTTGCCATCTTTTTTTTTTTTTTTTTCTTGTCAAGATCACAGTCTGAAACTAGGCTGAGAGCAAACACAGCTGTCTATGAAACTGTTGAAACCAAGTGAAACGCAAACATCATCTGGGCTCAGTCTTGCCTCCTTCCTCCAGAGATGACTTCACCTCACATTCATTTTAGCTTTGATGTAACATTATTTCCAGTAGAATTGCTCTTGCATTTGCAGCTGTCTTTAAAAGAAGCTTTCACTTCTTATACTCATTAATAGGCTGGGGTTTATGGCAGGGGGCTGATCTTTTGGGTTGTAACCATAGAAACGTCAAAGTGGGCTGTTACAGTGGAGTATTCCCAGTCCAGTTTCGCTGTCACGTCTGGTTTTCTCCATTAATAGAAACGATATATCTACACACCATTTTTTTTTCTCCTACAAATACTGACAGTGTAATAAACTGTCAGTGAAAGTGGATTTTGTTTTGACAGTATTTAGCCAAATGTCTGCTTAGGAAAGTTGGTGACATTTTAGTCATCGGGTTTAGTCACAATTCATCAGAATTTTCATTATACCCTTTTTGCTTCATATAAAAATGTCAAAGTTTTATGACAAATCTTATTCACAAGTCACTTAAGTTCTTCTGTTTTGTTCAATTGGAGAACACCCAGATATGGAAAGCATCACATTTTTTTTCAAATAAAACATAAGTATTTTGTTTGTCTGCATCTTTTAAATGGCTGTTAAATCCAAATGATCAAAGTTACCAGTTTCCATTTGTTACAAGCAGTTTAAGATAGAAACCCTTTGACAGAAGTCAGAAGATTTATATATTTACATGACTATAAGAGTATGTTCACCTCATACTGTGACCAGAGCAGAAAAACCCTTCTGCTTAATAAACCCTTTAGCTCTCTCACTTGCTAAGACTGATGAGAAAGCTGATATCACTCTCATATCATTGGTAAATATCATGTTATAGCCAAGAGACAACAGTGGTGGAGAATCCCAACTCTATAAAGTAAAAGACCTGTCATCTATTGGTGACTTAGATAATCCTCTCAACTACCTGGATGAGGAATTAATGCTCATCAAAATGGGTTGGTTCAGTGAATGGTTTGGACAAATACATGGCAGGGTTTTTTCTTTATGGAGCGGAGATAGTGAGACTGTAACTTAGCAACCAGGATCCATAAAGGTTTAGCATAATATATCTAATGTTTACTTAAATAACTTCCAAAAATGTCAGATGTTTTTGTATTTGTTGTCCTAAACTGTGTTTTGGTTCTTTGAGGTGAACTCTGGGAATAATGGGTGTACCAGCAGACCCTTTTATTTTTTATTTCATTTTTTTGCTGAACATAGTTCCTGTGGGGTCTTAAAAAATCTGAAAAGTCTTGAATGTTAACATTTTAAAATTGAATACCTTTTAAAATGTAAAATATATTCAATTTCACATTAATATACTTGGTTGGACTTGTTCTAACCAGGCAATTTTGACAGAAAGTCAGTAAGCAATTATTGCTAACTTTGTAGTCAACAATGAGAAGTGACTCAGAATGGCAGGAATCAAGGCGTTGGTGTAAATAAATAAATTTCTTAAATTCCAGGAGTTAGTCAGTTTTTCCAGTGTGACCATAAAATATGCATTAACTTCTGTCCTAATTTGTTTTAAAAAGGTCTTTAAAGGTTTTAAATTTATCTTGTAGAAATCTTTAGAAACCAAATGAAGGGGTCATTTGCAAAAAACAGATTACTCCATTTTTTTTTTTTTTTCACTAAATGGCATTTTTTACTGTACATTCCAGGTAATACTCATTGATTTGATATATTTATTCAATTTAGTGGACCTTACCAAATGAAATAAATAATATATCAAATAAATGAGTATAACCTGGAATATAGAGTTAAAAAAAAAGCCATTTTGTGAAAAAAATAAAAAATGGAGTTATTTGTTTTTGCAAATGAACTCTTCAAATGTAAATAAATCATCTAGTTCAGAACCACTGGTACATGTTACTTACCACATCATTTTCGACCTTACTAAGATTAATCAAACAAATGCAGATTTTTGAACATCTATATAAAGCAATATCTGTGCATAAACAAGCAGATAAACAAAATAAATGTCAACAAAATAGGACACAAACTCAAGCCGACAGGACCGGCTGTGGTCCTGTTGATGGTCCAGAAGCTGATCAGAGGTTTGTTTTGTGGCACTGGTCTTATGAGCACTCTCCCCTTTGAGAGAGGAGCTGTTGATTAGAAGTCAAGAGAGGGAGGGACCTTCAAAGAGCATCACAAGTGGTTATAGGACAAGCAGAGGAGAACAAAAAGATACAGACAGCCCTATGATGCTCTGATGGAGAATATATACCGTACATATACTATATATGGTATAGTCTATGTATGGTAGTGTATGTATACTGTGTTTTCTGTAAGTAATAAACACCAACACACAGAAAATCGTGGATCTATTAATGTCAAAAGATGGAACTGTGGATCACTTATGTCATTGGATACACTGGCTGTGCAGGTTTGGTGCCTTATCTGTTCAACAGATGAGTTAAAATAGAAGACAGAATGGAAAAAATGAGACATGAAATGAAAGATGTGACGCCTCACCATTCTATGCTTCATTATTTTCTTTGTGATTCAGCCGACAACAAAAGGTGATGATGAACACGTCTTTTTATTCGCATCTCTGCCAGACATGTAGCGTGGCTGTTTGTTTGGTACATCATCATAACTGGACTGGGTTCAGTCTTCAGGCTTTGTCACAGTGTGTTTCACATGACACTTCTGGTACCGATTTCTGTCTAAATGTATATTTTATATGGTTTGAGAAATTGGTTTATCAGTTGTCAATGCATATGAATAGTGTCTCAGCTCTGGCTAATAGTCTCTTTCTGTCTTATTGTACCTACCTCCTGCAGTTCTATTTTCTTTTTACATGGCTTGTATTAAAATAATAATAATAATAAACATTTTTATGCTAATCTGTAGTGTTTCCTGTAATAATAAATTTTAAAAAATAAATACAACCAACCTGTTAAAATGGTCCTTAAGAGGATAACTGTGTTTCTATTGATACTTACTTAATCAAAATTCCTATAAAATGTAAATTATATAAGAGGTGAGTGAGCACAACAAAGTCTGATCCATGATGCATGACCATACTCTATTTAGTATTATATTCTCTGACAGCTGGTGATGGACTTTTTCTGGCCCCTAATCAAAAAACGGGATGGCCATTTGGATCAGTTTTTCCGAGTTGCTATGATGATGCTATCTACATGTCTATTCCAAATAATAATGAAATAACTTTTTTTTTTTAATGAATATAACAGAAGTTACTCTGGCAGCCAATTGAACACTGATTGGCTACACATCACAATTCATTTCAGTGAGCAGTGTTTAAAGGAACAATAAATCATTTTTGTACTTGATTTATTTCAGTGCTTTCTGTTTGGTTTTACTCTATAATTTGATGGAAAACCTTCATTTTTATGTACATTTTTAGTGCAAAACTGTTTTAAAACTCACTTAACAGTCTCTAAATATTAATATTCACTATGACTAACTGTTGATGTGAAATCTGACACATAGTTCAGATCTGGTTCTTTCTCACATTCCTTTTTTGTACAGTAGACATAATGACTTCCATAGTGTCCATAGAGAACATCCTCTGATTATACGAAGGCTAAAGTTTAACTCATTTTAGTATAACTGTTTGGAAATTCAGTCTCCTTGTATGTTTTTTTTTTTATCCTAATACACACAGCGCCTTGCATTAGCATTAACATTTAACACATTAAACCCACTGACCTGTCGATGAACACACTCAGGGCATCAACCCCAGATCCTCAAACACACCAACTAGAGAATTAGCTTTTGTTATTAGGTAGAGTTGTTTTTGATAATTGGGAAGCTGAGTGACTCACAGGAAACTCACATGGTGACAAAATCGACACAGAAAGAACGTAGTCTGACTGGGAATCAAACACACAATCGAACATGCAACACAAATTGTATAAGAATGAGGTGGAAGTGGGAAGATCTGCCCCACAGAACTGAATCAGTCCAAAAACCAAATGTCACGACGCATTATTTCACACGTAGAACACATTAAGTATGTTTTCTGTCACTTTGAGTAGCTGTTTATGCAGATTGGGTGGTTATGAAAGCTAATCCAGTATAATTAAGTAAAGGCTTGAAGTGACTCAACCAGGTTGATGATTGCATACTTAATTAAAAAATATGTATTGTCATTGGTTGTCAAATTGTTGTTTGGTATTAACCCAAAATACTATTTTTTTTTTCTTAATAATGTGCATTTAATGACCCTGCCCCAATAGTTTATAGTGAATCAATTTATTTTTTTTTCGAATTTTTTTTATTTTACAAGACATACAATAATAAAAATGACAAGAAGCAGACCAACAAACACCCAAAACCAACAAAAAATAAATACATAGAAAAAAACAAAAAACACACCATCTTCATTTTTCCAACCTGAGGAAATAGAGAACGTCCTTAATCCAATGGGTTACTGTTGGTGGTCTACAGTCTTTCCATTTGATCAGGATCAGCCGCCTGGCCAGAAGTGTGATTGTGCCCTAGTACCACCAAAATACCACTTTGACCATAGTGGCTAAACCAGGGATGACCAACTGTGGTCCTGCACAGCCTCTATCCTGCATGTTGTAGATGTTTCCTTCTTTTAGCACGTCTGATGGTTATTATTAAACCTCTACAGAGTATGGTGATAGATAGGCTGATCATTTAAATCAGGTAGGTTGGAAGAGGGACACGTCTACATGCAGGATAGTAGCTCTCCATGACCATGCTTGGCCTAAACCTAATCATATTTATGATAAGTTTGTTCAAGTTATTTTATTTTTCTTAAATAATTGTTCATTTGCATTGACCTATAAAGATCCAGTGCTACTTTAATGTCAGTTCTCCAATGACATTTTCATCTATATTTAACTTTTCTTATGTGATTCATCACCAATTATTTACAATATTACCCTCCGTATGTTTGATTTTTTAAATATAAATCAGATATTTTCTTGTATTTAATTTACTGATCATGAAAATGTTCATAAAAGGTCAGATTAAACTTGAGGCTTATATAAAAAAACAGAAAAAATATTAAGGAAAAAAAATAACTTCTTGAATAAAATATATCCTTGACCCAATGTGTTTCCACGGTAACTGTGGAGCCACTGAACATCCAAACGGGTCATATCTGATGACCACAAAAAATGAAAAACTGCTTTTTAGACCAATTATTTACATGGATTGATAGAATTAGTGATTCAGGAGGAAGAGCAGGTTGTCCAATAACTAAAGGGTTGGTAGTTTGAATCCCATTCTGTCCAAGCCATGAGCTGTTGGGCAACACACTTAACCTGTCTTGCCTCCAATGCTGCTACTTACATACATACATTTACTACTTACTTATATCCACTAGTGTATGAATATGTTTGAATGTCTGTTGGTGGTCATAGGCACACATTGGCAGCCGTTAGTCTGCCCCCAGGCCAGCTGTGACCCTAGATGTAGTTTATCACCACCAGAGAAAGCATATGAGAGGAGCAAATGAATAATGGATCCACTGTTCATGCATTAATAGAAAAGTGCTATATAAATGTAACCCATTATTATTAGAAACACTTCAAACAGACCAGTGTAAGTTACAATAACACAACAACGATAACACGTAACACACATTTACGGAATGTATTGATATGAATTAAATGTACTGTTATAGATGTGACTGTTAAACATGATGTGAAATGTGCATGGGTTTGCAGAAATACAGTCTATATTATTATTATTATTATTATTAACCCTTCATTGCTCACTACATTGGAAAGATATTCTACAGCTATTCTCTTGCATATTCATAGGTTTTGTTGTTTTAATTGTATATAAGCTAACACAGTACACATCTCTGATCTGATTTAGTATAAATCAACAAACTAAACAAAGCTGTTTTTTTATTATGATGATGATTATTATTATTAACAGGTATTAAACAATTTGTTTTGATAGGTGGTTTTCATCACTAGTGGCTGTTTGGGTCTTTATGGGTTAAAGCAGGGGTGCTCAATCCTGGTCCTCGACAGCTACTATCCTGCATGTTTTAGATGTATCCCTCTTCCAACACACCTGACGGTCATTTTCAGTCCTCTGCAGAGCTTAACGAGAGGTTTATCATTTGAATCAGGTGTGTTGGAAGAAGGATACATCAAAAACATGCAGGGTAGCAGCTCTCGAGGACCAGGATTGAGCACCCCTGGGTTAAAGATTAGGTGTACTGATACCGGTATCATTATGTAGATAATTTATTTAGAATACACAAGCAGCCAAAGTAAATCACGCAGGTAAAAACTGCTTCTGTGTGCTAAATGAATTATCTACACAGTTGTACTCAGAAGTCAGTCTGAACCTTTACCACAGAAACCCTGGTCTTAACTATCATTGGCCTCTAAAAGCTTACTGTCAGACGCTTCACTACGACGTCTGTATCTGAATCTTATCATTTCTAATCCCCCAGCTTCATAAACTATATGTTTTAAATGAATAATGTTTTAAAATTCAATTATATTTTTTTTCCTCGTTTTTTTTTTTTTTCCTCCAGCCGCTGGAACAAGGCGACATGTTGAGAGGGTCAGTCTGTCCTGCAGCTCAGCAGCTGCATTATGGGAAGTAGAAAACCCTTCACCTGAGGCGAGAATTCAGATAAAAGAACAAAATGTAGCCTGAAAGAAAATAATGTATGATTCTGCCCTCAGATCACAAACACATGAAAAGAAAAAAAGGAAGTTTCAAAGGGATTTTTATTCTCTATATGTTTATCCCAGAACAACGTCTGACTCACAATACAATACCAAACATGAGATGCTGAAATGATTTCCCATCAGATAATGCCGTTGTTTGTTCTGTTTATGATTATATACATTTGTCAGAGTCATTTTTATCTTGAATCTGCAGGTTGGTGTCGAACACTTAGTCACTCTGGCTTTTCAGTCATTTTCCAAATAAGCTTGTGCTTCAGTCATGTTTCCATCTGTTCTCAGCACTAACACTGATGATTAGAAGCCATGTTTCTTTCTGATGACTGTGTACATTACCAGACTTGTTTGGTTGAGGATCACTAAATACTAATGTGTCGAGTCAGGATGGTTAACAAATGTGAATAATGGTGAGAATGGATTTTTGTTCTGCCAAGAAAACTGTGGAAATGCAGCAGCACAATTCATGAAAAGTAGCTTTAGAGGAAATTTCTCTTTCTTTCTTTCTTTCTTTCTGACTTTCTTTCTTTCTCTCTCTTTCTTTGTCTCTTTCTTTCGCTCTCTCTTTTTTCTCTCTCTTTCTTTCTCTAGTTTCTTTCTTTCTTTCTTTCTTTCTTCTTTCTTTCTTTCTCTAGTTTCTTTCTTTCTTTCTTTCTTTCTTTCTTTCTTTCTTTCTCTAGTTTCTTTCTTTCTTTCTTTCTTTCTTTCTTTCTTTCTTTCTTTCTTTCTTTCTTTCTTTCTTTCTTTCTTTCTTTCTTTCTTTCTTTCTTTCTTTCTTTCTTTCTTTCTTTCTTTCTTTCTTTCTTTCTTTCTTTCTTTCTTTCTTTCTTTCTTTCTTTCTTTCTTTCTTTCTTTCTTTCTTTCTTTCTTTCTTTCTTTCTTTCTTTCTTTCTTTCTTTCTTTCTTTCTTTCTTTCTTTCTTTCTTTCTTTCTTTCCATGATGCTTGGTTCTTGTTATAATTTCTGCAAAGTTATTTATATGACTGCTTACCATTTAAAAAGAAAGAAAAAAGAAAGAAATGAATTCACATTTCAGTGGCTAGACTGAGCTGTGAATAACATTTGCAGCAAATGAGGGTGTTTGGAAAAAAAAACAGTGGGATTTGTTTGTCAGTGGAGTTTAGTTAAGGTGCACTTCGTGGCCCTTTCGTCTTCACATTCATGTTGTTTTGCATCACATCATTTCCATTCTTAGTTAAAAAGGAATAAGAAAGAACCTAATAACCTCTAAAATGAATACGTGGCTGATTTGAGAAGTAAAAGAAATGTATTTTATTTTAAATATGCATCCTTTTATGCCTTTATACTTACAGAATTGCTTCATTACGGATAAAAGTGGTGAGAAAATGACATCAGATGTTATTTAGAAAAATTTTCACCCGTTTCCCAGCTATGTCTATCATTTTCATCTTTTGATGGAAAACCTTGAATTGATCCATTTTAGATTTTATGTTAATGTGTTCGTACCATAGATGCATGTTACCTGAGTCATCTTCATCCACTGTCATCGGTCTGCCAACTTCACAGAACAGCTTTGAATTGCTGGAGTGTGTTCTGGTTTAAGCTGAAAATATTGAGTTGAACTGTTGTAAACACTTAAAATGTTCATAATATTGTCAAAAATGGAGTTGAAGTCCTTATTTACATTTTCAATAGTGTTGTGTTTTAACCCGTTAATACTATAGAAGTACTTTATTCATCCCACAATTGGGAAAATTTCTGAAAGTTGTAAACAATCTGAAAGTTGTAAATGGTCTGAAAGTTGTAAATGGTCTGAAAGTTGTAAATGGTCTATGGTAAATACACTGTTTTTAGCATTTATTAATTATAATAAAGATAATTAATGACCAGATATTGAAAGGTAAGATCTTCCTGAAAACTTAAATCTGCAAAAGAATTGGCAAAAAATAAATTTTCTGACATTTTTACTGCAAAGAAAATATAAAGACACGTCCACAACCTGTTGTAACGTCTTTAAAGGGTTCAAATGTAAGACTTTGAAGGAAAATTCTTTTAATAACTTGACTGAACCCCAGTGTAATTCTGCTCTGCATAATGATAATAATTCATTTATTTTAATACTTTCCCCTCCTGCGTCGCTGAATATTCAGCAGCAATTTCTTTCAGTGTTTGCACCATATGAGATGTTTTATGCATGGATTTGAAAGAGCTGGCACAGCACTGCAATGATCTTTACTGCCATGTCTTCTTCTGTGACTCTAGATCCTATTTACTTCTGGCAGCAGACAGTAGAGGACATCACTGTTTACGTACGCATGCCTGAAGGTATCACCAAAGAGGATGTGCAGTTCAGGCTGACTCCAGACACCATGAGCATCGGAGTTCAGGGATTTGCTCCTTTGCTTGAAGGCCAGCTGCATGCATCAGTTGACCCTGAGGCCAGCGCCTGGATCATCAAAAATGACAAAAGGTTTGCAGCTTTGTGCGCATTGTTGTTGGTTCTTGTTTGTTGTTTGATGAGCTGTACCTTAGGGTTCCTTACAGCAGTGTTTCACTTCTCTAAAACATTGCTTTGGATTGTTGTATGTATGTATGTATGCAGTATGATGATTTCTTTCGCCTGAAAACATCAATTTTCACCTACAAACACTGTGAAGTACTCATTTTCCTTCTCTGACAACCTCACTTCAAAAATATAGATCCAAGTAAATTGTGTGCGTGTCCATGAATTTCAGAAAAAAAAAAACATTGTTCTTGGAATCTATGGCACCGTAACCATTCGCAGTAAAGTTCTGAATGACAACTGATGTGCAGCAATACTTCATAAAATAAAATAAAATAAATAAAATACTTTTTTCAGGAAGAGCCTAACTTTCAATATATGCAAATTTATTATTATTATTATTACATAATGTTTAAAATGGTATGTTATAATAAAAAATAAAACAACAGACTTTAATATTTATCATATTTGCTATGAAAAACAACTCTTATAACAACTGTTCATGAGATTATAGAAATAGACTTTCAACTATTTTACATGTGCTCAAACATTTTTGGTTTGTCTAGATCATTTTGTGTCCATGATCTTACTGGAAACTGGAAACATGCAGATAAATGGTGAAAAAAGTCTATAAAACGTAACAATAATACACTCACAGAACACAGTAAAACAACACTATCACTATTATGTACAACTTTTCACAAGAATTCAGCACAGAAACACAGTTGAAACCTCACTAAAAGTCCTAAAAATCTTCAATCACTCTCATTGGCTGCCTTCTGTTGCTTTAAACTCCGCCCACTTCCACCCCTCCCCCTCAGCCAATGCTATTCTATAACCCTAATGTGTTATAGAATATAAAGTACAACTAAAAGATGACATTTAGATTTTGAAAATAGCGCAAACAATGGATATAAAAATGCATCACTAGTGATACAATCGTCTTAAAAGGGTTAAATGATGTGTTTTATGATCATTCTGACAAATATGTAGTGACGTGTGAAGCCAATGGACACTAAAAATAGAACTGAAGTGACAGCGGTTTAATAGAACGTTAATTTAATTAAGCTACCAGAAACTCCTTTTTTTCTTTTCCTTCTTCGTAGACCTTGGAAATAGACAAAGTTGTGCTATAACTGTCTACACAGATTTATCAGTAGGAAAATGCAGCACTTAATTTTTAAAAAAAAAAACATGGGAATTGATTGACTTGATAATGATAGGATCTTTTCTGTACTGATTGTAATTTGAAATACCTGGTTCTTGGAATACCAAATCCAATGACAATGTAAAAGGAAGCTAACTCTACAGAAGTGTTTAACGCATTTTATTGAATCAAAACCTGCAGTTATTTTTCACCAGTTTTCAACTGCCACACTTTTCTCACTCTTCTCTTCCTCATCTGTCTTGTTGTTAAACTTTTAATTTAATTTTTATTTTTAGGGGCGTAATTTTATGTGACAGTCTACAAAATCCCATTTTCTAAAGGTACAAAAGTATAAAATGAAAAATGCTTTGACACAGCTCAGAATATATAGTAGCAGTATTGTTGATTTGTTACAAAGAAAAAGCACCCGTACTTTATATGATGACAAATGAAGCCTTTGTGTGAGCTGCAAACCTATGTGCATGTCTGTTAGACTGAGCTGTAGTGTTAGGAAACGTCAGACTGAGGGTGAATAACAAAACTGTATGCATATGCCTGCTGGGAAAGAGTCTCCTCGCCTGGGATCTGAGACTTCATGCGCCTGGAGCTGAGCCGCAAAGAGGATGTTTGATGCAAATAGTTACTCATATATTTTGTCAGTGGAGGAATCATTTAGACCAGGGGTCTCAAACCCATTTTCTTCAGGGGCCACATTCAGCCTGATTTGACCAGTAAAATAAAAAAAAAAAACATAGAAATAAATTTTTTGTCATTGTTTTAGTGCAAAAAACACTCATTAAATTATGAAAATACTTTAGGAAATTATTCAAATGCAAAACAAGTAAAATAAGTGCAATTTTGACAATATTCTGCCTCAACGTTTTTTGTCCATGTGTTTTATGGATCAGGTCGACAAAGACACTTCACACTAAGTAAAAGAAGCAGAAAATTGTTCAAATTTTGTGTCATTTTCTTTAGACATTTTAGGTTGTTCACATATGTTTAGGTTATTCACATTTTTATTATTACATGATAATTTGTAAATGTAAATATTTTCATAATTTAATATTGTTTTTTACAGTAAAACAATACAAAAAAATTTAAGTTGTCATTTATAGGCGAAGAAAAAACTGAGATGAAAATATGGAGTCATTTAATAGGTTATTATTATGCTCTTCATCCCACGGGCTGCATTGGAACCATTGGTGGGCCGTATTTGGCCCCCGGGCCGCATGTTTGAGACCCCTGATTTAGACCAAGAACACATCCTTAAAAATAGGATAAGAGATATTTTCCGGGAGCATTTTTTACTATATTGCTTAAAATGCCCTTCACACCCCAATTGCAACCAGTTAATTAAATACTCGAACACAACAATAAACTAGAAAAGGACTCTGAGAGTGCAAACCTCTGCCAAGGCAGACCCCCCCTCTCTCTGAATGAAGGTTGAAAGAATGAAGGTTATGTTTTCGTTGGAGTTTGTTTTTGTCTGTCTGTCTGTCAGCAACATTACTCAAAAAGTTATGGATGGATTTTGATAATATTTGCAGGATATGTTGGGAGTGTCACAAGGACCAAATTATTAAATTGTAGTGGTAATCAATCAATCAATCAATCAACTTTATTTATATAGCACATTTAAAAAGAAGGGAAGCCAAAGTGCTGTACACAAAACATGAGGGAAAACAAGCTACACAATAACAAAAGATACAGGTTCATGTCAGCTTGGCGTTTGCAGATGGTTTAAGAGTTAAAAGCTAAAGCGAAATAGTGTGTTTAAACATGATTTAAGAGATCCTGGATTCTGGATCACTTTGAAATATATTTTCTATTTACAGCAATGTAAAATTTCAGAGTGATCCAGAATCCAGCATCTCTTCTGGATCACCACCAAAATGTAAGAATTTGTTCTTTGTGACGCTCCCAACATATCCTCAATTTTTTTTTTAGCAAAATTCATCCATAACTTTTTGAGTAATGTTGCTGACAGACAGACGAACAAACTCCAGCGAAAACACAACCTCCTTGGCGGAGGTAAAATACCAGTGTGAATATAGCATAAGCCAGAGCTTGGTTAGCTCTATTAGCTTTAATAGGATGTAAAGTTCACCAGAAAGCATCAATCACTGGTAATGTAACATTAGCCAGCTAGGGCTGTTCTGCTGACATTTTTCTGCCGGGTTTGGACTTTTTAATTGTGTATTTTCAAAATGTACCTTGGTTGAGCCATTTTTCTAGGAGCTGCTACCTACCTTTAATGGAACGGAGAGACTGGTCCGGACCCACCGAGGTGTTTAACATGCTCTGCACCGAGAGGAGAGTTGATGAGATTGACCCTGAAATGGGACTGCATGTTTGGGGAAATCATGTTTGCAATTCAACGATTCACATCTAGATAAAAACATAGTTGATATTGTGATCAAGCACTTTGCCTTTAAATGTAATTAATAGATATTTGGTGGTCAAGAAAGGACTGTTTCTTCGTATGCTTTTCACACTTGACAAATAGAAGATACTTAATTGGTTTTTGTGAACTGATAGATAAAGGTTAATGCAGTTTGAGTTTTACAGACGTCAAAGTCGTTCACATTCTGCGTTATGTTTACTCTCCTCCATGTTAGTTTGTGTTGCTTTGTGTGCAGAGGAAAGTAAAGTATCATCCACGTCAAGAAAACTATCACCTTGACACTTAAACAACCTATTGTGACAGCTTCTCAATGAATCTTCTGTTAATTTAACACTTCGTAAGTGGTTTATCAACATTTATTCTAATATTATCCCCTCCATTTTGCATTTTTCAGTAAAATGTGAGTACATTCAAAGGTTATTATAATAACACAAGATTTAAGATTCCTTTATTGTCATTCAACATATACTCAGTGGAACAAAATTATGTTTATGTCTGGCCTGACAACAATGTTTTTAAATTAAAATACTTACATAAAAGATTTTGTACATAATGTCATAACTCTACAATTAAAATAAATAGATAAATAAATAAATAGCACAGCAGAAAAGTTTTTAAAAAATATATTAACTGAACATAAAACGAGCATCTACAACCACAGTCATTCATCAATTTACATGGATTTAATAGATGAATGAATCAATGTAGCCGTAAATGACTGTTTCTACGTTCAATGTGGAGCCTCTGTACATCCAAATGGATCATATCTAATCACGCTAAAAAACCTAGAATCTGTATTTTACTTGAATTACTTACATATGTTTATAGCATTAATGATTCAACAGTTATTGTACATTTTAGAATCGGCTGCTGTTTAGGTCTTCGAGGGTTAAAGAATGCGTTTTGCATCATAATTAAATAAACAATCAAACCTTATATGAAGCAACAGATATTTTTCAAAGGCTTTTCCAGTTCTGCCTTCATTTTAAAATAATTGTCTTTATTACATTCTGAAGGAAGATGATCACTTAAACCTAAATAGTCACCTGCAGAGCTTTGCTACTGAATAAACAGACACATTCCTCATTCTATCAATGCAGCAACACGCACTGGATGGGAGTAATTCTGCAATCACATTCTCACCAAATCATTACAGATGCAACCGCTTTGACTAGATGCATCACAGAGGCAATTTTCGGGGTGAAAATAAAATAATGAAACATAAAATTAGAAATTCCTACAAATACAATAATAACCAATACTGGCCGCATCAAGCAACTCACTGACAAAAAGTAAATGAGTTTCCTATCTTAGTGTGTGAGCTCATTAAAGTGGTCAATCACATGTAAAATATTAATAAATAATGTTTTGTGGTCTTGTCATGCTGTGTATTATTCAGTATCTGAAAGCACCCCACTAAAAACCTGAAATTACAAACAGAAATATGGATTGTAATTACTGTACATCCGCAGTGAACTCCAAAACAAGCCATGATGAAAGCAGACTGTGGATCTATTAAACCTGTAGTCAGAGTTGAGTCATATCCTCTGCTTCTTATTTTCCACTCTAATATAAAAATAATGCAGTTCACAGTAGTGCTGCTTGAGGAACAAGTCTTTTATCCTGCAGGTATTTTGTCCTTTGCTTATCTACCAACCATAAGTTAAGTTAACTCCAGACAGTAAAAAGTCCTCCTTACCTTTCCAACTGCCCCTTTCATCTGGAAAAAATTATTAGACCATCAAAAGTCAGCAAAGACAATGGTTATGTAATCAGCTGCTAACTCCTGTGTGTATCATGATGTGATTAAACCCAGTCTCTTAAATTACAGGTTACATGATAATCGCATTAATTCACAGTTTCAGTCACACAAACTCGTACACAAAATAAAATAGAATAATATTCATAATAACATTAATTTGCTCAACTCCAAACAATTCTAAGCTCTACTTCTAACAAGGACCAAGTGGTCTAGTCACCAACAGTCTTCAAATCAAAGTTATATAATAAGTAAAGAGCAGTTATTAAGAACAGTTTATTACAGTAACCTCTTAAATCTGTTTTTCATCAATGTCATTCCTAAACTGAGACTAGTACATTTGACTTTACATTTTTTTCACTTTAATCTGATGTTTTTTCCTCGTCTGAAAGGTGTGTGAATCCATTTATTTATGTATTTTTTTCAATCAGTAATTCCTTTTTTTCTTGATTACTAGAAATTTCAGGCGGCTCCATTTGTATTCTAGTCAATACAGAGGTTGAAAAACACTGCCTTATGAGCTATGTTTGTTATCATATTTGTCCAAACAAATGGGCCTCCAGTTGTATCATTAGAATGAACAAGAAATTGAAGAAAACAAGGGTAGTCTAATATATATTTACATATATATATATATATATATATATATATATATATATATATATTTTTTTTTTTTTTTTTAATTTATTTTTTTTTCTGCGACTGTATCTCAAACGAATCGTATCATTTGCTGAATAAACAAAATGTGGGTGTGATATGAGCCAAACTAACTCAAATACACAGTTTGATCTGTTGTCAAAGTGACTTAAAGTTGTGTAGTTTGGATGGGAATCAAGCTGAGGAAAGTGTTTATCTGCATTTAAATGGCTTTTTACAGTGGGGGGAAAAATATCCCTAGAAAATATCTCCTATTGTTTGTATTGAGAATATTTTTCCATACCAATGAGTTATTCTCTTTACAGGCCGACAGCTGAGCACCATCCAGCTTTCCACCGTCCGGAACTGAATTAAGAAGCTGGCTTTTGTGTCTTTTTTAGTATCTTCTCAACATTGCCCAAATATAGACCTGTTTCATAACATCCAACAGTGTAATAGAGTATGAGTGACGCCGGCCCCTGAAGCCTGGTGTTGACATCTTTATTTGGAAACTGACAAAACCTGTCCAGTCTGATGTGTTAAAGAAGTAAAAGTCCAGAATATAAGCTTAAAACTTTGCCAAATCAGAAAGAAGGTGTTGTTTTTGCCTCCTAAACTTCCATTTGAAACTTAATGTAATGTGACATATTTATTGATTTGCTAAATGGGAAATATGATTTGACACAGCAGTAGTTGGATGAGGTGTAAACATGTTATCACAATCAACATTTTCATAAAAGTTGATAAATAATTACTTGTCATTTCTTTCATACTTATTACATTCCTTGCTGTTCTACACTAACATGGATATTTTTCTCTAAACACATATTTTGTTGTACTTGATCTATCAAAAGTGCTACATCTTATCCATCTAAAACTCTGCAGCTGTGAATTAATTAATTAATTTATTTATTTATTTTAAATATTCAACTCATAAAGACCCAAACAACCACTGGTGACTAAAACCATCTACTGATCTAAAATGTTTAATAACCATTTATCCATTAATCCTGTCAATACATGTAAATAATTTGTGTAAAATGCAGTTTATTTTCATGTCATGGTCATCAAATATGATCTGTTTGGATGTTCAGAGGCTCCCTCGTTACCAAGGAAACAGTCATCTTCTACAATATTGATTCACCAGTAAAACCCATGCAGTTATTAGATCAATGACAGTTGATATACGTGCATGGTTTATACTCAGTTATTGATATATATATGTTGAAAATGTCACTTTTTCTTCAGTTTTCTCTATTTCTGGTTTAAAAACATTTGAATTTACTTTAAACTTTAATGAACATTGGAAAATACCTAATTTACAATGAAAAAAAACTAAATGCAGAGGATAATATTCTAATAAATGGTGATAAATCCCTTAAGAAAGGTTAAATAAAGAGAATAATTAATTTGGGAAGTGCTATAAAAGTAGCAGTGAGTGTTTATGGCTTAATACTGTTTAGAAAGAGAGAACACGGTGGATTCAGTGTCAAAAAATAAGTAGCACTGTCATTTGTTATTCCCACAGTGCAACAAATGGTGTAATTGTCATATGATATTATATAACTGAAGGCAAAATATACACATGGAGTACATCTAACAAAGACAGAAATGTATTCAGATGGTATTCAGTATTCTTACTGTATTAGTCCTTGAATCCACAAATACTGTTGGTGAGTAGAGTAGCTCACAGTCATTTTAGAGAAACAAAGGCAGCTCATAATGGTGTGTGCGTCCTTGTGCTGAATTTGTCGCATAACATAACACGTTATATAGAAAAAGACGAGATGCAACTAATGAATGTTTGTTGTCAGACACATCGTTGCTTTGACAACGTAGCAACAGTCATGACAGAAATAGATCCACAACATTAACCGGTTATTATTGTAACAATTATCAGGTTTTTTTTTTTTTTAAACAGTTTCTATCATGGTCATATTGGATTAAAGACAATTGAATTTCATTTGGTTTAGTATAATATAATAAAACCACAAAACAAATGTGATGGTAATCATCTAGATGTTTTAAAATGTGAAGCTTTGACAAAATCTTTTCTTCGGATTGAGGAGCTTAATTTGTGTAAAACACCACCAACCCACAGCCCTGTTAGTCTAAATATCTTTAGATCTCTGACCTTTCTCATCCCTGTTCTTTCACTTTCACTGACTGGTTGTTTATTTATAACATAAAGGCTTTCTCTTTACAATGTGACAGTCAAAAATGTAAGTTATATATGTTAAATATGGGTCCAATCAAGCAGTAACATTTCGTGTTCAACAATCTCTGTCATGCAAACATAGTAACTTATGTGCTTGTGGTTTAAGTAGTTGGGTAGGTATTTATAAGCACTTTAACAATAGTCAGTTTTCTATTCCACATATGTGCAAAACTTTACAGATATTTATCAAATGTTAACAAAACAGAAGTATATACAGTATTGTTGGTTTTTCAATTAAATCACAAATGCGATGATTTGTTTATTATCGTGAGGTGTTTTTTTTTTTGGTACCTTTTTAGTAAGTAATATTTGCACAAAATATGTGTAACAAAATTTAGGGAGAACAAATTTTTAGGTGAAAAATGTCAAATGAAAGTTTTACAGAAACGTTCAAAACATGCACTTCTTGACAGAAATTGGTACAAAGTAGGAAAAGGTTTTTTAGATATAATGTTCAACTATGCTGAATCTAAATTTTGGAGTAAAATATTGAAAAGTCTGTGTTATTGACCTGAGAATGTGGTGACAGGTTGCCATAGTAACACATGGATGACATTATATGCATTACCCAACCAACAACAAGCCAGATATAATCATAATGGTTTATTTTTTATATTTAATACTAACATGGTATTTACAACTACAACATGTAAATTATAAATAAAGAGTATTTTTTTCAGGAACAGTTCAGATAGTCTTTATAAATGTGACCAGTGTATGAATTTACAAACTCAATCAATCTGAATTTAAATTTCTCAAAGTAATGCGGTCTTTTTAATTTAATGCAGCGTACTGTAGCAGAAGGTTATGAGCTTCTCTTGTACTGTTTAAGTGGTATTTTAAAAAGGATAACGGGTCCATAAAATACAGTCATTAGCTAAAAAAAAAATGAGCCACTTGATAAATGATGTGTCCAAATGTACTTCTTCATGTTGATGTTCATTTTTGTTTGATTGGACCTGTATCCTTCTCCCTCTTTTTCTTCTCTTCTTTGAAAGAGAACATGTTTGGAGGAGAACATGTTTGTGTTTATTGTACGTGTGTTTTGTGTTTGTAGCCTGGAGCTGACCTTGCAGAAGCGCAGTGAAGGACCCATGTGGCCTGAGTTGGTGATGGGTGACAGAAGAGGAGAGTATGTGATGAATGATGAGCAGGCCGCCCTCATTCATGAAAGGCTGACCCACCTCACCTCTGAAGACCTGGTGAGCGCACCTTTAACTTCAGTGCTTCATTTATATGTGCAGTCTGTTGAACCAGTGCTGTCACTAGACAGAAAACAGTCTGTGTGTCTTTTGGTAATATGAACAGAATAAAAAAACTAGCAGTTTTAGAAGGGGACATATTGTGCCCATTTTCCACAAGTGAACACAGTTCCCTGGTGCCTCAGTGACCTGTCTGTCACATGCTTTGGTCAAAATAAAACATTGATGAAGAGATACAGCAGCCTTTTCAACCTGGAGAAACAACCTTTTTCAAAACAGTCAGGTTTTAGTGCCTCATACTTTCATGTAAATGAGCAACAGATGACTCCGCCCCCTCTGTTCCACGCTGCCAAAAGGATTAAGAGTTAGAAAAAGAGAAAGAAATGGAACCTGAAAAAGTTGAGGTAGAGAAAAAGAGACAAAGCCACAAATGAAATAAAATCAACTGGAGAGAATCAAAGTGGAACGAGTGTTGAGTTTTACAGACTCGGTGCCTTTGGGTCCCCAGTGCGTATTGAAGTCTGGTTCATCTGGACCTGGGCTGGCCAGACGAGCCATGACACCAAGGTTGTGATGCCACCCACAGACCAAACGCGGACCCGGACACGCAGTAGGTTGGGTTAGCTGAGCTGGTGGGGTGGGGTGGGGAGGGGTATTCAAATGAATCTACGCATGCAATGTATGCATAGAAAATCCACAGCGGAGTGTTTTCATCCCCCTCCAACAAGAAATGGATCAGGAGAAATGGAGAGTGGATGTTTTTTTTTTTCATACTTTAAGGGTCTCCTCATAAACAGACAACACATATTTGTGTTGGAAAAACATTAAAAAGTGCATTTTACATGATATGTCCCCTTTTGTTGCCAAATCTCACTTTGTGATGTTTTTGTGCAATGACAATAAAAGGAAATCTAACTATAAAATAGATGAATAAAAATTGAATTTCAAGGCATTTTTCTTTTTCAATGTCAAAAAAGATAAACCACATTTAAAAAAAGATGGATTTTTATTTTCTCTTTCTAATAATAAAAAAAAGATAGTTACTACCTGACAGAAATGGGAAAAATGACCAAGAACGGCTGTTTTTCGTTTTCTGAGACTAGATGTTGTTATTTTCATGCCTAGGTCACAATTATTTTTCTGAACACTTGGTTTGTACAAATCTTTGGGTTTATAGACATTTATGGTGAGAGCATGTCTACAATGTTCAGGTTTTGTGAGAAGCGGAAGCTTTATACAAACCCATCGTTGGTAAGAATCTTTGTGACCTCGATGGCGTTAGTGCTTTTTCCTTGAAAATGACAGCATCTGGTTGCAGAAAATGAAAAACACTGCTGTTTTTGGTCTGTTTTTCCATTTCTGTCAAGTCATTTTATGAAAAATTTGGTTTATCTGTTTTGAAAAAACGTCTTGAAATTCTATTTAAATTCCTCTATTGTAAAACAAAATTCAATTTTTTTTCTTTTGTTACTGAAAATTACATCAAATTACCAAAAGATACACTGACCAAACACCTGTGTATGTCTGCACAGTGTCATGGTGTCTTCTACTAATATCTGATTTAAAGTAATAAAAAACACCTGCTCACTGATTTGTATTATTACTGGCAATAACCGAGTATGATCACAATGTTAAATTGATGGATATTTGTGCTAAAACATACTGTGCTGTACATTAATGTTAACTTCCTCCTTCATCTGTGCTACTGTGCTGACGACAGTGACCCTGAAACTCTTAACCAATGAATCGCTGTTCAGCATCCTGCTAACGTTAACTCTACATCCCACACCTTTGCTTTGACAATGAAGATTTTTTTTGTGTTTCAACTCTTAAACTACAAAATTATCAACCCATTCATTATGGTAGTGAAATACTAAACAAGCGCAGAAGTCTAGGTTTATTCTTTTACCACACATATGTATTTCTCTCAGTCTCCATTTTAAAATTTACCTGGAATATACAGAAAATATGTATAGTATTAAAAATGGCTAAAAAGAATCATTAAAAAACAGTTCTGCAGACTAAAGTGTCAAATATTTATTGCAACCTCATTTTTTGTTAAGCACAGTGAATTTCTCTGTGTGTGAATTGTGCTATAGAAATAAACCCTACCTTACCTTGGCCTTAATATGACTGGAGGCAGTTTGTACAGGGAATACAATACACATTTGCCAAACAGTATTTTTTTAGTCATATAAACAGAGGCTCTCCTTAATAATGACTTTTCCCTGTAGACAATATTCAGGGCAAAACCTGAAACTACAGTAAACACAGATGTAAAATCCTTCCCCTGCATAGATACTGTACTCAGTCATATATTTCAGCTACCACACGCTGATGCTGTGAATACCTCCTGAGTTCTAAAATAACCATTAGTTTGTAGAGAACATAAATACATACGTCTGTGCTTTAATGGAAAAAGGTCATGTGGTCTCATGAGTCCAGATTGACCCTGTTCCAGAGTGATAGATACATCATAGTGAGAGAGAAGGCAAATAAAGTGATTACCCATCATGCCTAGTGCTTATAGTTCAAGCCTGTGGTGGCAGTGTAGGATTGGTGTTATTGATCAGGTTTAGGTTCATCAATATTATGCATCAAAGAATCAATTGAGATAAATACATTTTGCAAAGATTATTGAAATGATACCACAGTGAATGCATACTATAACTAGAAAAACACTCTGAGAGCGCAGACCTCCGCCAAGGTAGACCCCCCCACACACACCACCACCACCACCACCCCCAAAATAAAATCAGAATTTCCTGTTCACATTTCCAACATATCCTGAAAATTTCATCAAAATCCATCCATAAGTTTCCTTGGTGGAGGTAATTAAATTGATGGCAAGTTTTTATTTTTTTAACTCTTAAGTTTTCATCTGGGAGGTATTGTGAAAGAAGGTCTAACTGCATATTTGTATAAATGATGCATATGTAAATGTTTGGAGGCTCTGACAGGGACATGGCCAATTTGTTCACAATTTTTGTATTTATTTTTTTATTTGAGTTAAAATGCTCATTACTTAGTGTTGGTTTTTGCACATGTCACATGACTGCAAACTATGAATAGATCCAGAGCTCATATTGTCCTCACCTTTTTGGACCAACCTCCTCCTCACTCCTTTTATACTCCCTCCGAGCCCTGTTTTTATTTAGTCCACATGTTCATAGGATTATTGTTTTTACTCTATTTAATCTTTTTTTTTTTCTTTCATGTTCTCATGTGTGGAACAAAGGCTATTTTAATTTAATTATGTATAGACAGCTCATGTTGGTTCACCTGTTGCATGTGTTTGCCTGTATATGAAGTGGCTGGTTTTTTTTTTCTGTTCTCCTCCGCTCTAAAGCAAATCTAATAAACTAACCTAACCTAATTATTTCAGTGTTGAATCTTTCCTTAATCTATGTATAAACCGTCTAAACATAAATTTTTTGTAAAGCTGTCGTCGTTTGCTAATGCCATTTCCTCACGTAACCTTTTCTTTTACTAAACCAATTTTAGGATTTTACCATCCCTTCCCATCCCAGAGGCTCCTTATCTCCACTACTTTCCCCTTCAGTACCTCAGAGCCCTCCTCTTCTCTCTGTTTACAACACCACACCACTTATATCATCGCACCATGATCTCTAGAGTCTGCCTCAGTCTTGGGTTTGACAACATTTTTAGCCACTTTCTCCCACTTTCACCTTTCATTAGCATTATCTGGGTCTACTTGAGACAGAGGCAAAGCAAGCTTTTTACATGTTAATAAATGCAAAACAAGTGTACCCATTCCTTCTGTCTTATTCTGTTCCTCCCCAGAATGGGAACCCTGACAGGGACAAGCCCCCTTGTAACTCTCAGGAGCTGGAGGACTGTGATGGGTTCCCAGAGGACAGCTCCAGCCTCACACACTTTGATGGACAATCGCTCAAACCCACTCAGGTGGTAAGTAACTCCTCTCCCCTTTCCTCGTAAACACTTTCATCATTCGCCAGTCCTTAAACCGTGAGCCCTCATATTTAACATTTTCGACCGTCTCTGTCGGCTCTTTCCATCCCTCATTCCTCTCAAGGGTGCTATCAGCTATCTCATACTCGCTGCCTCTATAAGAGCACGATTTTATTCAGCCCTGCCTCCAGTGAATGAGCCAGTGCTAGCCTTACCCTGTAACAAGCCACTTGACCAAAGAGGCACACACCTTATTTCCATCTCTTCTCCTTGTGACTTGATTAGCAAGAGACTGAAGCCCTGTACAGGATATCTATTTTTATAAACACTTGTGATAATATATCCCTGTTCTGCAGATTAAAAGCGACAGCTTATACGTTTCTGCCAGTACATGTGAATAGTCATATTTAATCCTATTTATCTGCTTTGTCATTGTTGTGCATGACAGAAGGAGAGCAAAATCTTATCATAATCTGCTCTGCATCAAAAAAGCTGAATTGATTGTCACTTTGCTGGAGATTTCAGACTATTCCCTAAGAGATAGAATAGGAAAAAAAAAACCATTGTTACATTCATAAAATGAGATCTACAGTTATTAATAACAGTGCACACCGACGTTTGGGTTCATAATTTTGGGAGGTTGAAGCAAATGAAATGTTAAATATGGAGTGTGTAAACCTCAGAGGCATTTAAGAGGTTCAAACTGCATAAGTGGAATGAAATATTCCTAATTGTGTCTTCACTAGCACATAATTATAAGCTTGGTAATCCTTTATTTAACTTGGAAGATCCCATGGTGATACACGATCTCTTAATTCCAAGGAGTCTTGGTCAAAATGGCAGCAAGAAACCTACCATTTGTACAAGGCCATAGGAGAAATTAAAAAAAGAAAAGAGTAATAGACCATCCACCACCATGTAAAGGGCCCAGGGCTATGTTGTATGTGCACTACATGTGAGCCACCAGGATGCCACCACAAGCTGTTCTCAGTAAACACTTTCCATCATCTGTTGAAATAATAAAATCAGCTGCCATAGAGTAGGACCAAGTGAAGGTTATAAAGTAAGGGAAGCAGAAATAAGAATTACCTTTTCAACAGAGCTCTCCATGTTTTACTGCTGTTTTCTCCATTAGCTCAGAATCACCTTCTAGCTTTTCACTGTTTGTTTTTAGTGAGTCTTCCAGTGTCAGCGTGCATGATCTGACCACAGTTATGTCCTTAACTTTCCTTAACATTATAGCTCTGTTCATGATCTGGTTTGAAATTAATACATTTATTTTCACCACCAAAGATACGCTACTCTTCTTCTCTTCACCCTCTTCCTTCTTCAAAAACAAACACAACTGTAAAGAGAATTTTCCGTCTCATCATCTGAACCCACTTTATCCTCACTAAGGTCAGGGGGTGGGGTCACTAAGGGCCTAATCCAGCTACAACAGGTGAAGGTTTAGCGTCTGTCTGAATTTCTACTTACTTTTTCAAGGTTGTGTATTACAACACAGAGAAAAAATGGTGTCTCTTTATCTTCCAAAATGCTCTGCATCCAAAGACCTTTATTCACCCCTTGTCTTGTTGAAAGAACAGATTCCCCACTGTGTCTGGACAAAGGCTGTATATGCTGGGGGGTCTTAAAACAAAAGGTCACAGTGGATCTGTAAACTACATTGAGGGTATTTTGAAAAATATTTGGAGTGTATTTCCAGAATAAGGCTTCAGTATTGTCTTCTGTTTGTACTGAAAGATCTGCATATTTCTAAATAGTCTATAGTTTTTTGTTTTCAAAATAAAGGGAAGAGGCGCATTCAAAAGAGGATTTAAGGAGGCTTGACCTTTCCACTAATTAATGAGAATGGAAAGCAAACAGAAATGCTAAATATTTTTCCCTCTGGTATTCTTGTTTTCACTAGGAGAGCGTTGGAAGTCTATTAGACAGCAGTAGCTTTGAAGATTATCTGTTGTAAGAAGGTCATCCATATAAAGACTCATTTACTCCATTTACCAGATCAATAAGGACATTCTCTTAAATTTGATTAAAACAATCTGAGGTTTGTTTATTCATTTGACCTTTTACTAAGTTGACAACATACAGAGCTGTACCAAAGTCCAACATTAAAACCTCAACCCTCTGTCACACTTCCAACCACAACATTTTTAAATACCTTTTAAAAATGAATTTTTTCAATATTGCTTTTAATGTTTGATTACTTTTATTCTGTCTGTTTTAATGTGTGATTGATTGGTTTTCTATTGTTTTTGTTTTGTTTGTTTCTTTTCCTATTGTAGTCAGACTCTTATTGTTCTTTTTTTTTTACTTCATATAAAGCGTCTTTGAGTGCTTTACAAATAAAATGTATTATTATTATTATTATTATTATTATTAATAATAATAATAATAATAACAATAATAATAATAATAATAATAAATCCAATCTAATTGTATTTATATGGTGCCAAATCACATATAAATCAAATGTTATAACAAAAGTTAAAACACTTTGCATATAGAGCTGGTGGAAACCAGACTCTCAGGCTAATTTACAGAAACCAGCAGGTTTTTTGGTTCAGTAAAGTTCTAATGATCACACATATGCATTTACCAGTATCTGTGTTAAATCCAGTACAGCAGTAATACAATGGCCTAAAGGTGTCCTTGGCGTTTTGCACTGTACTGTACAGAGAAATGACTTCTGACAAATAAAATAAGACTGATGCCTTGTCCACACCAGCTATTAAATATATCAGATATATTTCTTCCTCAATTTGAAAAAAAATTATCACCAGTGACCTTCATTTTCCAAAGTATTTCTGTCCCACTGGTGCAGTGATGAAACACTTAAGGTAAGTAATTGTTTCCACTCAGGTTCCTGACAGATTAGCCTATAGGGGTCTATTATGTCCAGTGTTATCTGTGGCGTCCATACTTTAAAGGGGTCATATTTTACTCGACCCACTTTTATTAGTCTTTGGTACATTTATTGGTGTATTTGGGGATGCTAAGAGTTCAAGAAGTTTGAATTTGAATCCTGTGGGTACTGCAAAGCTATCTGTATATTAATTTAGGCAAAAATCAAGTGGATTTATTCAACCTGTTTTAATTCTTGCTTTGTTGTTTCTATAACTAGTTACGTGACGTAGCTTACGTCACATCATTTGCACATATAAGGTCAAGACGTCCAACATAATTGTTTGTCAGCAGCAGAATGTAATGTAATGTAATCTCCTGCCCCGTGTGTTTTTTTTCTCGTCTTTTTCCCTCATCTCTTTTTCTTATATACGTCACGTGTGTCTGTTTAAACTACACTTCATACACAGACATTTCCCTGTGATGCACGTTGTCTGGGGGTGCGTAGACACACACTTACCTCCTCTAATATTTGTATAGCACCTTTCATACAAACACTGTAGCCCAAAGGTTAAAAATTAAAGTACAATTTTAAGAGAGGGTGAAAAATACATTATACTAAATAAACTGATTATAAAATTTCAATAAATAAGAAATATAATTATAGATGAAATTACAAAAGTACAAGATGCGACCGATCCAAACAGAGACACTTCCGCCTCACCTGTTAAATACCCATACTTTGCGTATTTCAACAGGACACATGACCATGGACCAAACCATTACTGACAGGAAATGAACATTCATACATTGTTTTTTTTTTTTTTGTTTTTTTTTTGGTGTTTGTGTTATATGTATGGAGGGTGATTTGTGTCATTGTTTATGTGCTTTAATGTGATTTCATTTTGACGTTTATTTTTTATAAATGTGGTAGTTTTCACATTAATTAAATAATAGGGGGGATTGGTATGACTGGGGTGGAGCTTAGGGGGTATATGGAGGGTGCATTTTTTAATTTTATTTAATTTTATTTTTTTTAACCAGTGAGTGTGGGTTGTAGAGTTGGTGATTGACATAGTGTTGGAGCTGAGTTACAGTGTTTAAATTTGACAGAGTGTAGCTAAAAATCTGTGTAGAATTTGAGTGTGTTTGGATTTAAATAGAGTGGTTGAAATTAGTGTGCTGAATGGAACAACTTTATTTTTTGATGGAGATCTCCTGTAAATAGTTTTTTTCTTTTTCCTGTTTTTTTTTTTGTAATTTTCGCACCGTAAATACTGCACTACTCACCACTGCTGGGTTTTTGGACTTTGTTTAAATAAAAACGTCAGGTTAACACTGAAGTCTGAGCCATCAATACCATCCTTGAAAAAACCAACCCTTGACAAGTAAAAAGTAAAACAACAGGACAGAGCAGCACAGTCAACAACCTGGAGGGGGCGGGTTCAGAAGTCGTTCATTTACATTTAAAGGGCCAGTGCTCAAAACAACCTTTGTGGTGTCATTAGTCATAAATGGGGTTGAAGATGGATCTGTGGAGTTGAATTAATGAAGACATCAGATCCAAGCAGAGCATTTACAGTTTATGTAAACCATAGGGAAATGTTTTAAAATGCATAATCACTCTGAAGTCCACTAGAGATGATGGTTCATCTGAAATTTTCTGTCAGTTTCTAATCTCTTTGCATGGTAGCATGGGACTAATATTTTGTAAAACCAAGGTTGTCTGGACACGTTTTGTTAAACAGGTCATTTAAAACTACTTGCAAAGATTACTCATGGGTCAAACACCAGATTTTATGAGAGCTGTCAGTTCAAAATTAAGATTTTCCATCCAAGTATAAGCCACACCGTACTGTATCTGAGAGCATTCAGGGAGTGCAGGGTAGCTGTAGTTCATAAAGGCTGAGGACAGAAACCATTAAATCTGTACGACCTTCGAGCCCTCAGGCAGCATTGTACGAGAAACCATCATGCTACCATGATGATTTTAGATACGTGGGCTCAGGAGGACTTTAGAAAATGTCTTTAACCCTTGTGCGGTCCTTCATAAAAGGCACACTGGCTGTGTCCTACAATCGGGTCTTAAAAACCCACATTCCAAAGTTCAGTTCCATAGACTCATCACCCCACCCCCCAAGGATATATTACTGTTTTCAGTAGTAAGCAATGGCATCCTACAGTACGTATAAAAAGGTACATTTGTGAGCCACCGGGTCTCTTTGACCCGAAGGACCGCACAAGGGTTAAAACCATCCATTGCTTCATCCAGAAACTGTAGGAAAACCCAACACTGGGTTCTGCAGGTAAAAGTTGACATAGATCAGCCAGTGAATGGTACAAAAGCAGCTTCTATGATGATATGGGTGTATTGGTTTATTCTGTTTCAGAAAATCATGTAGCTTTTTTGGAAAGTAGGTTAGAAATGTCATTATTTTTATTTTATTTTAATATTTTTATTACCCTGATACTCGCGTATTTAAAAAAAAAAATCCAATATAAATCATGCTCTGTTAAAGGAAGTTCTTAATAACATCTTATAACAAAAACATGCAATAAAAGTACTCAACCAGATATTTCTAGAAACATCTCTTAATTCCTTTTTCTCCATGTTTGAATGTTGTAAAAAAAATTTTTTATTTTACTGGAACAAGTAGAACACGGTCTATTCATTTGTGGACATTAGTTCATGTCCATCACTGATGCTTTTTTGTCTCTGTGTCTGTGATTTATCTGTACTTCAGTGTATATTCTTCAGAATTATTCATCATGAAAACTCATGCAGTCATAAATGAAGCCTTTCATAATGTAATGAAAGGCTGATAGTGAGTGTTCAGTGTAAGGTGCAGTCTCACTGACCAGGATTGAAGTGAACAAAAGGCCTGCAATGTTTCATCTTCCATTTATTCCATAAAAAGTGCACATGGAAAAGCTGCTGTCTTTAAATATGATGGTTTGTAGCTGTATGTGGCTGTAGAGGAACTGTTTGATCTGTGTGTTCACGTTGAAACACTGAAGTCTACATACATGAAGGTTTTCCTTTGTTTATACTTCATTGCCCCTTTATTCATTTCCCTCTCCAATTGTATGTTCTTTAATACTTGAGTCATCTTATTTTTTTAATAATAAAAAAAAACCTTTCAGCTTAGAAATGCAGGATCTTTGTTGATCTGCTTCTGTGAGGTTCTATTTCCACTGACGGAGGAAGTGAATGAGCTTTATGTTTGTTTCCCAGAGGGAGGATGAGTGATCTGCACTGACCTTATCTGGAATATGTGCACAATGGACTATCTACACACAACCTACCTTAAGCCTGAATTATAGTTTATGAAAAACAGCCTTGAATTTTCATTCATTAGTGTTTACATTTATATGCATTTCCCAGGTAATTACATCATTGTCTGCAAATTGGAATAAAATATTTGCGCCTCTTCTCTTGAAATGATTGAGACAGTGAGTCCATTTACATACATGCAAACACTCAGATCACTGTCATATTTATGGAGTTATCAGATTATTGAAGTGATCATACAAACAGTGTCATCTAATATGCTCCATCAGTTTACATCAGATAACTCATTAAAAACGGTTGGACTTTTCCCCAAATCTCTGATGTCCTCATGCATGTATACCTGCTAATCTTAGTTTTTTTTTTTACATCTATGCATGTATGGAGAGAAAAAAAAAATAGAAAATGCAGACCTCGTAGGTGCAAGCTTCAAAACACCAACAATTCAGGTCTGTGGAACTGTGACACTATCATGTTTAATATCTCCCTCAGCTGATAGTTGCATTGATAAACCAAATCTGCAATAAGATGTTGGCAATGAATAGTTTAAAACCTGCTGTATGTCAAAGACTTCCCATGGTCACAGCTACATTTATATGTATGCTCATTATAGAAATGTTTATGTTGTTGTTGATGTTTCTGTTTACCGGCTCTATTGAAATTTAATGTTCATACTGAAACTTGGATATGATCATAATCTGAGATAAGATTCAAATCTGAATAATGGTGAGTGAAAAACAATATTTGCCTGATGTGAGGGCTCTACATTTTGCCGTGTATGCACTAAAATATTTAAAATAATCACTCTGCTCCATACTTTAGTCTAAAGAATTGACACATATAGTGATATCCTGGCCTAACCTTGAGGATCACGTCACACGCTGAATAGTAATTGTCCTGTAGATGCCTCGGGCAGGAAAGAGTTGAAGTCAAAAAAATGTTAATTTGTGAAGGTGAATAAACAGCCTCACAGAAACATGATGGAAGTGGTGATAAAGATGGTGACAGTGACGTGGTATTTCCGCTCTTATTACAGACATCTGTCCTTTCTGAACACTTGCATGTGCTTTAGCTTTTGTCTTGCCACCCTCTCACTTCCTGAGCTTCATTCTCTGCTCAGTGAAAAGGCCAGTATTCATTGAAAGGCTCTTTTCAGACCGAGGACAGGTGATAGAAAATTTCCTGTCCAGCTCTGAGATAAATGGCCTCTTTTTTTTTTTTGGTATTGTATAATATTTATATAAATATTATTTATCAAACTTGCTAAAACACATGTTCAATCTTGGTTTTTGAGGTTGTTGTGTACATGAAAACCTCAAGGCACTGGCTACTGCGACAGTACTGTGGCATGAAGAGTCACTTTCTCTATTGCCAAATCATCCAAATTCTGTACTGTGAACATTGTGTCCCAGTGGCTGATTTATATTCATCAAAAACCTGGACAAATTCCTAATATGAGGCAAAACAGTTGCCATGTTTCATGTTGTTTGCCGGCATGCTGAAACTGAAAATGTGAATAATTCTGGTAATTGGTACCCGAACCTGTTCCTGCAACCAGACAGGCCCATGTCGTGTGCACTGGAAAAATCTGAATCTTGCCAAATGTGTTTCTCTCATCTCAAAAATCGTTTTGACTTGCATGTAGTCAGATAACACCAGCCTATTGTTGGTGACTCATCTCACCCAGCTCACAAGGAGTCAGCCCATAGATTAGGGATTAGATTAGTCTTTAGTCTGGACCAAGGTTTGGGGAAGGTTTCACACTTTTCAATAAGGTTCGAACTTTCCTGGAAAGTCCGAAAGTCCGGATTTTCTGAGTGCTATGTGAATAGGCCCTAAAAGTGGTGTGTGCTAAAATATGGAGGCCCATCCTGTCTCCACCGTGGGTGTGGGTCCTCAGCTGAGTTACGCTTTGTTTGTAGTCGGATCAATTCAAAAATAATACATTTACCAAAACAAGGCCGAAAAGGATCTTGACAAATTCTTGGAGCTTTCGGGCCTGACAAGGCAAACTACGATATAGTCTGGAAATGATCCATAAGCAGAGGTCAAGGCTATGGGTGGGGTCGACGGTTGTTTTTCAGACTGCTCTGCAGGTAATAGGCCAGTGCTTGTTAGCCATCAGCAGAGTCAGTTGATATAAAGACTTTTCCAAAATGCCAAATGCACCTTTGTTTGAAAGAAAAGACTTCAGTCCTTCTTTCATTGAGAAGCCCAAGTGTAACTCTTCCAAAATTGATGTTAAAACCAAATTAAATGACCACTGTTCCTCATCCATTGCCATTGTACTACTTCTGTAATCTACACCATCACACATCCCTGTGGTCATTGTGCTAAACCCACCCACCAAATTCACGACAGAGAAAGAGCGTTTTGATTAATCCAGTCATTCTCTAACCAGAGCCTGCGGAGGTCATCTGGAGCATCACTAGACCAAAGTATTTTTTATCACTAGAGGCAGGCTAGACTTCTAGGCTAGGAGCTTCCATTATAAACACACTGTAACGATTTGCTTCACGTCAATGTGGTATTTGAAGATGGAACTGTGTCAATGAAAAGAAAACTCCTTCCTGCAGAGTGTGTCTAATACTTTGTCTGTTGGAGCTGATTTTATTATTTGGTATTATCATTATTATTTGTATACTGCTAAGGCTAAATAATTAGAATTATTTATTTATATTTGCTTCTCACCTTTGACCTCCTCCTGCCCAGGCTATGCACCTCCCTTCACCTTTAAGTAGGGAGTGTCCCCACCTGGTAAGGTGTGTGATTTTTTTTGCAGGAATGAGGAGAGGGTGTGAGGAGTGATATAGTTTTTCAACCACATACAAGCATACAGACTAGATTAAGTTAGTTTTATTTTGTAAGTCAACCCGGATGATATTTTTGTTTATTTCAATAAATAAGTGTTTTTGAGAACAGAAAAATCTCCGCGAGTGCTTTATATTTTGTCTAGTGAGTTCTTAAACCTCCTCCTCCTCCTTTTAAAATTTGACCCTTTTTGAATCTGAATCTTTTTTTATTTTTGGAATAACAAGAGTAGCCATAACATTGTCTGTCGATTGTTATGTCTTGGTTTTGTTTATCCTCATATTTCTATCCAGAGGGAAATCTGCTGTTTAACATCTTCCATCTGTATGGGTGGTTCTGCTGCCTGTCAGTCCCAGACCAACTGACCATTTGTTCATGAACTGTACTAACTCTACATGGACAAACTGACCCAAATGCGTGTGCTGCAGATTAGGATAATTACCTTAACATTTTTTAATCCGATTAATCATGATGTTGGATTCATCTGTATCACTACTGATACAGTCTACAGTCTTTTACACTGCAAAAATGTAAATCTTGCAAAGTGTATTTTTCTCATTTCTAGTCCAAATATCTCATCATACATGATCACCTAAATAATAATTTTCTGTGAGACATAAAGAACTTAATTTTAGACAAAAGTTGTTGAAAATCTTATTTCAAGAAATCTTACCAAGATCATTTTCACTTGTTCCATTGGCAGATTTTTTTTTAGTTTGAATTAAGCAAAAAAAAAAAAAAAAAAAAAAAGCAAGTTCTTTATATCTCACTGAAAAGTCATTCTTTAAGTGATTATGTCTTATTTAAAGTGTGATGAGATATTTGGATTCGAAATGAGAAAAATACAGTTGGTAAGAGTTGTATTTTTGCAGTGTGCAATGCTTATTACCACAATACTGTGGTCGGTCACCAGTCTCTGCACATGATAGAACCAGGGCGCTGATCGACTCTGTAGTAACAGACAAATGAGAAAGTACATAATTCCACACTACTGTGATGAAGCAACATCAAGATCTTAAAGCTGAATCCATATTGTTCATCACTTTTCAGTCTCATGTTTGTTTGTTTTTTGTTTATTGTCCAGTGTTTATTCACATCAATAGAATGTTACATGGTTTTACAAAGGAATTAACTAGCATAGTTTAAACTTAAGTTTTTACTTTGTTTTACATTGCTGTAGAAAGCCACTCTACCCAATAAAAGATTAGATTTAATATCCAAATGAATAAAAATATTACTTCATTGCGACTGTTTAATCTCTTGATATCTATATTTGTTTCTGGCTTTACTTTTTTTTTTTTAAGTGCACACATAGCCACTAGTCTGTTTTTGTGTCTAAGTTCCTGTTGCTACGTAACATAATAACTCCCACGCTGAAACTGTCAGGTTTCAACAAAGACATACATGTTTTTCTGTGATATTTTCTTCAAATATTTGACAGAGCCAACTTCTTACCACTAGTAGTTTGGAAAGGCATTGTTGCTGCATCCTGTGATTTATTTAAAGATAGAAAATGTCACACTTTTCTCTAGTCTACTTCTAATAACAAATCTTCTAACTTCACATCTTAGTGACAGTCTGAGGTGTAAAGTAGGTGTTGTTACTGTGGTAAAATTGCAGTCAGGTAAAAGTAAAGTAGATTGTGTTTGGAGAAATTATACCCATAGTACAACCTGTGTCTGGTCTGAGATGAAATGATCATTGAATTAAAGCTGCAGGAGCCAAACTCAGGTCATGTCACATTATGTAATGCTGTTATGGAAATCTGAAGCTATTTTTCCACACATCACCATTAACATACACACATACACAGTATTGATACTTATACAAACTAATGCTCACCATTTCTGACTCAGCAAGTAGAAAAATGACATAGTTTTAGCTCATAAGTAGGTTTGTTGCTTTAGTGTGAGTATAATAATAGATTATCATGTAAGTATGTAGCTTAGCTGTGCTAAACTCCTCGCACCAGCACATGTAAGCACATGCTATAGTAGTGCCCAGTCTAGTTACGCTCATTTACATTTTTGGCCTTTTCACGTAACTGGCCGACGAATCACAGTGAAGTATAGAGTCAGAGGGCGGGCTTAACAAAGTGACGCTGCAACGATTTGGAGACAAACAACCAGAAACAACCATAGAAGAAGAACAACAATGGGTGGTGGTTTCCTTTTATCCAAGATGAGTGAAGAATGTGAGAAAACCTCAGCAATCTTTAAATATTTTTTTTTACAGAAGCAACAACAGTCGTTAAGTTCCATAATCCACCATTTTGTTTAGTCATTCCTAACTTTCTTCGGACTCCCCTGTGAACTTACCGGTGTCAAACTACATCATCCTTAATATTACGCTAATTGGTTGTAGTACCATCCTATTGCATACAGAGGATTTGAAAGACAACCTTTTAGCCCCGCCTCCCCTGACTATGAACCGTTCCTAGACTAGCATGAATGAAACATACAGCAGAATTAAAAACAAGCGTTTCAGACACATGTACTGAACTACTAGTGTTTAGTACCAGGTTTAATTTAACACATGTCCAGTGCTTGTTATCTTTTGGGTTTCTTTTGGATCAGATTAAATTCCATTTCATTTTCATTTCATTTAATTGGATCTCCATTAGCTTTGCCTTAAACCATCTCTATTCTTGCTGGAGTCCAAACAAATTTTACTTTTCATACAGAGTTTGTGGAAGTAAAACATCTTCAACTAAAGTACAAACTACAAGTTTCATATTACTTTCGTCTTTGAAAATATTGAATACCCAAAAATGTTTCTTTTATACAGCTGTATTGAATAGATACACCTTTAATAACAGCGTTTTTCTTGTTTGCCTAAAATCTCTGCAGAGTTTTTCTGTGCACAGGGCATCTGCAGCCCATAATAACACAACACTCTGGTCCAGAAGATTAAAGCTTTTATTTATTATATTTCTTTGTTTCTATTTTTTTTGGAGTATAATATCTTGCAGGTAACAGAGGAATTTGTCCACAAGGTTAATCCGCTGACTGTTAAATCTTCTTCATTCAATAACGTCTTTGTAAAGAAAGAAAATACACTAGAAAATTGCCTTTTACCTTGGTTAAAAGCGTATTTGTAGGTGTTAGTTGCTTGTAAGATCAGACCTCAATACATATCAGACGACATGAAAAGGCCAGAAGGTGAGCTGTACAATAACAAAGTAAAAGCCTTATGATTGGATTTTTCCTTTTTTAGAATAAGACGGTTATTGAGTCACAGAATATCAGAGGAAATGGTTTCATTTTTCTTAGACCCAGGCCAGACTTCAGCTGAATGATGTATTGGACACACAATAGGAATACTTTGTGACCCAGTCCAAGTGTCTCCACTTGGTACAGAAAAACAAATTAAATGTAGAAAGTATCCATAGACCCAATTTCAACTTTATTGGAAACTTGATGCCTCATTTAATTTTCATTTTAAGGCTGAATGATGCCTTGGTATGTGTATATTCTTTATGTGCCCCATATTAACAGCTCTGCATCTGTCTGCTTTTACTCAAGATTGCATGTTTTACAGAAAGTCTACATTTTTTAATCAGTTCAAGTGATGTGTGATTTTAAAATAGTCTTGATTGTCAATGGCTTTATTGTCTGTCTGCAAAAAAAAAATGGCTACATTTACATGATGTTTTTTTTATTCAGAATTATTTATTCTGAATAAAATATTTCAGAATTAAAGCTATTTCCTCTGTGTTTACATGGAAATATTAATGCCCAATAAACATTTCCATGGGAAACAGGTCTATTCCGCTCTAGTTAATTTGGCTTTAAGAGCCAAATTCTGATTTCTGATTGGACAGAAAGCCCATATGACGTCTGGATGTCTACTGGAAAAAAACGATTGCATCCACTTCCTGTTTTGCTTTTTTGACTGGCAACATGGAAGAATAGATACTACTGTACATGTGATTTATACCTACAGTAATAATACAAAGACTGAAAAATTCATTATAACTTTACTATTAAAAACTTATGACTAACTGTATTATCTTATATTTTAGTCTTTGTTGTACAGTGTACTTGAGTGACTTGAAAGGCACTTATAAATAAAATGTATAATGACGGTGATTATTATTATTATTATTATTATTATTATTACTAAATCAACAATACTAATGCTGTCTGAAGACTTTTGCACAGAACTCTATTAAAAACAAATAAATAATGAATAAATAAGGACCATCAGTCAACATCAATCAGACTAATCATCAAAAGTGGAGGACATTCATGACACAATCTTAATTATTTCATCATGTATGTGCTATTTTCTGCTTGAGATGATTGCTCAAAGGCTCAAATTGGTGTCAAATTGTGCTCTTGCTTATTATAAAATGTCCAATCAGTGTCAATTAATTGGTCAAATTTATCACAGTTTGTCTCCACTTATAATCAATCAAAGAGCACATTTTTGACCACAATGAAGACCCAGAATTCAGCTTTTAAACACCAACAGGGAAATAATAAAACTAAGTAATAAATAGAGTCTGAATCAGAAATGATTTCACATTGGTAGTTTTTGTCAGTAGCTGAAAGCTGGATATTTACTAATATTTACTAAGTTCATTCTATTTGCTGAGTGGCTTTAAGGATTTTGTTGGGAGCTTACTGAACCAGCGTTCTAAAGCCTTTGTTAAAACTTCCATTTTTTTAACCCTTTAACAACGGCAGTCACTTCGATATTATATTTTGCACTTTACAGCATTCAAATGACTGTAACTCCTGATTTTCAGGGTCACCAGAACCAGGCTGAATGACTACAAATACTCATTCATCAGTAATAACTAACGTGTTGCAAGTATTTCATACCAGCATGTGTAAAACAAATGTGTCTATGCAATAACTTATGTATGAATATGTATATTTCTATATATTTGGCACATTTATTTCTTTACTTGGTTCTTCTTTAGTTCATCCCACATATAAACTACAGCTGAATAGAGTCCAGGAAAAATATCCTCACAGTGACAATTAATTATATCTTTCATTTTTTTTAATTTATTTTGAACAAGTAATCAAAAAACATAAATACAGCATACTGCATACATCATTATCTGATAAGGCAGACATTCAACAAAATACATACAAGTATAATACATCAAATCATTTATGGTTGAAAAGGAGTGGAAAGAAGAAACATGTATTTAATTACACCCTCGTTTTTCATTCTTAGCTTGACAATTTTTTTTAACCTTATTGTATAATAATAATAATCGATTAGATTTCTATAGTGCTTTTCAAGGCACCCAAAGCCCTTTACATTAGTGATACATTATTCATTCGCTCTCACATGCTCCCTCTGGTGGTGGTAAGCCATTTCGCACCTACGGCCCCTCTGACCACCACCAAATATTCATACACCAGTGTGAGTGACACTGGAGGGTGAAGTGTCTTGCCCAAGCACACAACGGACAGAGCGGGAATCAAACCGCTAACCCTTCGGTTAATGGCCGACCCCCTCTACCAACTGAGCCATGGCCGCCCACTTATCTTAGCTCATCTCATCCTAACTGTTTGCACTATCCACAAAATTTCAAATGACATCAGAAATCTGCGATTCAGAACTTTCCAACACTTTACGGCAGCCATGTTGGAATTACAATTATTACAAGTAGAAAGAAATTGTTTCAGAGAAAACATTGGGAAACTAGAAAAGCTCTGAGAGCGCAGACCTCCGCCAAGGTAGACCCCCCCCCCCCCCCCCCCCCAAGATCACCACCAAAATCTAATCATTTCCAGATCTCCCCATTACCAACCTACTCTGAAAATTTCATCAAAGTCTGTCCGTAAGTTTTTGAGTTATCATTTCTGCAATCAAACCAACCAATGCAGGCAAAAACATAACCTCCTTTGTGGAGGTAATAACAAAAAAATATGAAGTGATAACATAGACAATGAATGTTCAAGACCAAAAAGCATGTTTGAGCAGATGTAAAACAGTTGAAAGTGTTTTTCTACAATTTCAAAAAGTCTCATTATGGACATTTACAGTTATTTCTGATTATAAATATGGCAAAAAGGTATTTTTTTTTTTACTAAAACAAACAGTTTAAAACATGTATTATTTTTTAATAATGATAATTAAGGTCCAGATGTTGAAAGTTAATTTCTTCTTGAAAGCAAAGGTGTTAAAACTATAAATACTTTTAATTCCTTTAAGCAGCTTTCCAAGGGTTAATTTAAAGCCAAAATGTTCTGTTAAGTCTCATCTTCACCCCCCCCCCCCCCCCCCCCAAATAAAAAAGAGGGAGCCGAGGGTATTATTATTATTTATTATTATTAATTTTGTTTGCATGTTTCTCAGCAACTTTACATAAAAACAACTCGAATAATTTCCATTAAATTTCCAGGGAATGTGCACACTGGTCCAGAATAAATCCCATTAAATTTGTACGAATGGAGGTCAAAGGTTAAAGTCACCAAAAATGTGTTTTCACAATGATGAGAGAAATGAGTTAAAACATTTGCGAGGGGTTGGGTGTGTTGTCCCTGGTCTGTTGTTTCATTTTGTCTGTACAGTCCTTTTTACTGTCGCCTCTGTTTGCTTAATCCTGAAGGTGTTTGCAGAAACATCACAGTTGTTTTGTTTTATTGTGGGTTTTTTTTAGGTACTGAACTAAAACTGTCAAGCAGTATTTGTTTTTCGGGATGGACGGACCCTGTTATCGGTTTTCAGCAGAAGGTGCTTAAGGAGGCAAAGCCGGTCGTTCCATCTAAGGCGTTACTTCTGCGACATGACCGTTTGTCTGTCCTGCATCCATGGGCGTCGCAGCCGTGTGGGATGGGGGTGTTAAGACATCCCCACTTCTCCAACCAGATGATTTCATTCCCCCCACTTTTTCCAGAGTTTATATATTTTAGCATTCCACCACATCCAGGAAACGGACGGAGAGTTGGTGTCACCTAGTTTTTATTTCAGGATAAACAGTTACTGTCGCTCACAATCACACCAAACAAACATCAATAACAATGTGGAGCTGTTACAATATCTATGGTTTAAACTGTTTACCCGCCCGGGCGGCACAACAGCATATGTAAATGAAGCACACCTCAGTTCGCAGCGCGAAATGTAAACAGCTCTTCTTCGTGGTGTTAACAAACAGTCATCAACCAGTAGGTAATGAGAAATGTTACCGTTGTTAAACTAAGTTAAATAAACTATGTCGTGTTCTGTGACATTTACCCTAAGACAGTGGTTCTCAAACTTTTTTTTTTTACTAATGTTCCCCTGAGGAACATATTCTTAGTCATCTCTCCTGACATGGACAAAACATTTTTGTGAGAAAAAAGAGGAACAGTGTCTGTAAAATAAGTGTCTGATTTTTTTAGATCCTTTTTATCTTATAATTTTGACTTTTTATCTTATAATTTTGACTTATGAATTGAATAAATGTTTGAGGAAAAACTAATTTTTATTTTCAGCCATATATCCATTTTTTAATATAAAAATGTTATCATTAATCGATAATTGTTTGTTAATTTTCCCATGGTGCTCATGTGCACCCCCACATTTTAAATGGCTGTGATGCCCTTGCCTGCATCACTTTAACATCAGCAGATTTCACCGATTGATTAGTATTCCCTCTGTGCGCAGCTGCATCTAATCATAGAAATCACTTTACCGAAGGCTTTTAACCATAATTGTATTGGAATTCATTTTGTAAAGCACCTTGTAACTCCAGCTATGAAATAGACTGTTATTATTTTAAAAGATCATCAATCGGCTTAAATCACTATGTTGTTTGTTGACTGTCGCTGTTTTATTGTTGGGGTTTTTGTGTTTTTTGTTTTTTATTATTATTATTTTTCATTTGAAGTTATGACCCGAGCGTTCGTTGCCGTGTTTATCAGTCAACTCGTGCTCGCACTCTCATGAGCGAGAACGTCTGCGTTTTTTGATCCAAGACAAACACAAGTGGCAGGAAAATGAGGTTTGGAGTGGAGGAGTGATGGTTTGCTAAAAGGCTTGTCACTGTGCTCAGCCATCAAACACAAACATATGGGCTACTTTTTAACTGAATTTTCAATGGCTGTCAAGTGAGGAAGAGGAGGATGGCGCTGCCTGACAGCTTCAGAAAAGTGTTGGCGGTCGGAGGATGTGCATCGACGCCGAGCGAGGGTTCGGTACGAGCAGTTAAATTATGAGGAGTGATCATGTCACAAGTTGTTTTCTTTTTGAAAACAAATAGACTCTAGTTATTTGACATGTTTATTCCTCAAAATAAATGCTATTGTTGAACACATGCGCTGGTCTAAATCAGGGTGCTTGCACAACTATTGAAAGTCTTAAAAAGTTTGGAATTTTGAAACACTGTTTTCCAGACTTTGAAAAGTCTTGAATTTTCAGTGAAAGTTTTAATAAAGTATGTGGAAAAAAATCGTATAGTAGAAGTTTAGCATATGTTCAAATGGTTGTGAAATGAGACATAGAAAAGGTTATTGTTAATTATGTTTGTTCATTCAATACAATAAAAATGAACTTTTCTAATAAACACGACTGGTACAAACTCAACCAGTGTTTTATTCATTTATTTAATTTAATTTCTAAAATTTTTTATTGAGTTGTATTTATTTGTATTTATCTTATTTTTTTATTCATTGATTTCTTTTATTTTTAAGTAATTATTATTTTTAAATTTTTAATTATTATTAATTTCATTTATTTCAGCTACAAGAAGGATGACACTGAAACCTACCTTCTGTTTTGACTGTTTACATCACACAGTTGTTATTTACTCCTTAAGGATTTTTTCATATTTCAATATATATCGCAAGTTTTTTTGTTTTTTTTTTTTATTAAATCACAAACAAGGTCAGTTTTTTCCAGTATGATGCAGCTCTTCATTATATAAATACTATCATATACTGTAAAAGGTATTGTCTCTACTCATGAGTTTGAACCTTTCTGGATATTTGTCCATCTTAGGATGATTTTGAATTTTCTGAGCATGTGTCTTTCTTTCTTCTTTTTTTTTTTTTGACAAAGATAAGTTTTAAGGTTGACCCTTGTCTCGTAGATGACCAGTTGAAACCAGTTTTGTCTTTTTACTTTTATGCAGATCTGTAATAAATCGAGCGGAGAGACAAAGGTAGCTCGATGCCTGCGTTGTCTTTTTCTTTCTCATTGCTCTCAGTCTGTTGTCACGTCATTTTTGAGTTTAGGTGTGGTTTTTAACTTTACAAATGTCAGACATAGACTGATCCGCTTCGGAATCCAAGTCACAGACGACCCCTGCAGTGATTATAAACCACCAGAGGTTCTCGGGTAATCATGGGCGTCGCACCCGTGGGGGATGGGGGGTTGCGACACTCCCACTTCTCCAACCAGATGATTTCATACCCTCCACTTTTTCCTGAGTTTATATATTGTATCGTTACTGGATCCAGGAAACGGACGGAGAGTTGGTGTCACCTAGTTTTTATTTCAGGATAAACAGTTACTGTCGGTCACAATCACACCAAACAAACATCAATAACATTGCAGATCTGTTACAATATCTATGGTTTAAACCGTTTACCCGGCCGGCCGGCACAACAGCATATGTAAATGAAGCGCACCTCAGTTCACCGGTAATGTAAACAGCTCTTCTTCGTGGTGTTAACAGTCATTAACCAGTAAGTAATGAAAAATGTTACTGTTGTTAAACTAAGTTAAATAAACTATGTATTGTTCTGTGACATTTACCCTAAGACAGTGGTTCTAGAACTTTTTTCAGTGATGTTCCCCCTGAGGAACATATTTTTAGTCGTCTCCCCTGACATGGACAAAACATTTTTGTAAGAAAAAAGAGGAACAGTGTCTGTAAAATCAGTGTCAGATTTTTTTAGATCTTTTTTATCTCATAATTTTGACTTATGAATTGAATAAATATTTAATTGAGGAAATACCCACTTTTTTTTAATTTTCAGCCATATATTACTTTTTGAATATAAAAAATTTACTTGTTCGTTAATTTTCCGATAATAGACTTTTGCTCATGTGCCAGAACCTAGAACACCCCCACATTTTAAATGGCTGTGACGCCCCTGCGGGTAATACCAGTCTCATGCGAACAGAGCAATAGTTCACCTCCGTCATGAGCGTTTTGTCCACGAAATGTGACAGTTTGTACAATTTCTGCTTCCAAATGACGTTCAGAGAGCCATATAGTCTGGCCTTACTTCGAGTCTCATAATGGAGAAGCGCCGGAGTTCTCGGTCTCAACATGAGATTGCGTTTCGGTCGAGCACTTTGACGCCTTACATTTCATTTCAGATGTGGAATATGCTGCAGCAGGAGGATGATGGGTTTCTCATAGCTTCACATTTAATTTGTCTCTAGTTTCTTTCTATTAATTGTCTTCTTTTCTTGGCCATACCTCAGTAAGTTTCGCTATTTCAGAAACCTTGTATCTGTCTGAAAGGCACTTAACAAATCCCTTCTTTGGTCCATTTTTACTTGAGGTAAAAGAGCTGCCTAATGATTATACACACCTTCATACCTGTTCACTTTAGGCCACAATCGCCCTCATTACACAAGTACAATCCCAAGGCCGGGTCAACGGGGGCAGCAGCCTCAGCCACGGTAAGGTAGCTAAATTTAATGAGCGGTTTTCAGTTGGAGAATGTGCTCAGGAATGATAATAACATTAGAGTAGTCCTCTAATAAGCAGTGAATCACATATTTACAGAGACATTCAAGAGACGCAGATGAATGAAGGGAAATACATGCAATACTTTATGCCTTCGGGCTGATACTGAACTAGAAAAAGAAACTGAACTGTATTTTTTTAATGGATTCATTTGCACAACTAATCAAACATTACGACAAACAAAAAAAAACAAACTGTGCAGGTGAGATTAGAAAACCCAGCGGAATTTATAAAATTAATCTCACTTAATTACAGCATTAGAAAGAAGAAAGGCTATAGAAAGTACGGCAAAAAAATAAACAAAGAATCAAAGAAAAAAGATTATGTGTAAGTGTGTGTATATGAGGAATAGTTGCTTTTATTAAATCCAATGAAAAGGAACATGTTAATTCTTATCTAAAAAAAAGGAACCGAACTAATAATTTACATTCTCTGGATTTTCTACCTGTGTCTTATTAAATATTTTTTATAAATTTCAACTCTTAATGCATTGGATGTATTTCTGATTTATGTATAATGTATGTATAATCAGTTATCTGCACTCTTGTAATTGTATTTTTTTTGTATTGAAATTTTATAATTTATGTATATCTTGTACTTTTGTAATTTTATAATTTCTGTGCAATTGAATTTTAATGTATTATTTTTATTTCACCCTGTCTTAAAAAATGTATTTTGATTTTTGATCAATGTGAACCACTTTGGGCTACAGTGTTTGTATAAAAGGTGCTATAGAAATATAGATTATTATTATTATTATTATTATTATTAGAAATATGTTTGTGTAAAATAAATAAATAAATCAGTGAAACAGTGAGTGTACAGTACCAGAAAGAGATGTGCTAACTTAAATATTAAAATGAAACTTAAAAAAAAATGTAGTTACAGGCTTGTTTGTCTTATTTTTAGGTTATTTTTTTTTACATTCAGTATAAATGTGATTTCTTGAGTTATTAATACAAAGATGAGCAGTGATGTGTTTTTAGAAATATTAGCCAAAACTATCTTTCTTCTATTTTACTTGTCTGATCACAAAACATATATTATTTAACATTTTAAATCCCAGTTGTTGTTTATCTTAATGTAAATAGTTTGCAGTGTCGCTGATGCCGACTCTTCGCTGTTCGTCTTCTTGCAGGTGAATCTGGGCAGCCACCAGTATCTGTTCACCGTCGACGTGAATCCAACTGAAATGCCGTGTCTCTGCCTCCGACACGATGTGGACGCTCTGGTGTGGCAGCCACGTCCAGACCAACCCAGCAACATGTGGGAACACGTAGCTACGTTTAACGCCCTGGGTAAGAACCTCAGCTCGTCAGCTTCAGACCATAATTGCCTAAGTCATTTTTTTGTGTTTTCAGAAAACAAGAAAAAACACATTTTCTAAAAGTCACATCCATATTTTTTATTGATTTTTTTCACAGAACATTCAAGTAGATGAGAAGAAAAGTATGAAAAAAGAACAAAACCCAACATCATTGACTTAGGCAGTTTTTCTGAGAACATTTTGCAAACATTCAAACTGCCTAAGTCAAACAGCTGGTAGCAGAACTGCCTAAGTCAAATGAATGACTTGGGCAGGTATGTTTTTGCACTTGTTTTTTAATTTTTTATGAGTGTTCTGATTGGTCAATGACATAGGCAGAAAGACAGGATGATGCAGCAGTGGTAGGAGAGTAAAGTTATGTAAAAATCTCAATTTGACCAAAAATTGACTTAGGCAATTATGGTATGAGGCTAACGAGCTGCAGAAATACTGTATGTCATAATGTACAGTTATTTTCTGGTTTTATGTTGTATTTGTAAGTTTTTGCAGTTTAGGCAAAACAGTGACCAGTGTTCGCCTTCAGGTAGTATTATTATGACGTCAGTATTATTATGACGTCAGTATTATTATGACGTCAGTATTATTATGACGTCAGTATTATTATGACGTCAGTATTATGACGTCAGTATTATTATGACGTCAGTGTTATTATGACGTCAGTGTTATTATGACGTCAGTATTATTATGACATCAGTATTATTATGACATCAGTATTATTATGACGTCAGTATTATTATGACGTCAGTGTTATTATGACGTCAGTGTTATTATGACGTCAGTATTATTATGACGTCAGTATTATTATGACGTCAGTGTTATTATGACGTCAGTGTTATTATGACGTCAGTGTTATTATGACGTCAGTGTTATTATGACGTCAGTATTATTATGACGTCAGTGTTATTATGACGTCAGTATTATTATGACGTCAGTGTTATTATGACGTCAGTATTATTATGACGTCAGTATTATTATGACGTCAGTATTATTATGACGTCACAGTGTGATGTTACTAGAAAATATAAGAAAATATTGATTCTGTAATATATCGTGATATTTCTTTTCACAATACTGTATCGATATTAAAAAGTAATATATCGATATTTTTAGGTATTTTTTCAAATCCAGATATGGTAGAGGTTCTTATTTGTTTTTTTGGGGGGGTTTTTTCTATTTTATTTATTTACTATTATTTAACATGGTCTTATTAAATAATGGTTACTTGAAGCTTCAAGTAACATTTTGTTATGAACTAATACAATATGAACATCTGGGCAGGATCCTAAACTGTAATGTCTATGAAATGTTATTTAAGTTTTTAGTTTTTACACAGGAACATTTTTAATATAGTATTAGATCCTGTTCTGATCAGATAAAAATATTTGCGCATATTTTCGTTTTAATTAAAATTTCCCAGGAAATAATAATTAAAAAAGAAACAAAAAAATATAAAAATGGAACTGTATGAATGCATGAATTAATTTATTTTCAGTTATATTTAACACAACAACAACAACAACACACATATAACCCCCCCCCCAACTTACATAATTTGTAAGTGAAAAAGGAAGAAGCTGAAGCCAGAGGTTAATTTCTGCTTTTACTGACAACATTTGAACTGCCACAAAACTACAAACAGTAACACAAATTAAATCTACATTTCTTTTCTAAAGTCACTTTACACATCATTGCACTTTCAATCTGACAAATTAAACCTTTTTTTTATTAAAAAACTCAACACCAAGCGCCAAAATTTCACTTCATCCTTCAGTTGGTTCCATAATTTAACATAGATAACAGAAACACAAATGATATTTACTCCACCGAGGAATTGGTGGAGTTATGTTTTCACTGTTGTTTATGTTTGTTTGTGTGTTATTTAGCAAGATAAAGTTCAGGACGGATTTGGCTGAAATTTTCAGAAAATGTGGATAATGCAGCAAAGAACATGAGATAATAGTTTGGTGCTGATGATGATTGGGGTGGGGGGGTACACGCATGTCTTTTGGGGGGGGCTCTCTGGGTGCTTTTCCAGTCAACATTTGTTCTTACTTTACTTGCTTCAAACACAATCAATCCTCTTAACTTATCGTTCCTTTTCCTTAACTTAAAATGTCTTCATATAACATAATGTATAATGATCCTAGTGTCGTGATTTGCCAGAATTTGCCAATACACACCCTTAACAGTAGCCGACCCTTTGAATGTTCTGGCCCCGCCTCACCTCCCTGAGCTTCTCCATCGGTCCACTCCCACTCGGACTCTCAGGTCATGCGACTAATTACTGTTGGACATAAAAAATAGAACCAGAAGCTCAGAGGGGAAAGAGCCTTTTTTCTGTTGCTGCCTTTGAATTTAAAAACTTGTCTTCAAACACATTTTTTACTCTCTGGTCTTTGACTCAGCGGCTCCTTGATTTGAGTTCTTTTATTGTAAGATCATTTTTATTTGTATTTTTAGTTTATTGTTTTATCTTTGTAGTTTTAGCACTTTTTATTGTGTTTTTAGATTTCTTTTATTGCCTTGTTCTCCTTCTCTGTTTTGTGTTTTATTCTTTGTAGTGTGCAGCGCTTTGTGTCAGCTGTGTCTGTTTTAAAGCGTTTTTATAAATAAAAAAGCGTGGCCGTGGCTCAGTTGGGAGAGCGGGTCGTCCATTGACCGAAGGGTTGGCGGTTTGATTCCCGCTCTGTCCTAGTCAGTCCGTTGTGTCCTTGGGCAAGACACTTTACCCTCCTTGCCTCCAGTGTCATTCACACTGGTGTATGAATGAGTATAAATGTTGGGTGGTGGTCAGAGGGGCCGTAGGCGCAAAATGGCAGCCACGCTTCTGTCAGTCTGCCCCAGGGCAACTGTGACTACATATGTAGTTTACCACCACCAGAGGGAGCATGTGAGAGTGAATGAATAATGGAACACTAATGTGAAGCGCTTTGGGTGCCTTGAAAAGCGCTATATAAATCTAATCCATTACCCGTCTATTTATGCTAAAACTTTGACCTTTGCCCAAAAGTCATATTCGAATTTCATTTGAAAATTATTGTAGATATTAAAATTATATTCACATATTTAATTATTATATTAGTCTGAAAATGCCTCACTAACATTCCGGAATCAAAATTAAACGTTATATTTCATCCACCAGGGGGCAGTATTCAGTCAAATATGTCAAATATTCTAATGCGTTTCGAACCATTACTGATGAAACATGTAGTGTCAGAGTAATGAGCATTATTACCTGCTGACACTTTTAACGTCACATAATCCACACATCATTTTGTCCGTTGCTGTACCTTGGTTTTCCTGGTTTCCTGTACTGATGAGGCTAAACTGTTAGCATCATTAACAACCAAAAGGGAACATTGACAAAATGAGCAGGTACAAAACACGGACACGATATGTAAAAACTGTCACAGATTAGTTTTACCTGCTCACGTTGTTAATTTATGATACTTATAAACGTGTCTCAGCTATTGTTCATTAATGTGCAGGACTGACCACTCTCTGCCGTTGGTTACGTACCAGCTGGACACTAACGTCTACGTCATCCTAAAGATTACACTGATTGGTTGTACAGTAGTAGTTCTATTGCATACAAAGGATTTGAAAGACAACCTTTTAGCCCCACCTCCCCTGACTATGAAGCACCACTGGACCCATACATGAAATGAATGGGGATAGCGCGGCTAGGCTAGCTTAACAGTACTGTGGGCCATAAAGGTGTCTATAATATTGGTCGTCTGTTTATCCTCATGGTGTATCCTCTTTATTATATCTATAGAGTGTATTAATTCTACATCCTTGCATAAGACTCTCAGTGGATGCCTATTTGGATTTGTCATTTTACAGATTCATGGTCACTTGTGTTGAAATATCAACTTCCATAACTTTCCTTCAGTCCCCTGTCGAGCTCTAATGCGGCAGTCGATAGATGACAGGAAGTAGTAAATGGCTGTAATAAAAATGTACTTAAGACAAGAGGTAATTTACTGACATGTTTTAGAACCAACAAGGGTAAAAAAGTAAAAAAATAAAAAATAAAAAATAGTGTTTGAGAGGAGGATGTTGAGCTGCAGCCTGTTAATTTAACTCAAATAACTGTCATTTCCATCATATTTAGTGAGTCATTAGGTTTCAGCTCCATCTTTTTCAGTTGATCTATTCACCCACTTATTCACAACTACAGAGTCTGGAACTGGTTGGATTGAAATTTTCCGTTATGACATTTTCATTTTGCCTGTTTTAACACCAAGCTTTTTGACAATCTGCCCGTTCCTGTCCTGGATATGTCACCCAGTTTTAGAGACAGATGGAGCGCTGTGGACAGTTTTAGGATTTACCTCAGTCAGCCAAAAGGAGCCTCTGAGGAAAGGGTTTGGAACGTTGAAATCCTGTTAAAATGTGAAAAAAGGAGTTTCTGATTGTAGGTACACACACACACACACACACACACACAAATAATAATAATAATAATAATAATGTAAGATTTTTTTTCCTTTATTATAAATGCTGCAAAAATAGACCACCTGCAATAATGGTGGAGGTTCAGTTTTAGAACGTATGGTCAAGATGGACATTGAAATGAGTGATGTAAATGAAATTGATAAAATTGTTATTGTATTGTATAATTGTTAAATGAGGGGTAGGACTTCAACCTACTCCTTTTGAGTGGTGTCTCCTTATTTTGTCCTTTGTTCTGTATTTATTTATTTATTTTTTAATTTTATTGTTGTTGGGTTTTTTTAAGATGAACTGCTCAAAAAAAAATAATTGAACTGAACTGAAGACCAATAATGAAACATATGTACATATTGAGCTGTGGGGTGAGTTAATGGAACAGTCTGGAGCAAGAAAAAAGACATATAAAGACATTTTTGGTCATTCAAATTTCTGTTTTAACAAAATATCTTACACAGGTGCAGCATATATTTATAAATTAGTTGTCTGTGGAGAAGGATAGACAGGATATAAAGGGAAATTAAGAGAGGGAGAAAAATAAGTATAAAGTATAAAATAAGATTTAAAGTGAATTAAAAAAAACATTCATCTAACAACTTAAAGGCAGAAGTTGACATGTTCAGATTTGTTTTTCTTATTTATATTTATTATATACAGGCAAAGAATCAACTCTTTTCCATCTGTCTGATGAATAAGAAAAGCAGATTTCAATAAGTTCTACAGTAGTAGATACTTCAAACCAAATAGGACAATTGGATATGTCAATAGTAATATATGTGTAATATTTAAATATGCTTATATATATTTTTATGGATGTGAACAGATTGGATAAGAATTAAAAAATATTAAGAGTTGATTTATAAAAATAATAATAATATTGTTCCAAATACCATTCAAGATTTTTTGAATTAAGACAGTAAATATAAAATATTTATAGAATTGTAAATATAAAGTAGTACCAAGAAATGTTTCACTTTTTCCATTGGAAGTTTTTTTTTTTTTTTTTTTTTTGCTTAATTTAAGATTTAATGTAATTTTTTTGGTCTTTTTTTTTGCTTAATTCAAGATTCAACATTTCTTGAAATATCAGTTGATATCAGTGAAAATCTGTTCTTATTGTATATCTCACAGATTATGTCTAATTTTAAATGTGATGACAATTTTTGATGAGAAATGAGAAAAATACACTTAGTAAGATTTAGATTTTTGTAGTTTATTACATGAAGAGATCACTTTTTGTCCACCGTCGCCTCGGTGGGGGACATAGAGATGCTGTTCTTCTGTCCAGGAACACTTTACTGTCGATAACTTTTGACAGTATTGATGGAGGATCACCAGATTCACACCACACATGCCTCTCATGAAGGCCTTGCTTGAGTTCGATCATGTTTCGTACTTTTTGACAAATGTTTTTTGTCATTTGTGCGACGGTGGCCTCCAGGTCGACAGCAGGACAGAAGGACAGCAGGACAGAAGGACAGCAGGACAGTTTCCACTTTTTTCAGCAGCAGAAGTCATTGTTGTCTGCTCACAAATTCATTTCATTTCACATGTTTATTTCTCATGAATGACAAACATACAAATGAAAAGGATTAGTTTGAAGCCAAAGTTTATCATGAACCAACACATTACAACTAATACATTTACAAGTCAACATAGTATTTGGTAAAAAAAAAAAAAAAAAAAAAAAAATCAACATCAACTAAAGAAAAAGAAACGACTGATGAGAATGAGGAAAAAATGAAACAAAAAAAACACAAATATGAAAGAATTTATTAACTTCATATCAAATCCCTCTGACCGTCTTTAATTAAACTGTAAAAAAAAACCAAAAACCTCCACTGGCTTATGCTTCATGTTTCCTTCCCGTCGTTTCATTCCCTCCTGTTTTTCTTTCTTTTTTTATTTTAGGTTATGTCCAAGCCTCCAAACGCGATAAGAAGTTTGCGACGTGCGCTCCAAACTTCTCCTACGCCTCCCTGTGCGAGTGTCTGCGGCGTGCGTTCATCTACCGCCAGCCTTCACCTGTGGAAACCGTCCTCTTCAACAGGAAGCAGGGTCGTCAAATAGGACAGGTTGCTAAGCAACAAGTGGCCAGCCTGGACTCAGACAAACCAATCCTGGGCTTCAGAGCAACCAACGAGAGACTTTACATCCTGACCTCCAGTAACCTGTTTGTGCTAAAGGTCAATAATAATTAAATCTGGGACTAGGGGCATATTAACCTAATTAAAGCAGATAAAATTATTCCAAAGTCAGAATGTGTTTTATGTCTCACAGCTCAGTCTATACCTACATTTTACTTGTCAATTCCTTCTTTTTCTGTTTGACAAAGTCATATATGAGCTGTTAAACGTCTTTAAGATGAAAAACTAGGTCTGGACTTGAAGAATATAATAATAAATGTCAAATATTAGAGTAGACTTTGAGAAAATTCCTGAAAAAAAAAAGACATTGAAATGATTAAAAACTTGAATTTTATCAACGAATCACACTTTACAACACTGTGTTTCCCTAACATTTCCTGTATGCATTGTACTGTATTAATTGTCTTTGCATTATTACAAATATTCCCTTATTTCTGCATCATAAAAACATGTGTATGCATTAATATGAATGAGTGGGTTCTTTGGCTGCCTGTGTGGCACTGATAGTTGGTCACATATTTTATCAGATGGTCAGTGGGGACGAGGACACAGGAAATCCCTCTCCTTGGCTCCTTTTACAAGTACGCACATTAATTTACATAAATTTACATGTTTCACACCTCACACAGGCTGCTGTTAGATTAATGTCAAAACTTGGACAGAAAAGATTGATGGACGGAGGAAATCACAAGAGGCCAAACGAGCTCATCTTTATTCTGCTGCAACTGTTTATTCTACAAGTTACACACACACACACACACACACACACACTAACAACAACAACACTATTAGAGGATGTTTAGGGATGTAACTGATGAATGTTGTCATTGAAAAATAAATGTTGTTGTTTTTTTAAAGAATGAATTGTAACTGATTGAACCAAAAGTCTAAAAGACAAATGATTCTAATCTGTGTCAAAATAGTGTTTTATAACTGATTTATAACCATTTTTTATTTACACACACATAACAGCATTAAAGGCTATTTTAGGGATGTAACTGATGAATATTAGGATGAATTATCTTAGTATTTTTATCTTTTACTTTGTTAAAACTTCACTTCTAGAAAACGTCAAAATCTTCCCTCTCTATCTCACCGGCTGCTTTGTGCTGCTTTAAGCTCCGCCCACTTCCACCGTTGACAAAAAAAAAAGGTGAATAACTTAAAGAAATATGAACAAACTGAAATGTCTGAAGAAAAATAAGTGATTTGACTAATATTGTCTTTGTAGATCCACTCTGATCTGTAAATTATTTCCTGTTTAAATGGACAGATGATATAATATTGTTAAAATTGCACTTTTTTTTTAAAGAAACTTGAGGTTGTTCATGATATTAAACATTTTTTAAGGATACTTTGTAGTTTCAAACATTTTCAGAAGGAAATTTGACTTTTTTCATATTTGTTTTATTTGCGATCATATTTGCCCCCCCCCCCCAACTCAAATGAAGTTGACACCCCTGAAGTAGAATATGATGGTGTTTCCATGGTAACTGTGAAGCCACTGAATGGCTCATATCTGATGACCATGAAAAAATGACAAACTGCATTTTACACCAATTATTTACACGTGTTGATAGGATTAGTTTAGACCACAGGGGTCAAACATAAGGCCCGGGGGTCAAATCTGGCCCACCACAGGGTCCAGTCCGGCCCTTGGGATGAATTCATGTAATTAATTATTAATCACTTTCTTTCAGGTTCCACAGTCAGACCAATTTAATTTGAAGTAAGTCAGATCCTATAATAATAATAATAATATATAAATACTCACATCTCCATTTTTTCTATTTGTAAATGTAAATATTTTCACATATTTACGCTAAAACAAAGTATAATTTTACAAAATATTTGAATAAACCAGAACAAATATGAACAACCTGAAGTGTTTCAAGAGAATTTCAAGCAATTTTAAGAATATTCTGCCTGATATTTAATATTTTATATTTGATTCACTATGAGCCACAAGTTATAATGAACATGTGGAAGTGTGATACTGTTAAAACTTTGCTTATTCTTTCATTTGTTTCATGTTATTCATATTGTTTGAACAGATAGTTTGTCAATGTAAACATTTTCATTATTTAATTGTACTTTTTTTACTCTGAAATATAGAGAAAAGTTTGACATTGATATTATTATGGTATTATTTCACTGGTTCGGCCCAGTTCAGATCAAATCCAGTTGAATGTGGCCCCTGAACTAACATGAGTTTGACGCCCCTGGTTTAGATCAGTAGATGCTTTTTCATGATGGTGGATGTTTGGGTCTTTATGGGTTGTGTGTATGTATATATATATATATATATATATATATATATATATATATATATATATATTTACAACGGTTCACATTTCCATCTTCTGTTGTTGTGGTCCTTCATTTGTCACGAGCAGCTGCAACTCTCAGTTGCTTTAAATGTTGCCCATTTTTCACATCTTCATGCTGATGCTATTAAGTTTTTTTCCGGTAAACAAATATTTCTTACCATCCTTGTTCAGCAGTGACATTTCCTTTATTCCATTTTCTGAAAGTCATTCACCCGGTTGACTAGTCAAATAAGAAAGATTTAAGAGAGACACTAATGGATGTTTTTTTTTTTTGTAAAGGAAAAAAAAAAGACACTTCTCTTCCTGTCCTCATTTTGTAACATGAGAAAAACTGGCTGATGGAAAGTCAACCAACAGTGATGGATGACGGCTTTTGCAACCTTCAAAAGGTTATTATATGCAACATCACATCCATGTGTGGGAGTTTGTTGCAGAAACGTTAAAACATTAGAGTCTAGACCATTAACCTGTAAAAATCTACACATTTAAAAGCATCTACTGACCTTCAGAGGTGGAAAAGTAAAAGTACTTTGTTACTGTACTTAAGTACATTGTTTTAGGTATTTGTACTTTACTTGAGTAGTCAACTCAAGCAACTTTTACTCCCTACATTTGTTCATAAATATCTGTATTTTACACTCCTAATATTCTCAGAATAGACTTATTACTTTTTCAAAGTAAACAGATGTGACAGTACAAAAAATAAGTGGTTTCAATTGTAACTGTCTATATTATAATTGACATTTATTTCACAATGTTGACTTTATCTCCTAATTTTGACTCTTTATCTCATAATTATACATTTCCTTTGTCATATTTCTGACTTTTTATCTCACAATTCTGCTTTTTTAAAATCTCAAATATGACTTTTTTTTCCCCATTTTTCCTAAATTTCCTGTCCATACCCATAAAATTGAGTATTGTGACCAAACACATTATCTACACAGTAACTCACTTTTAAGGGGTTTATTTTTGGATATTTTTGAAACCTTTATAATTTTTCCTGGTTGAATAATTATTATTTCATCCATGGTAAAAATGCAGTTTTACTTTATTACAATTGAGAAGTTGTACTCTTTTTTTTTTTTACTTTTACTTAAGTGAAGGAGTTGAATCAGTACTTCTACTTTTACTAGAGTATTTTTTCACACAACTATTGGAACATTGTCGACAGGTGTCTCTTCTGTTTATTTTCACAGCACCTAGCTATACATGTATTGACCATTTTTGCATTGTAAAAAAAAAATCAAATAATGAAACAATCTCTCTCTGCCCACCACATAAGTTTGAAGACGGTTCAATGTTTGGTTTGATCACTCGCAAACTCCGCTCTGGGAGGGAGCAGGGGTGCAGCTTCCACATCTGCACTCTGTTCCAACGTACATGCTTGATATTAAAACTTTATTCACCAGAAGGGTTATTTATCTTATTCATTCATTCATTTAAATCAAACAAACAAAACAAAACAAGGTATAATAAGAAAAAAAACATCTAAATGAAAATAATCTATTTTCAAGTTCATGTAAATCTGACTTTTGCATGGTGTAAAAGAAGAAGTACCAAAAAAAATTTTACATGTACATGATGAGTGAATTAATCATAGAAAATTTCAACAAAAATAAAGAGGATATTTTTACAATAAACTGTGATAAATATGGACAAAAAATGTATTTGCAAACTAGCACTAAAGTACCACTGTGTGTTCATGGGATAAAATATCAGTGCCTGCAGGTTAATTTCACCGTCTCACCTTATAAATACAGTTGATCTCCCAGAAAGTGTCAGTTCTACTTTATATCACAGCTCTATTTGTTAAAGCAGACACTTGGTCTTTGGTTTGTGTCCTCTCCTCCCCTGAGACGTCCTGCTTTCAGAGGCGATTTGCTCCTCTTCTCTGAGATTGCTTGTGAGTAATCATCCTTCTCTCTGGGCTGTCATTATTTTGCTGAAGAAACCTAAGCTTTTCTCTTTGGTTTTCTTGAGTTACTGCTGTGCAAATTAATTATGGTGTGCTGCTTGTTTTATTGGGTACCCAGGCATCCGTAGATTACTTGAAAGAGGCCTGTCAGAGTGGCTAATGTCTCTGAGGATGGGCTCTGTGTTTACTCAGACTCACTGCACAAACATGTTGTCCAATCGTCTGGCCTCGGAGAATTAGATAATGAAAGATAGTTTCACCCAAACCCTCGTATCACCTTAAGGGAAACACAAGTTGTTCAAGGTCGACTTTATCAGTAGTTTGTTGTAACAGCTTTCCTAGATTCATATAAATGTTTTTTTTATTTTTTTTCACAGTATCCCTGTTACATGGGGATTTTTATTCCTGTTTAATCCAGAATAAAAGGTTAATTCCACTTTAAAATGACCGTGTAAACACCTGATTACAGTTAAAAATTATCATTCTGAATTAAACTTAATTCTGAATAAAGTCACTGGTTTATTCTGAATTCAATAATTCCATGTAAACAGTTAATTCCTCTTTAACATTATTCCTGTTGTTCTGCACATGTTCCTGGTCTTGTCATGATGACGCACATATTTTGCGTCATCATGACTCGGCTCTAAGGTCACGACAGAAACGGAGAGAGAGAGAAGGCAGAGTATAATTAAAGGGGTTTATTTTTACACAACAATCGTCATAAATATGTCTAACAAGGACAACCGCTGGATGACAAAGACAGAGAAAGACAGAACAGGAGCAAAGCAGGACAGGACGAGGCCAAAACCAGGATCTAGACCAGACCAGACCAGACCAGAGCACATGAGACCCAGAGTCTAGAGAGCCCACCGGGTTAATGCAGGAGGCCACTTATATAGGGGTGTGCACTCCTGCCACAGGTGTCTCTCATCAGCTCTTCAACTTAGAGGGAAAGAACCAATCATCCAAAGGGGGCGGGGCCTTCATGTACACTATGTACATGACGTTATGTACACTACGTCATACATACCCATGGTGTAGTAATGAGGCATCTCTGATTGGCTCAGAGAATTAATGCGTACCCGCTCTCCTCTTGATCTGTGTGTTTAAAATCCCAGAGTAACATCCAGCTAGGTTTGGTACTTCCGCTTGTTTTGAAAATGTGCAGGAAAAAAAACAGGTGCTTTATTTCCACAGAGAGCACATGAACCAGTTTGATCCACCATTTTTTTCAAGTTTGTGCAGCAGCTACTGTGGCACCATCTTCTCTTGTAGATGCTAATGCTACTTCAGATTCGCTGCAATGAGGGACGGGCTTAACCCCACGTGGGTGACGCCAGTGTCCACGTGACGTAATGTGGACAGGCTTTTTCTGAGTCGCTCGCCTGAATGGTAAATACAGCCAGTGGAGGTGACACACCACATAACAAACGTAGCATGTGTTGGTAACTCGGGGTGACCCATCAGATTCCAAAAAGACCATGGAAAAGTGGTTTTCAGCGGAATAACATCTTTAATACATGCATGATCCACAGAGGAGAAAGGATGAGCGTCCATATTCTAACACAGATCATTTTTATAGTCCTCATAAACTGATCCCCAAACTATGGGCTGGGTCACCAACAATTAGTCTTTATCGCATCGCGGCCCCCCTTAAAGGAAAATGAAGCTTGGGTGGGTAAAACTGAATGTTGTAAATACAAGAGGAGGCATGTTGACATCATTTGACATTTACCTCACAGATGTGGACAGACAAGTGGAGCTACCCCCTACCCCCTTTCCAATAACAGCAGGAAAAATGGAGTTTTGGACAGATGAAGGTCACACCATCCCTGGAGTGTTCAGCAAAAAGGTTACAGTAACTTCATCCAAGGATATATTCACCAAATTAAAAGTAAGGACACAAGAAAAAGCAAATAGCAGTCGATGCTAACTGACACTAACTGTTAGTTGATTGTGCTAGCATAGCATTTATGGTATGAATTAAAGGAATTTTCTTGTAAACCAACAATATCTCTTAATACTCTGTGTTTTCCTTTTTTAGTGTCAGTAACTAGTAAACTTTCTACATTAGGTTGCTACAGGTTAGCATTTTAGCACAACCCAGTTCACATTGTGTCTGTTGCACTTGCATGTGAACAAAAACACTGAAGATAATGCTAGCTAGATGATATGATTGTTAGCATGTTGTTGTTTTTTAAAATTTCAAATATAGATATGACTGGTGGTGCAGTGGTTAGCACTCGGGCCTCACAGACAGAAGGACCCTGGTCCGATTCCCACACCAGACCTTTCCGTGTGGCGTTTACATGTTCTTCCTGTGGCTGCGTGGGTTTTCTCCAGGTACTCCAGTTTCCTCCCACCATCCAAACACAGGCACTGATAGGTTAATTGGTTGGTTCTAAATTGCCCATAGGTGTGAATGTGAAGGTGATTGTTTGTCTTTATATGTTCAAGCCTGAGATGAACTGGAGACTCATATAGGGTGTACCCCGCCTTCACCCATTGTAGCTGGTGTAGGACCCCAGTGACCCTAGTGAGGATAAAGTGGGTTCAGATGATGAGATGAGATGAGATGAGACATGACTCCTTTCTTTTATAGCACTCCCATCCTGGCACACAGTAGTATTATGACACAAACCAGTGCTACACACCAGCCTTGTTTTGAATCCAAGATGGTATCACATGGAAATAATGGGCCAGTGTTATCTGACTCTTAAGTCAAACAGATGTCTATCACTAAACTGATGGTGTTTTTACATCCTAAAAATGTGTCTGTGGTAAAAATCTGAGTCCTGAAGAACTTCCCCTCTCACTATTGAACCAAAGAAATCTAATAAAACAAAAGAATCTGCACTTAAAACATTAACTGCTTATTACTAACAAGATTAAACTAAAGACCTCAACTGTGTGTTACAATAATATTTTAATACATTATTCTATGTTAACACTTCTTTTACCATATTGCTCAACTTGCAACAAACTCAGTAAGTGCATATAGACCTGTGAAGTATTTTGGCGGTGGGGTCTAACTGGAGGCAAAACATCTCAAATGCACTAGCTAGTCAATGCAAATGTTTTATGTTTTAATGCTGCTCATGTTTGTTTGTGCTGAGATGGACACGGAAAACCAACATTTTCCAAGAGCATAAATGTTATCTTATAAAACTGACTCTAGCTCAGGGGTCTGCAATCCTGGTACTGCAGAGCCCCTATCCCGCATGTTTTTGATCCTTCTGACTGCAAACGTGCTGGTCATTATCAGGCTTCTGCAGAACTTTACGATGAAATGATCATTTGAATCAGGCCTGTTGGAAGAGGGAAACATTTAAAACATGCAGGACAGCGGCTCTCTAGGACCAGGGATGCAAACCTCTACTCTAGCTGATGGCAAGACATTCCCCCGACCCTTATACAATCACTCACTGGATGGAAAAGAAGTTAGCTGAAGCACAGTGAGGGCTAATGTCGATGCTACTTCTACTTGAGTTAGCTAGAGGTTAGCACTGATCACAAGTAGTTTTTATCATGTGCATACACCACAAGACGTAACAAATGAAACTTCAATTTGTTGTGACTCAGCGTGGGTAACAAGTGACAAGAATCTCCAAATTAAAGATTAACTTAACGTTATTTCAGTCCCAGTTTATCCTAGTCCTTAACGTCCAGGATGAAAGTGATGATTCATTACAAATCAACTTTATCTGATATGAAGTTTGTGCTGCACACCTGTGAGTTGATGATAGTTTTGGTCAAATCCTTTCATCCTAAATGCATTTGACCAGGGGTCGGAAACCTTTAACACCCAAAGAGCCATCTGGACCCGGTTTCCATGGAAAAGAAAACACTACTTTTTGACATCTAAAATGAAAAACAAAACAAAACAAAGAAACAAAGAAATCGCTTTTATTTAAAAGAAAGGAAAATATTTAAAACAACTTCCCCTTTCATGCTTGGGACCTCAGTAATACTTATTAAGCACTGATAAGTCCCTTTTGAAGATGGGCTGTCCCGTCTAAAATGAAGAGGCCTTTTTTTTTTCTTACCTTTACACTCCACACCCAGTTAACCTTTGACCTTTGTCATATATTTTTGGTTCTTTTCCTTTTTCCACACTCTGAATCCATGCCTTTTGTGTTCAGGTCCAGGTTTGTTGACAGTCCTTCATGTGTTCACGTCCAGGTCCATCACCAGGTCTTCACATATTTTTATTTTCTTACATTTCTTCATAAATGTTCTTACTGGGATTGAAAGTTACAACAAATGGACGGTGTTTTGGCGGGTAAACAGTAGCTTCCACTAGTATGACGTTTATTTTGAGCGACGAAAAACAATAACATGTATTTTACTAATATTTAAAATTTTCAAGATCACAATTTAGGACTAAATAATAATAAAAAACCTAACAAATAAAATACACTTCAATTCAATTTTTTGTAATTCATTTTCCTAAATCACTCGGTGCCTCAGGATAAGGATCAAATAGTCTCAGGTTGCCGACCTCTGCGTTAGACCAAAGTCATCTATGTTTGTTTTAACTTGCAGCAGCTGATACTGTATATGATAACATTTCAATTCTGCCTTTTTGGTTTTAAGCTTTTGGCATAACGTCATAGTTTTCTTACAGTTTCCCACTTTTTGCCTCCAGCTCGTACAGTGCAGCCACAGTGACATGGGCTATGAAAGGTCTACATATCGCCTTCTTTCTCGAGTTTGTTTGCTCATACAAAGTGATACATAACTAATTAAAGCTTAAAAATGAATATTTCATTGTCATTAATGATTAATTAATTCCAATTAATCCACATCATTGTGCATTGAAGCCCGCTTTCTACTGGAAAAACAGACAAACTCTTCAGTATAAGATGAGTGGACCTCATCTACATCTGTTGCCTCATAGTTAAATGAACTCGTACATACACCACTGCGTCCTCTGCATAAACCTGACAACCATGTCTGAGCTGCTCATATGTGGTGGATGCAGCAGAGCCAGAGCTAATCACATTAAGGCTGATCAAGAACCTAGATGCTTGGATTATGCAGCATTGACTCAAGCAACAGAATCCTATGACATTCAGTAATAATTCATACAGATTTAATTAATTTAATTGGATAAATTAATTACATTTCACAGCTCTGTTGATATAAAGCTGAATCTAACTGATGCATTTATTTATTTTTGTTATAGTCTGTTTAGATTTTACTGGATAACATGTTCTTTATGTCCAGTAGATGTTTGTTGGCCTTCACTTGTGTTTCAAAGTCTTTTTATTTTGATGAACAGATATGGAGGTTTTCAGCATCACATAAAATCTCAATAAATCTCTGACTTATGCTGTTCAGATTTATGGTTTTAACAATAAGAGGCACTGCCATCAGGTTTCATTACCCTCTTTCTGATGAAATCAAATGGCTTATATTACTTATATTACCTGTGTGCATCCGTTCTTTCACTTTAACAGCTGTAATAAAGCAACACTAACACGTTTTGTAATGTTCACACAGGTGTTAGTCTGTTCCAGGTCGACAAACAATATACTTTGTCCTCCTCACACCTCTGCTTAGGTGACTGAGACTGTGTTTGCTGTTTGGCTGTGGTGTAAGTCTAGTGCAAAGGTGTTCAAAGTACTCACATTCTGTACTTAAGTAGTACTTGTGTGAAAAAATACTCTGGTAAAAGTAGAAGTACTGATTCAACTCTTCAAAAGTACAACTTCTCAATTGTAATAAAGTACAAAAGTAAAAAGTAAAACAGCTTTTTTTTTCTCACAACTTTTTACTTTTACTCCCTACATTTTTGCATCAAGATCAATATTTTATACTCTTTACATTCCCAGAATAGACTCTATTAAACATTGACATTGTGACTTTAGATATTATAGTTATATTATCTCATAATTTTGACTATTTAATCACACAATTTTGACTTTTTATCACATAATTTAGAGTTTTTATCACATAATTTTGACTTTTTATCACATAATTTAGAGTTTTTATCACATAATTTTGACTTTTTATCACATAATTTAGAGTTTTTAATCACATCATTTTGACTTTTTATCACACAATTTTGACTTTTTATCACATAATTTAGAGTTTTTATCTCATAATTTTGACTTTTTATCACATCATTTTGACTTTTTATCACACAATTTTGACTTTTTATCACATAATTTAGAGTTTTTATCTCATAATTTTGACTTTTTATCACATAATTTAGAGTTTTTATCTCATAATTTTGACTTTTTATCACATCATTTTGACTTTTTAATCACATCATTTTGACTTTTTATCACACAATTTTGACTTTTTATCACATAATTTAGAGTTTTTATCTCATAATTTTGACTTTTTATCACATAATTTAGAGTTTTTATCACACAATTTTGACTTTTTATCACATAATTTAGAGTTTTTATCTCATAATTTTGACTTTTTATCACATAATTTAGAGTTTTTATCACATAATTTTGACTTTTTATCACATAATTTTGACTTTTTATCACATAATTCTGACTTTTTAATCACATAATTTTGACTTTTTATCTCATAAGTTTGACTTTTTAGCAGTATTTAGTATTTAAGTTTATAATAAAACTGTTGAAGTGTCAGATAGAAAATGCTAAATGGTTCTGTCAGTCCTACTGGGAGCCTATGTCAGGCTTCTGTGTCTTCAACATGTAGACAGCCAGAGCCAGGACTCGAACCGCCACCCTCTCGGTCATTGGGCGACCCACTCTACCAACAGAACCATAAATATAAAGACTACACACCTGAAACTGTCTGTCCATGATATTATTCAGCATGTGAAGATGACACTGTTAAATAGTCTAAGCTCAGCATGTGTTCACATTAAGTTATAGAAATAATATGAGACTCTGTACATAAAGCTTTTATAAAAAACTAAAATCACAGGTTTGTAAATTATCAGGTGTTGTCACATCCCATATGCAGCTGATGAACAGTCTTGTCCTACATGTAATTACTAGTGTCCTTTATTGAACATCGTGCCCCTGCTGGTCATAGTGACCTCTGAACAATAAGGACTGAGTGTCCTTAAAAAATTTATGATTAGAGCTCATTTAAACCTGATGAGAATTCTTTTCTCTGCAGGTATAATTGGTACTTTTATAAATTATTAAACCATTAAAGTAAACAAACCCACACTTTTCTCCAGTACCATCATGTAAGTGAATGGTTTGTGGGTTGATTACTTATTCTTAAGTAATGAATACACCCCCCCTCCCCCTTTACGTAAATAGGAAGTAAATAGACATGGAAGTCCTGCGTACCTGTGGGGCTCTATCACTACAGGTGATTCATCTTACATACGAGTGTCGTTATGGCTTTTAACTAACTTTAGTTAGTGAGTCACCAGAAAAGCTCTTAAATTAATGCTTTACAGCTCTTTTGGGGACTTTTAATGAAAAAATAAAAAGCCTAAAGACATATTATGTTGTCTATATATATATATATATATATATATATATATATATATATATATATATATATATATATTTTGATGTTTTGAAAATAATAAAGTGGTGAAACTGTTTTTTTTTTTTTTTATAAAAAACAAGTGAATTCTCCAAATTGAACCATTGTTGCTTTATGCTGTTTCTAATCAACACAATTTACTGTAAAAAACCCAAACTTGTATGTACTTGTAATATTTCTTTAACATAAATCACCAATTTGTTCTTTTTTTACACAGTGAGTCACCAGAAAAGCTCTTAAATTAATATTTTACAGCTCGTTTTGGGACTTTTAATGAAAAAATAAAAAGTCTAATCCTATAAATGAACACCTAAAACCCACCGTGGGCTTCAGTGACCGGGGTTTTGCTGCATTATTGTCGCAGTTAGACATAAAACCTGCTTTCAGTCCTGGTCAGTGGATAAAGGTGACTTTTGTACAAATTGTCATCTTCCATGTGTAATTATTCCTAAAAGCTGAGGCTGTTCCTATGTTGTAGGAAGGCTGCAATTACACCAACACCTGTCTTTGTTCAAGTGTCACAATGAACATTACAGTCTCATTATTACACAACACTGTTTTATTGAGCTGGAACACGTTTGTTTCAAAGGTAATGAGCCAGAAAGGTTCTTCCTACATGCATTTATTCTGCATGTTTCCGTTGTTTTCTATTTTTTACTACTCCTTAATGAGCATTCATTTGTTCTCACACTGTTGTAAATTTTAAATGGTAAATGGATGACACTTATATAGTGCTTTTCTACCTTCAAAGTGCTTTACATTAACCCAGTGGTTCTCAAATCCAGTCCTTGTAGTCCAGTGTTCTGCATGTTTTACATACTTCCCTCATCTATCACATCCAGTTCAGTTATTGATCAGCTGATGATGATGTAATGTCATGTTTTTTTATTATTATTATTATTATTATTATTATTATTATTATTATTATTATTATTATTATTATTATTATTATTATTATTATTATTATTATTATTATTATTATTATTTAATTTATTATTTTTTTTTTATTGAATTGAATTTTGAATTTTTGGTTATTTTTATTTATTTATTTTCAGTAGTTAAATAGAAATTTTTAATTTTGATTCAAAACTTTTTTTTACATAGTTTTATTTCATTTTTAAAATTTATTTTAAATTGATTTTTTTTTCATCATTTTATTTTCTTGTTATTATTTTTCTTTTTTGATTTAACATTTTTTTTACATAAATTTTTTTCAAAATCTATTAAATGTATTTGTAATTAATTAATTAATGAACATGATTATTCCCTTGCTTTATACACTTTATTCTATATGTTTTATATTTGAGTGCTCAAAATAACTAGGTGATGTTTTTTCAGTCTTGTCTGTTCTATTTTTTTTTTTTACTTTTTACATTTTTGTCTCAGAGCATTTAATTAATTGGTTGCTATTGGGATGGACAATGGGTTTTGAACAATATAGTAAAAAATGCTCCAGGAAAAAAATCTTGTACCTGACCTTTAACCTCTACAATAATATGATTCATCTAAACCAATGCCTACTTCGTACAAAGTGCAGGATAATTATATCCTGTCATACAAAGATATAATTTTGGTAATTCAGGTTTTGTGGGGACCGTGTCTTTTGTCTTTATCACAAATGACTAATTATTATTATGATGTTGGCCATTAGTTCTCAGACATGGGACACAGTGTAATAGTAGCAGAACAATGTGTGTTCTTGTTTACAGGACAGTGTGTGGAAGTTTAACTTCTGTTCTTATTCAGCAAGTTTGAAGTTTATTTCAACGTATCTACAAAGAAAATGTAAAGTTGAATGAAAAGCAAAGAGAAATTTAAACTGAACATTAATATCAATACTAATACTAATATTAATACTAATACTAGTACTGCTACTACTACTACTGCTACTACTACTACTACTACTACTATGACTACTACTACTGCTACTACTACTACTGCTACTACTATGACTACTACTACTGCTACTACTACTACTACTACTACTACTATTACTACGACTGCTACTACTACTACTGCTACTACTACTATTACTACGACTACTACTACTACGACTACTACTACTGCAGCAAAACATTTGTCATCTGTCTTTATGTGCATCTGATTATTATATTATTGCAGGTGGTTTTGAGAATCTGTGTCACAATGGGAAAAAGTAGCTGTGATGAGTCTTAAAATCAATTTTTTTTTTTTAAATCTGGCAAACTCTTATTCAATGTTTGTAAAGTGTAATAGAGTTCATGTAAAAATGTACTTTTGATATGTATATATATTTAAGATTCTTTCATAGGGCATTTGCTTTTATTGTACTGTTCATAGTATACTAATGCACTGTGTGGAGATAAATGATCCTTTAAAAAACCAAGTGCTTTCAGTTGTTAATGGGCCTGTTTACATGAGAGTTTTTATTTCTGTTTAATTCAGAATAAAGGTTAATTCTGCTTTAAGATGACCATGTAAACACCTAATTCCAGTTGCAAAGAACAATTCAGAATTAAACTTAATTCTGAATATAAAGTCACTGGTTTATTTCACTCTTAATTCTGAGTTAATTCCTCTTTAACAATCTCCTGGTCTTGTCGTAATGATGTGCATATGTTAATTCAGTCGAACAGCTGCTTCATAATTATTACCAAAATAAATGTAGTATCTGGTTTTCCATGTTGCTAGTTGAAACAAAAAGTAAAACAGGAAGTGGATGTCATCATTTTGATGTTCACATCCAGATGTTAAGTGACCATTCTGTCCAATCAGAACCCGGCTCTAAAAACCTAATTAACTAGAGCAGAATACACCTGTTTTCTATGGGAACCTTTTTTCAGAATTAATTTTTCTATGTAAACATGAAGGAAATAGCTTTAATTCTGAATTATTTCATTCAGAATAAATAATTCGGAATTAAAAAACATCATGTAAATGTAGCCAATGACTTCTTTTCCTATTTCAGAATCAAAATAATTGTAGAGTGAATACACTTTCTAAACGTCTGCTCTGTGAGTCGTTTTTTTTTTTTCTAGCCATCCTCACCTTTGACTCTGAAGTTGACATCAGTCTCGCATCTTTGCACAAGAAAAAAGGAATCACATCAAAACATTATTTACACTCCAGAGAAACTCTATGAATCCTTTTGATATTCCACACGGACCGTCTCACCCTGTCGACGGCTGTAAATTAGCCGTTAATAACTGAAACGTCTCTCAAACGGAGTTTAAAAACCATAATACTTCACAGATATGATGACAAATTCATTGTGCATTTAATGGTGAGAGAGGCTGTATTTATGTGTTCATAGTCGACACACACTGAGGTGCAGCTCATTTAGGAAAAATGTTCAATTAAATGTAAAGTGATAAACGTGATAGAGCTGCAGTCTGGAACATTTACAGGTAAAACAGCAGCAAATGTCAACAAAACAGCATGAATAAAATAAGAGGCAGAATAGGGGTGGGGATGGGGAGGGGGCATTTATTTAGTGAGTAGCTATGAAATAAGCAGGATAATGTTCTCTACACTAGTTATTATTGAGACAGACTCCTTTAAAATGACCTCTGGGAAATGTGATGAACTGAAAAACGTAGTGAAAAAATGGTGGAAGATAATGATTATCATCTATCAGGAATAATTGGACAATAAAAGGACACAATGGACATTCAAAAAAGCAGCCAATAGAGACTGTCCATCTACAAACTAATACATGGACTGTATGTTACACCCCACCTCCTGTTGAACTGCTATACAATTTGTTTTAGAAAGTATCTGATAATTTAAACTAGTTTCACTTTATAAAGTCATTCTGATTCTGACTAAAACCTATTTTCTTGTTAATTCTTAGAAATTCATATTTGGACCCCAGATGTATCTTATCTTGAGTTTTTCTTTATCACTAATACACATGTGGGAACATTTTATTAGTTTTATACATGTTTCATGTGGTTGTATGTTGGTAATGTTGGTGAAACGGACCACCTGCTACACAATCATTCACTGACTTGCCCCCCCCCACCCTAACCCCTCCCTTCTCCTGTTGTCTCTTGTGTCCTTATCTTGTCTTCCCCAACATAACACATTGTGTCCCAAAAAAAATACCCGTCGTATGACATTATGTGCAGTTATTTTAAAAAGTTGATGTGATGTTTGCTTGCTTATTTGTGCTCTAATTCATTTCTGTTTCCCTGATAAATTGTAGCACTGGTTATCTATTGGTCACAGAGAAACCAAAGCAAATTAAAATTTCATTTGGATGTGTCCCTGTGATATGCCAAATGACAATAAATTGTATTCTGATTCTGTTTGTCCTTGTGCTGTGCAATGTTGTCCTTGTGCACATCAGTGAAGACAAATGTCCCTATGAGGACCAATAAATGAAATGAATGAATCCATCAATCATAACATTTCAGCTTTTATTTTGCATCAGATACTGTTTCAGTGTTCATTTTGAATTATATAAAACAACCATGACATAAAATGTAATCAGTTCTCTTGGCTGCAGGAGGAAGAAATGAAGGAGAAAATCAACAGATATATTTCCCTACTATAACTTGTACATTTTCAGTTCCATAAGTTATGGTAGCACTTAATTCTATATTTTGATGGGTTCATCATGTACCCTTTAAAAGGAAACATTTTTTCATCTTGCTCCTGACTGGCTTTGGTAAGTCTTCGTCTTGAGTCTTCGTCAGAGGACAGAGAGGTGTGATTGGTTTAAGCTTCAATTAAATTTTATTTATGGAGCCCCAAATCACAACAATGTCGTCTCACATGGCTTTACAAAAGACACTATTTATTCATTTAATTTTTTTCTGCATACTAAAGCATACAATCACAGAAGTCATAATAAAAGTCCCACATCTGCATCTTTGCCGGGAAGAGGCGAGAAACCCTCAACGGGCTCATACTGTCTGTCTGTCTATCTGTCTGTCTGTCTGTCTGTCTGTCTGTCTATCTATCTATCTATCTATCTATCTATCTATCTATCTATCTATCTATCTATCTATCTATCTATCTATCTATCTATCTATCTATCTATCTATCTATCTATCTATCTATCTGTCTGTCTGTCTGTCTGTCTGTCTGTCTGTCTGTCTGTCTGTCTATCTATCTATCTATCTATCTTTGGTGTACATGTACCAACAGTTGTAATAAACATAAAGTTGAATGTGATGTTCTATTCTGATCTTATAAATATGTTGTGACTGTTAACATCTTTTAACCTTGCAGTGGGTTTATCTTGTTTACTTGACTCTTCTGTGGTTTCTTTCTTGTCCTACACAGTGTGACTGTTCAATAAGATGCTACAAACTACAAAGACACTACTTGGAAATGTACGCATTCAAGAAAAATAAAAGCCACAGCAATGTTTGTTCCTGTTCAGATTGACAAAGAAAAAAAACACCTTGAATTCAAGAAGCAACTTTATTGGGAACATAAAGATAAAATGTGACAATTTCTTTATAACCACCAAACCTATTCACAGGGTTACTCAAGTCTTAGGCCCCGTCTACACGACAACAATTTTAGGATAAAAGACCAAGAAATGTGTTAAATGTGAAAATTCGTACTGGGATCTTTCTTAAATGTAGCATCCATCATCTCCTTGACAACGGCTATGTTTTCTGTGGCGTCACACTTAGCTTTGTGTTTTACATTTTTATTCCAATTGTCTTGTGTGAACTGAACGACAGAACAGAAACAACTGGCTGTTCTTCTTCTTCCTGTCAGTGGAGGAAACAATTGACGTATCATGAAAAATTTACATCGCCCTCTACTGGTCTGGCATGGATACTTGGTTACAGAAAAAAATATTAGACCACCCTAATTTAATTTATTTTAATGTCTGGTACAGGTAAAAAATATTTTTTTTTTTTAGAAATATAATGATAACAAAAATAGCTCATAGTAGTTTAATTTCAGAGTTAATATTTCTATCTATTTAACATGTTTTCTTAATAGAAATAGACTTCTTACATCAATATCAGGGACCATGTTGGAAACAAGTGTTTATACTTTTACATGTTATCCCTTCCATACCCCCTTGTTATGCTATATCCATAAATAAACCAAAACGAAAAACTAAATATCTGTGGGAATGTACAGAAAAAAAACTGTTCTTATTTATTCTATGTATTCTTTTAGGTCCTTTTTAGTCACATGATACACACAGGTATTTGTATTTAATTCCATAACTATTGTTTTTGATGGTTTAACCCCTTAACGCCTGAATTTAAATGTAAGTAGCAGTGATGCGCGGGCTGACCCGAAGTAAGTAGGTGCAGATCATTGAAAAATATTTTTAATATTTGGGTTGAGGTCGGTCAGGGTGATTGTCATTTGAGATAAACATTCAAATAACCTGGTAAATACGCTTTATTAACTGAATGTCCATGAAGGTGAAGCACGTCGAAAGCTACGGAAACATACAAACAAAAAAAGTTAAGGTTTGGGACACATTCACTGAGATTTTTAAAGATGATGAGTGTTTTCTTTTCTGTGGAAACCGGGTTCAAATGTCTCTTGGTATTACAGGTTGTCGACCCCTGGTTTAGATGCTGTGTGTTGATAACGTTTGAATGATGAAGCAGGACAAAAATATTTTCTCAAAATATTAACAGGTATGTGAGTATAAGGTCATGTGATGTTCACAATTTTAAAAATGCGGGTCGAGAAGTGGGTCAGGTCCGTCCTTTTCAAATATATTTATTGTGGTCTGAGTTGCAGGCAGGTGAGTTAATAAAGTGGTTGGTTGCGGATCGTTGAAACATGGACCCGTGCATCACTGGTAAGTAGGTATATATACTATTAAAAAGTAGAGCTATTACAATTAACATATTAATGCAGATTAATCCATCATCATGATTAAAAGATTTTAACACAAGACATATTTTATTATCTGTTTTGGATATTTTATCATATTTGTGATAGGGGGGGGGCTGTATTTTAGAATAATTTTTTAATGCGTTTTAGATTTGTCACCAGTTTGTGGGTTTTTTTGTGAATTTTTGTGGATTTTAACATGTTTTTTTATATATTTTTTTTTTTCTCCAGATTTTTTGGTTTCTTTATGTGTGTTGTGAGAGTACAAAAAAATAAATTAGACGAAACAGTTGACCGACCCAAAGTTAATCATAATAAATCAAAATTAATCCAATGCAACCTTGTGATTAATCTAATTAAAACTGTAATCATTTGACAGCCCTAAAAAAGTAAATGTAAAATTAAGTAGGTATAATTAATTTGACAATAGGACATAAAAACGATAGATTTTTTGCAACATTAGGCATGAAAGGGTTAATCTATTATTATTATTTTTTTTTTTTACTTTTGATGGTCTGTTTTCAGTTCTTTTAGCATTAAAGTGTAAACATATAAACCCAGCACCACAAACCAAATAATATTGTCTATTCACATGAAATGTCGTGTAAACAGGGCCTTAAAAAAATAAAATCAAGGCATCAGCTTCTAAAACAACATCACAAAATAATATATATGGTGGTTTAAAAACCAATAACTGATAACAAATTCATAAAAATCTCCACAAACGAACAGTTTTTACCATAAGTAACAACCAGGTTAAATACACAGGAACACACACACAGAGAAGGAAGTGAATCCACTGATACTGACGCATGTACAGAACAATTACTGGCTGTTTTTCTGACGTCTTCAGCATGCATTCATGATCCATTCTCCTCCTCTGCTGCTGCCCAGTTACACCCCTCATCATGGTAAACGCTGCTCACAAACTCTTTAAGCTGCCACTGATCTGTCAGAAAATGCCACACAGCATCAGCATATCTAAACCAATCACATCCATCCATGTTCAGCAGCTCGCAGGCGGCTTTCACAACTAAAAAGCAAGGCGAGTAAAAGCGGCGGGTTGTTAACTCCACAGTCCACGTGATACGAAACACAGAACGCAACACAAGTCAGCGACACTGATGCTCAGATGGATGCTGCAGCTCAAATATATGAACAATAAATCTATATGTACAGTCTTTCATACTGTAAACCACTGCAACAGAACAGAATCAACACAGAACTATAGAAAAGTCATTTAACCCTCCTGTTGTTCTTATATTCTGTAAACTCGTATTCTGTGTCCTCTGGGTCAAAATGACCCGTCTTCACTAAACCTCTAATATAAGCATTTTAATTTAATTTGAAATGCCGAATTTTATTTTGCTTAAAGAAACAACTTATCATTCACCACAAATTGCGTGAAAACCTGATTTTTCCCTCTTTAACTGCAGAAAAACTGAATGTATTCAAGACACCACTTGTTATTTCAGGGTACTGTCATCTGCAGCACCTTTATAGCCTCTGGGATTTCTACAAAGGGTAAATATTGATCCATTTTGGGTCAGATCAAAGGCAGTGCAGTCACATACGGAACTAAAACAGTGTCACATGTGTAACTAACTCTGTGGCTGTGAGTTACACTCAATTTGACTGTCGGGTCATTTTGACCCAAAGATGATCTTTGTACCTTTTTTGTACATAAAGGCAATGATTCATTTTCTAATGTTGGAGTCAATCCAGTAAATATTATCAAATTTCAGGTTGAAAAAATATAATTTGGGGGATTTTATTTTTTGTTTTTAACACAGTGCTGGATCATTTAGAACAACAGGAGGGTTAAGACTGAGAGGCACTATTAGTTAAATGGTTTATAAGCATCACTAATGCTCTTTTATATGTACATTAACAGTTTATTAACAAATAGTGGACCAGGCAGTGGTGTAGTCCAGGGTATACGGCAGAGTATACCTACTCACTTTTGATAAAACACACTTCTAAATCCCTCTGATAGTATGGAGGACCAACCCTGCCCTTCTGAAAAATAAACAGAAATATTTAAAAAAGGTTAATAAATGTATTTCCGTACCATTTATTTATTTTGTCCTTTTTTATGTTTGCTTCTTTAATTTTTATCTCTGCACTTATTTGTGTTCTGATTTACTTTTCATTTAACTCTTATTTATTTCCATATTTTATTTAATATATGACATCTTCATGTGATAATGGTGAGAAAATACTACTAATTAATTTTTGGGTAAACTAAACAGAATAATCATATGTCACTGTTTCTACAACAGTTTTTATGGCCTACTTCAAAACAATAGAATAAAAATAAAATAAAAAATAAATAAAAATAAAATAAAATAAAATAAAAGGAAAGGAAAATAATTGAGAGTAAAACCACTTCTCCAGGGACCACTGTGCCCATGCCTTTATTTAATCCTCTCCAGAAGTTACTCAGACTTTATTTGGATGAGGCTTTTTTTAAATATACTTTTCTAATTTATTCTGTTTAGTAAGTTGATGTAATTTTTTTTAAAAAGCCTTGGATTGATCTTCTTCCTTTTGTGATGTTCCAAGTACAAACAATACCCTTTTATCATTACAGTCTAACAGCTCTTTTCAATGGATGGAAAACATTCATTACTGAACGGAGCTTTTATTGTGTAAATGTCACTGTTATGTCATGTTTGTAAGTTTATATAAATAAAAGGCTTGTTGAATAAGTAAGACACACCTGTAGTGACTGAGACTGAATAATAGGTCAGTAGAATATACAGTAGAAAACAGCTGCATTCTATTATTAAACGTATGAAGTTAAACTTACAGAATCAAAGGCAGTCCAGTCCCCCAGAAGACCACCTGTCTGGTCAAAACTAAACTGTCGGGTCATTTTGACCTGAAGGCGGTCTTTGTATCTTTTTTTGTACAGCTTACATGGAAATGTGCATAAAGGCAACAATTCACTTTTTCTAATGTTGAAGTCAAGCTAAGAAAAGTCACGAAATTTCAGGTTGAAAAAATATTTAGCGTTTTTAACACAGTGGAAGGTCATTTTGACCCGAGGACAGCAGGAGGGTTAAGGAAATACGACATGAAGGGAATGACCAGTTTTACACATAATAGAACGAACATATTTCTATTTGGATGGATGTGGTGTAAGTCATAAGTCCCGCCCCCTTCATGTTATATTCAACGTGACATGGATCAAACCAAAAACTCAAAACTACACATCTAATAAACTTTCCTGAAAGGGTTATTTTTTAATCATATTTAGATGCATCAAACAGTTTTTGTTCAAATCGTCATATTTCTGATCAGTTTCTTTTAAAGCAGTTTCTTTTGTTGATGCAAAAACAGGTGATTGACAGACGTACTGACAAATCACAATCCTGACGTCTCAACATTTCTATGGAATAGTCTCTGCCTCTTAATTGCATCATATTGATAATAATTGCGCCTGATGTGGTATGCGGCGAAGACCTAATAATAATACCTCAAACTTATATAGCGCTTTTTTGGACCCTTAAAGATGCTTTACATAACAGACAGACAAACAATGTATTAAAAATAATTAAATGAGCACCAAAAAATTAAAATAAATACAGCCTACATGCAGATATATATATATATATATATATATATATATATATATATATATATATATATATATATATATATATATATATATATATATATATATATATATATATACATGTTTGTTAATCCCTGGAAAAAATGTACATGTATTTAAGATCAAGAAAGGGAACGAGGCTAAAATTAAAACCAATAATTGCAAAAAAAAAAAAAAAAATATGGCAGCTCATGACTATTGGATTTAGGGTTAAGTTTTATGCAGTGGAAATAATATTATCCTCACATCAATATTTTACACAGTATGTGATCAGCGGTGTGCTAATTATTAATATTGCACTACATTTTTAACAACTTTTCACCTGACAGTACCTTATCACCTCTGATGTTGTAAATGTAAGTAACACACTAATCATCAGACTTTTTCAGAGACAAAGTTTCAGGTCAAAAAAGAAAAATATTAATCTAAAAAGACAAATAAATTGTTGAAAGGTGTGATCATGCCCATTGTTACATGTGCGAATATGATGGTATATCATAACTGTGGACCTCAAAGACTCCAAATAAAAGTCAATAGTACGGTTATTTAAATGAGTCTTAATTACCATATTTTACCAACGTTAAAACCATATTGTTTCTTGCCTTCATCTAAGCACATATTTTCCATATCACTGAAGACCAGTTATTATGTCCATGATAATGTCCTTTTATTTGTCTGTCTGTCTTTATGGACAATAAACCATCAAATGAGTGATATTTAACTTTTTTTCAAACGATTTAATTTTACATTTGCAAACATTTCCCTGTAGTCTACATAAAATATAAATGTTATGTTTATGGGTCTGAATTATGGGTCAGGTCCATCTTCAATCCTATTTCTGAGTAATGATAATAGATAATCAACTCAAAGGTTAGATATATTTTCTTTTTTTTTTTTTTACTACAACCTCTGCCGCTGACAAACAGTTTTATCGTACTCTGACAAATATTCACTGAAGTCTTGACCATATATTTGTAAATGTCATGATGTAACTAGTTATAAAACCGAACAAATTAAGGAATAATTAAAATAGGTTGTAGAAATTCACTCTATTTTTGCCAGATTTAATATAAATCTAGCTTTGCAACAGTTGGAAGGTTAAAATTAAAACTATATTAAGTATTAGCTTACTTCACAGGTGATTGGATTCCAAACAAATAGTGTTTGTTTTTGTCAGTTCAGACTTGTTTAATTATGTCATCGAACTGCTGTGTGGCAATATATGAGTCCTATAAAAGAAAGAATTCATGTCTATATTTTTTAATAAATAAAATAAAAAAAAAAACATGTTAGGGACCACATCATCTAGCTAGCATTATTTTCAGTGTTTTGTTCATTTGCAAGCTACGCTAAAAAGCTAACGTATAGCTAACCTAATGTTTAGCATGGAGAAAGTTTACTACTGAATGACACCAAATCAGAAAAACACCCAGTATGAACAGATATGGTGGATTTACAGGAAAATATGTTTATTTTTTGGGCCATAATGTTAATGTTGCACTACAATAATCAACTAACCATTAGTTAGCGTTAGTTAGCGTTAACTGCTATTTGCTTTTTCTCATGTCTTCACCTTTAATTCTGTAAATATATTGTTCGATGAAGTTACTGTAGTCTTTTCGCTCTCAGTTTTCTGTTCACATCTCTGAGCTACATGTCAGAGGACGCTGACACGCCTCCTTTTGTGTTTACCCACCCTTTCAAGATGGCCGTCAAATGAAAAAGGCTAAATACACAAATTAATGAACCAAAGATGAATAAAAGTAGGTTTAGCACAAAATAATTTAACTTAGGCCAGAAAATCATACATATTTAATTCAAAAATGATAATATTATAGTTAAACTTTTTTTGTTGTTAAAGCATGAATGTGAATATTTATAAGAGTAGAATTCTACACAAAATAGAAGTAAAAGTGAACATCAACACCTTGTCTTATGTATTAACCATGTGCAAAGTTTTAGCATACCTGATGTGACACAAATAATAAAAAAAAAGATAAATATAAAACTCAAAAAGAAGTAATTTCTTTTTTTTTATGATATTTTGGGGCCTCCATACTCACCAAAGGGATTCCTGGCACCTATATACATATGATTTACTACATATAAATAAAAGCATTAGTGACAACAATATGAACCTTTTACCATGTGTGCCTCTGTAGATGAACAAACCTGCAGGAGGTTCACCCTCAGACGCATAAGTGCTTATTTTTATGGCACTTTTTTGAGGTTAAATCACAAAGCGTGTTTCTCTCCACGCTCTTTTCTCTTTTCTAGTGGAACATTTCCACATGCTGCGCCATAAAGACACCTGATCCTGGCCTCGAGCACACCCAGCACAGTCCGTCTTAGTTTCCACATGGTGTTCTAGGTCGCACACAAGTCCTTCACAATAAAAATAGGGATGTTTTTCCAGTATTGGTTCAGGTGTGAGTCACCCTTTAATGGACTGCCTGGTCTGAAACAGCAGGGGGCAGGATGGAGGTCACTTATTAAAGTAGCTGCACAGACCCAGAAGAAAAAAACAAAACAGCTGTCATCACATAAAAGACCAACAGGATGTTTCCTGTCCTGGACGATGGAGTTCAGTCACCGATGTCAGGGAGAAAATGTAAACCTTGAAGAAGAAAAATGCTGATCAAATGGATGTGTCAATTCACTTTCATATAAAACCAGCTCAAACCCACTCTTTTTTAAGTGTGAGAAGAAAAAAATCTGTGCAAAAACGAACCTCCCTGAACATTTTACTGCTCTTTGCATCACCGCACATGTACATTGTCCTGGAATTTTTCATTTTTAGTAAATGCTTTGTTGTTTTTTCCAACTCAACTATATAGTGGTATCTTTGTTACTGAAGGAGGTGAGATTTAAACAGGTACAGGTGATTCAACAGTAGTTTGACATTGTACCCCCCTACTCACATACAGTGTGTGTATATATATATATATATATATATATATATATATATATATATATATATATATATAGTTTTGTTTTACAAATATATGGTATCTTTGTGGATGTAATAAAATAGAATGGACTTTATTAAACAGGAATGAACAGCTTCTCTGTGACCTTTACATGTTTAACCCATAAAGACCCAAATATACAACATTGACCAAAAACATCAACACATCTAATCCTGTCAATGCATGTAAATAATTGGCAGAAAATACAGTTTTAATGATGCATAAATTATAAATTCAAATGATGGAGATGGGTTTGCTTCATCCATAAACATCTAAAGATTCACTGTCGATCAATGCATTTACTGATATAAACTATTGATCCATTAATTCTATCAATTCATGTCAATAATGGATGTAAAATATAATTAGTTATGGTGGTCATCTGATATGGCCCATTTGGACACTCAGAGGCTCCATAGTTACCGTGGAAACACCATCATCTTCTATAAGTTCGACTCACTGGTGGATGAACATGCTTGGTTTATGTTCAGTTAATTATACATTTTACTGATAAAGTCACTTTTTCACTGATTTTTTTTTTCTGCTTTTGACATGATAAGCCTCAAATAGAATCTGAGCAGGATGATTAAAGTACATGATCAGTAAAATAAATATGGAAATACCTGATTTTCACTGGAATAAATGCAAAATGGAGAGGATAATATTGTAATAAATGATGCTAAACCACAAAAAAAAGAGGATTAAATGGAGACGTAGATGAAATCTTACAAAACTGGAATCTTTATGGGTTAAATATCCTTTATCCTAGTGTTTAAGAATAAATACTGACAAATAAACTGCCATTAGATTAAATGGTTGTGTTGGTCACAATCATATTTTAATAACCGTGACCCCAGATAACTTTTATGTCAATATTTGTGACTTAAGACTATCTAAAATCAGACCATGAAGAGGATGTTTTTCTTGGAGTCTCAAATACTGCCATTATAAGCATCAGAGGCTGTAATCTGTGTTTACATCTCAAGTAAAAGCAGCCTGGTTTTGAAAAGGTCAGCAGCCACTTAAACAATATTCCCTCTTATCAGACTCCATTAAGCCACATTTACATCCACAGGTTTGTTTCTCAGGCTCTAAACACTCTCCCCAAGCTTCAGGCGTCGCTGAAATCCACTTTCCCGTACACGCAAGGGTCTGGAAACATCATTTTCTGATCCGCCAGCAGTTCGTCGGTAACGGTGAGCTCCTCTAGCTCGGTGGTGAAGTGGTCAGTGCTCTCTACCATCGACGTGTCCTTGACGGCGCTGTAGGTGAGGGCCACGCTGTAGGCCGCAGGCTTATCCGAGCCTTTCCTCCCACAGCGGCAGATCTTACGGAAAGCGGCGCGAAACTTCTGTGACATGGCATTGTAGATGACCGGGTTGATGGCGCTGTTGAGGTAGATGCAGACCCGGCAGAACAGGAGGAACCAGTTGTCCAGGTAGGCCCGGTCCAGGAAGGAGTTCACCACCACCAGGGTCCGGTACGGCATCCAGAGCACGGCGAACAACACCACCACCACCGCCAGCATCTTGGTCACCTACAGACAGTGTTCAGAAGGACGTGTTATAAAAGTAATGACTGCGGTAACTGATGTTCAGCCCCAGTAGTTATAGGTAGATTATTGGACATGAGACAGTATTGTTACTGTATATTAACTAGTTCTGCAAGAACCACACTGAGTCTTATATATGGATTCATTCTGGTAGTGCTTAGTGACTGGGAATTTACACTTTATCTCATAATTTAGACTTTTTATCTTATGATGTTTGCTTTTTATCTCACAATTTTGACATTTTATCTAACAAATTGGCTTTTATCTCATAATTTTGACTTTATCTCATAATTTTGAGTTTTTAGCTGATGGTTTTGACTTTTTATCTTGTGATTTTGCCTTTTTAATCTCATAATTTTGGTTTTTTATCTCATAATTTTGACTTTTTATCTCACACTTTTGGCTTTTATCTCATAATTTTGACTTTTTATCTCATGATTTTGACTTTTTATCTCATAATTTTGAGTTTTTATCTCATGATTTTGACTTTTTATCTCATGATTTTGACTTTCATTTCATAAATTTGACTTTTTATCTCATGATTTTGACTTTTTATCTCATGATTTTGACTTTTTATCTCATAATTTTGACTTTTTATCTCATGATTTTGACTTTTTATCTCATGATTTTGACTTTTTATCTCAATTTTCTCCAAAACGACAAACATTTGGGATTAGATATTTTCTTACATGACAATGAATGGTTTGCAAAAAAACACAGTAACTCATTTTCACCTAAAAAATGCAGTTACTGCCTTTTTGTTTTGTAGGGCAGTATCGTACGCATGTACTTTAAGATGCAAGTATATGCATGGGAGGGGTATGTAACTCAAAAGCAATACCGGAGTCATGTAACGCATTACAATTCTGAGACTAATATTGTATGTTATGGCATTAATTTTAAATAACAGTAACAAGTAAACAGTAATAGATTAAAGTATGGAAGTAAACCTGCACTACACTGAGTACAGCTGATGAGGAGCAGAAATATGACAGCTATAATGTCATGAAATAGTCCCAGAGGAGTCTGCAGAGGAAGCATCAGACGGATCAATGCTGTGGAGTGATGAAGAAGTAAATAAAAATAACAGCTGTGGGGCCACACATGACACCACAATGAAAAACAAAGCTATAAAATGTTCTGACATTTATGGATCTTATTGAAGCAGATGATTTATATTCCCCAAATAAGTAGAAACATTTCATCCAGTCCAGTTCAAAAGTCTGACGCTAACATGAGGTTTTTGGTTCAGTTTTTTGTTTGTGCATTTGTTTGTCTGTTTGTCAACAACTTTACACAGAAATTACCTGATCAGTTTCCATGACATTTTCAGGAAATGTGCGAGTTGGTCTAGAATACATCCTATTAAATGCTGATGGATGCAGGTCAAAGGTCAAGGTAACGAAAAAATGTGTTTTCACAATGATGAGGTAAAGCAAATGAAGAATATTCTTTTCATTCAGGTTTACTCTGTTTCACATATAGCTTCTTTTCACTCTCACAAATTTAAAGACTCTAGGTCAAAGGTCAAGATTACAATAAAGGTCAAAATTTAGTTTTGGCTATAACTTGTTAACTATTCCTCTTACAGACGTCCAATAAGCACCAAAATGCTGTTGGGTTTTTTTTTTTAATTCTGTATACATTAATTGAGTCAACATTATTTGATTAAAAAGTCTCAATTATTAGATAAAAAGTCTCAATTATGAGATAAAAAGGGAACATTATGAGAAATAAGTGAAAATTATGAGAAAATAAGTCAAAATCATGGGAAAAAAGTCAAAGTTATGAGATAAAAAATTCTAAATTATGAGATAAAAAGTCAAAATTATGAGATAAAAAGTCAAAATTCCCAGTCACTAAGCACAACCAGAGTTAATCCATATATAACGTGCACTGTGTGTTTTTGGAGTCCTTATAACCCAGAAAATGCATTAACCTTTTGTTTCCCAAATGTCATGTAATTTCCTATTCAAACATTGGTATGTACATTTTAGAAACATCCAAATATTGGTATGAACACGTCCATAGCGTTCATACACATGTGAATTAGTGACGTTTGTATTAGAAATGTTTGTTCTCATGGAGGGAGTTATTGGATACAGGGACTGGATGGATTGTGTTTGTTCTTCAGAATGAAATAAATAAATGGAACAACAGTAAAACACAAACTCCAGCTTCTATAAACTAGTGATAGGATTTAGTGTGACCCGTTTGTTCAGACAATATGACATTTATTGGATTCATTTTCTGATGTTTTATACCAGCTTTCATTCAACATATGTCAGATGTTTCTGTTTGTGCTATTTATTGCCATGGGGTCAGAGGTCACAAGAAATAATTTAGAACCCATTTAGTTTTTTTTTTTTGTGTCTGTTAACCCATGAAGACCCAAATATCCACAAGTATTTACTGATATAAAAGTAAATTATCTATTTATCCACTAATTCTGTCAGTATATGTAAGTAAATAACTGGTGTAAAATGCAGTTGCTAATCTTTTCATGGTCATCACATATGGACATTCAGAGGCTCCATAGTTACCGTGGAAACGCTAATCTTTTACAATATTACTTCAGCAGTAAAACCCATGGAATTTGACAAATAACAGTGGAGATACTTTCAATTAATGATATATTTGACTGAAAAACTCACTTTTTCTCCTGTTTTTCTTTGTTTTTTTACATCATAATCTACAACTTTAATTTGCGCTTTTATGGATATTTACATGATCAATGAACTACATATAGACAAATACCTGATTTACACTTGAAGAATGCAAAAAAAAAAAAGCATAACATTAGAATAAATCACTTAAGAAAAGTCTAAAAATAGAGAAATAATTTAGGAACTGCCACAACAGTAGCATTAGGTCTTTATGGGTTAAGACTGTGCACGAGGAAAAGAAAATAAGAAAGAAATTTTAAATAAGAAAGTTTTTTTTTTAATCTGTGTAGTTTTAGCACTTTTTATTGTATTTTTAGATTTATTTTATTGTTCTCCTTCTCTGTTTTGTGTTTTCTGCCTTGTAGTGTACAACGCTTTGTGTCAGCTGTGTCTGTTTTAAAGCGCTTTTATAAATAAAGATGATATATATGTATCCCCATTTCAAGACTTTTCCACAATACTGCACAGTAAAAAAATACTGTTAGAGTATTTTTAGCTCTATAAAGAATAAACCAGCTGAACAGTTAAGTCAGTGTATCTGCACAGATACAGTGTAAATTAAATTCTGCAAAATGATGATTAGGGCTAGTCTGCTGCATTGCATTGTGGGTCCTGGGCATTTTACTAATTGTTTTAATTCATGTGTGGTGATTCAGTGTGTGTGTCTGTGTGTTAATATTTAGTTAGGCTAATATGACATTTATTGGCCCTTTTAATGGAGTTTTTTTTATTAATAGGACATCATTAATCAAATGTTTTGACAGAAGAATACAGAACCTGGTTGTCTTTGATAAGCTTTAATTATATTTCAAGTGAGGAGGGCTTTAAGCTGTGAAGAGCAAACGTACACCCTTCCTGACCTCCACTTTAATGACTCTTATATTCCACATTATTTCAATATTTGCAGATCGCAAACTGATGAGGAAAATGACACTATAAATGAATGAAGGAATTTAAATTAAATTCACAGTAAAATTGTTCTATCCTCCTGAGACCCAGAAATGCATGAAGTAGACATGAGTTTCAGAGATTTATTTGAAAACATAAACAAAAAATTTTTGAAGTGTCAATGTTGATTCAAACTGAACTGAAGTCATTACCAAAGGACATAAATAAAAGGTTTTGGTTCATCTCAAAACATACTTTAAAAAAAAGAGATCAGTATGTAAGCTTTTTTTTTATTTTGAGTCCAACATAAATTGTGTATTAATATGTCAAAATAAAAGAATCAGGTTGTAACAAGTAGCTTAATTTAGATTATGTGAAGTCAAATATTTTAGAGGTGACAAAACAGAAATCATTTTAAATGGAACTTCAGAGCCAATACAGATAACATACATGAACTCCTGGCTCATAGGTGACAAAAGGTTGAGAGTGTCTCTTCTTTTTTATGAAAAATATGAATACATTGAGTAAACCTGACAGTTTGTTTCAGCATCTGACTCTTAGCTCCACTTTGCACACATACCCCACCAGACATGCTGTTAGTGGTAACTACACAAAACCAACTCAAAACAACACACAGTATTATGTAGAGCTATGGCTGAGTGGAATTAAAAACCCTTATTCTACGGCCCTCTAGAACGTCCTGTTCACTTTGAATGATGTCAGTGGGCGGATTTATTTTCGATAACCGCCCGCTGCGCCGTTAACGCCGTTAATGCCCGCTGCCCATGGCAACGGGTTTTGTCACTTCAGATTCACTGTACCATATCACTCCGCAGGTAGTTCGGCCACTTTTAAAGTAAATATTAGCTTGGTTGTAACTGCTAGCTTATCCAATGTTAACCTATCCTGATGTTATCCTGACCATAGTCATGAAATCAGGGGAAATTGCCGTCCTCATCTCGTACAAAATCTGTAGGGCCGATGTAAGTATTTTACCCCGGGGTTAACTCCTCTATGCTGGTTTTTAGAAAACAAGGAGCGGTTTCAATGAGCTTCGTTTTCAGAATTTATTTGCAGGAACGGGACAACACCTGCTCCGGTTGCCAACCTGACTGTGTACATCCGTCTCTCTTTTCTACGCCTAAAACTCTCTGCACCCCCCTTCTGTCTGCCCCGCCTATTTCACAACACTAGTCTGTTAGAGTAGAGACAGTAAAAAACTGTAATAACCCGTAGAATAAGCGGGATAATACATGGAACACATGTTACTATCGAAAAATATGTTATTTTTCTGATAATAACTCGTGTTCCATGTATTATCCCTTGCAAAGTAAATGCAAAGTAAATCTAGTTTAAAAAAAACAAATAAAGCAGTATTTTATAGTTGATTGTACTTAATCTCTGATGTAAATATTGTCAGTTTTCAGCTTTTGTTGTTGTCTGGGGGTTTTTTGGGTGGGATTTTGTCATTTACCTATTTGTCAGTAGTTACTTTTTAACAGTTTTCTGTTTATATTGTATGTTGTTGTCTTGTTATATGTTCTGTGTGGACCCCAGGAAGAACAGCTGATGGGTCCAGCAGCTAATCGACAGGGCCAAACACATTGCATCAACGAAACGCTACAAACGGAAGAAACATGCACAACCAAAAACACAAACGCATAAAACAAATGCAACACAAGTGAAGCTGCAAATTCACTCCACAACAAAACGGAAGTTCACCAAAATAAAAGGGGTTGACCAAAATAAACGGAAAAAGAGGAAGATGGTGGATAAAGATGAAGTTCATTAATTTAAGAGGTTAGTGTGAAAATGTATGTTTCCCTTCATCTTTTTTAAACACTTGACCATAATCTGCTACATTATAATAGAAGATACAGTAGAGGTGCGGCACTAAAATTAGCTAAAATTATCTACATACCTACATACCTCTACGCAACTTTTCATGCTAATCTCTTTAATTATTGAACTTCGTCTTCTTCTTCCATTTTATTTTGGTGAACCTGTTTTATTTTGGTGAACTTCCGTTTTGTTGTGGAGTGAATTTGCAGCGTTTCGTCGATACGGTGTGTTTGCCCCCCTCGGCCACCGTACAAATGCGAAATGTTGCAAACACAAGAAACAGGCACAACCAAAACACAAACACATAAAACAAATGCAACAACATAAATGAAGCAGAAGCAAAAACACACAAACCCCCCAAAACAACTGCAAGAGAAAAACACTGCAAATTCACTCCACAACAAAATGGAAGTTCACCAAAATAAACGACAGAAGGATGAAGACGAAGTTCATTGATTTAAGAGATTAGCATGAAAATGTGTAGAGCAGCAGGTATGTAGCTAATGTTAGCTAATGTTAGCTAATGTTAGCTAATGTTAGCTAATGTTAGCTAATGTTAGTGCCGCACCTCTGCTGCTCTACTATTATATTGTAGCAGATTATGGTCAAAGGTTTAAAAAACGAAGGGAAAACAAACCTTTTCACCTCAATCTCTTAAATTAATAACCTTCATCTTCATCCACCATTTTCTTCTTCTTCCGTTTTATTTTGGTGAACTTCCGTTTTGTTGTGGTATGAATTTGCTGCATTTTTCTTTCGCATTTGTTTTGGGAGTTTGTACGTTTTTTCTTCTGCTTCGTTTCTGTTATTGCAGTATTTTTTCTCTTGCAGCTTCACTTGTGTTGCATTTGTTTTATGTGTTTGTGTTTTTGGTTGTTCCATCTTTCTTGTGTTTACAGCATTTTGTTGGTGCAGATCCTAATAAAATAAAATCAAAATACAATTTTTTTTATTATTATTTGAGCAAGGCTACACTTTTTCCAGTGCATTTATTTATTTATTTATTTATTTATTTATTTATTTATTTATTTATTTATTTATTTATTTATTTATTACAGTGTGGACAGTGTGGAGGTGAAGCTGTGCGTCAGGCTGAGGCTCAACACCACCCACCTGTCTGCGGGAGGTCGCAGTGGAGCTGGAGTGGCGGGAGTTTTTACAGCTGGTGTTGTTATTGATGGTGTGGTTACTGTGGCCGTTCTTCTTCTTATTCTTCTTCTTCTCTTTGGGGTCTGAGGGCAGTGGGTTGAGGAAGAGGATCCTGGCGATGAGTCCGTACAGAACCGCAGAGAGCAGCAGCGGAACCACAAAAAACACCCCGAAATCAAAAAAATAAATGGGCAAATAAAACTTCCTGGGGACTCTGTAACCACAGGTGATGATAGTGATGTTGTCATAGAGCAGCTCCTGGATGTCTGACAGGTAGAACCACATGACACAGTACAGAGAAGTAAAAGCCCAAACGAATAAAATGATCTTTTTGGCTCTGGATAGGGTGCACAGAAACTGGGCTTTAATGGGATGACAGATGGCGATGTATCTCTCGATGGTGAAGGCTGTTATGGAGCACGAGGACGCGTTGATCCCGAGGTACTGAAAGTATGTGATGCACAGGCACCCATAGTGTCCAAACACCCAGGAGCCGAAAATGCTCTCTGTTATAGCGGGTAAACCAGCCGCTGTGAGCACCATGAGGTCAGCCACAGCCAAACTGACCAGGTAGCAGTTAGTGGGAGTCCGCATGTGTTTGGTGGTGAGCACCACGAGGATCACCATGACGTTCCCAACGATCCCCAAAGCGCAGATGATGAAAAGTAACAAACTGCTGATGATTTTGTACTGTAAACTGTGGTCCGTCCAAAAACCCAGAGTGTGGTTCACATCCGGAGCTGCCGTAAAGTTTTCCATCCTGCTTTATTAGTTGGAAATATCCAAAAAGAAATTCGGGTTTTACGATTTTTTTTACGCTTCCCGGCGTGCGTAATGCTCTGGTTTTTACGCACGAGCGAAACGAGAGATCTGCAAACTCTACAAGTGTGCAGAAATGTGAATGGAAGCTTTCAACATCATCCTGTTGTTTGTTGCGTTTGGATTCAACACTAAGTGACGAAGAGCAGCTGTGAATGATGCTGTGCTGTGCGTAAAAGGAGACGCGTCGTCTTGATCTGGTCAGAGCAAACTGTGCCTAATGGACAGATGGTGCTTGAGTTTTGAGCCCTGATTTTGGCACGAGCTCTCATTACGCATGCGAGGGGATAAGCCCATTAATACAGTCTCCAGTGCAGACCTCCCCCATCCACATAAATAACAGTTTGAAAACCAAAATATAGCAAATTTATCCATGTTTTTTTCTGGCAGTTTTACAGATGCTGTTTTTTTTTTTAGCACACTTTAGTCTACAATGAACACTTTGAAAGCTACGAAACGACTGAAGGATATTTTTGTGTGTTTTTGAAGGACAGTTGAGTCTCTATAATAGTTTAATATGAGGTTTTTCCACTGAAAATGTGTGGTATCTGTGATTTTTGAAGGTGGCTGAAAAAAGTCACCTTTTTATATATATTTCTATATCCTTTAATAATAATAATAATAATAATAATAATAATAATAATAATAATAATAATAATAATAACAATAATAATACAAATCATTTGGCACAAAAGTCATATGGGTTAAATATTAAATTGTTTCACTTTTTTTTGCCTTTCACTCTTTTCTTTTCAAATTTTCTGTTGTTTTAATTCTACGAAAAACACTGTAACTGTGATAAACTGGACCTTCATGGTCTGAAACAAGAACAAAAGTGTTTACTTTCTAAACCAATTACTCTCCTAATATTCTCCAGTTGTTAGTCACACATGTCATGTTCTTTTTATATTATTTTACACAGAATATGGTTGTGATTTCACTGGTTTTGTGCTACAGGGCCAATCACAATCATGTGTCATCATTAAAATGTATATAATTTAAAATAATAACACTGGTCTACAAGTAAAAAGCTTCCGGAATAAAACAAATGAAATTTGACCACACGTGTGTTATTGATAAAGAAAACTCAAGTCTTAATAAATGCTGGTTGGCTCAAGTTTCCAAGATAAGTCTGGGGTCAAAATGTGAAATTATTAGCATTAACAGTAGAATAGGTTTTAGTCCAAAGGAATATTGGTCTCAGATCTACTTCCAAACACTGTCTGCACATTATGATCCATTCACTTTACAGGTTCTTTCTAGTGGAATATTTACTAATCCATTGTATACATGTACATAAACCAGCATATATGTGGAATAACACACCATCATATATATTAAAAACATGAACTAACCAGCACTAAAGTAATTTTTTCTGATTCATCTTATTAAAGTATGTAAGCTTTGGCACATTTAATGTCTGAAGCAGATAGTTGCAGGGATTGTTGCTTCATACTACACTAAAAAGAAAAATGGACGATACAAATGAGGAGCATGAAAGTCCCCATTGGCTGAATGTGGGCCTCAGAAGCCAATCAGAGGAAAGGATTCAGTCTGATTCATCTTATTAAAGTATGTAAGACTGAGCACATTAGTGTCTGAAGCAGATACTTTCTAAAACACAGTAAAATAATGTTATTTTATTATTGTGAATCAGGAAATTTGCTTCATCGTCAAAGAGAAGAAAGAAAAAAACAGGTGAAACAGTAGCATAACTTTGTCTGTTTTCACATTAATACTCTGTTTGTTCCCTCTTTAAAAAAAAAAAGCATGATTACACATAAACTATGTATATATCCAATAACATCTTCCTTTAATATGGTCCATATGCAGACAAACATACCTTATTAAAATTGTTTTTCCAGTGTTTCCTTTTGCAACAAATAATGTAAGCAGGGCTAATGATGGAATAAAATGTTTGAGACATAATTAACCCTTTACGGATCACTCATATAAATACTTTGAAATTCAAAATATAAACCATAGTGCATTATTGGAGGACATAATAAGAATATACATGTCCATAAAACCACCATATACTGTACTATATGAAATAATACACCATCATATATATGAAAAACACGAGTTAACCAGTACTAAACTCATTTGTTTTCTGATTCATCTGATTAAAATATGTAAGATTCAGCACATTTAATACCTGAAGCAGATACTTTCTAAAAAAAAATTGTAGTGCAGTGTAATAATACTAATACTAATACTAATACTAATACTAATACTAATACTAATACTAATACTAATACTAATACTAATACTAATACTAATACTAATACTAATACTAATACTAATACTAATACTAATACTACTACTACGAATAATAATAATACTAATACTACTACTACTACTACTACTACTACTACTACTACTACTACTACTACTACTACTACTAATAATAATAATAATAATAATAATAATAATAATAATAATAATAATAATAATAATAATAATAATAATAATAATAATAATAATAATAATAATAATAATAATAATAATAATAATAATGATAATATAATAAAATAAGTCGACATGAAACATCCTACATTTGTGGTTTACATTGTGCACAAAATCTGAGCATGTATTTCAGATTAAGCCTGTGCAAAAATAAACCCACAAATGTATTTCACACCGTGTTTCACTGTGTGAGAAGCTGAACAGTCCAATACTTATAAAGATTCTATTGTAAAACCAACAGGGCTCAAGGCCAGATCTGCATAACCTGCATTATGCTGCTTCACTGTCCAACAACATGGGAATGTGCAGTTGCCTTTTTCTCTGCACAACACTGTGGAGGTGGGAAACTCTCCTCCACACCAACTGTGCAAAACTCACACAACTGAGCTGAGGATGATGATGGTCACGCCAACACTCCGCTTTATTTCTGCGATTGTGTCTCAGAACTGCCAGCCATCCGTCCCGAGCAACAGGTGGACAGAGACGACAGGGAATTACATAACACCGCCTCCTTTACTCCCATTATTCCCATTCATTTCCTGAGAACATGAAGAACTAATGGTTTTATTTTGTCATTTTTTTTGGTCAAACAGTGTGAAGTTTTAGTTGAATCAAAATGTTCAAGCTGTTTATTTGACAAGTTCAGGTCAAACATAAGGGTTTTAGAAGAGTCTTCTTTCTGTTTAAGTTGATTTTTGTAAGATTTATTGTCTTGAATTTTCAGTGAAGAATAAAATAAAAACAAATAATATAATAATAATAAAATAAAAATACTAAGACAGCTGTTACACAAAGTGAACAAAAGCATACATTTGATGTCCTCACATCAACTACAAAATACTTTCCTTACCATTAAAACAGTGTCTAGAGGATAATAGAGGATAATCTACTTTGATTAAACCCTCATGTTCAGTCTCATCTCGGCTGCAGAGAATTCTTTGAAGAAATAACTTAAAGTGTTTTACTGCCACCCAAAGGACAAACCTTACTAGTACCAAACTGCAACAGGTTTTTTTGTCCTTTATTTATTTTTTTTATTTCATAAGTTTTGGTATTTCATTAATACAATCATATACTACGACAACAGCTTTGTGTGTATTTTTTCATCTTTATTTTGAACAAATCAAGCAACAAAACGATAATGATACAGAAAATGTTGATAAATAAACAAAATAAATACACACACACAAATATACATACTCCTACACGTATAATAAATTAAAATAAATGAAATTAAACATGCTCTAAGAAGAGTAGGAAGAAGTAAAAACGTATTAATTTATTCCCTATGATCTCTATATAGCAATTATTTGATATGAATATCAATGTAATAATAATAATAATAATAATAATAATAATAATAATAATAATAATAATAATAATAATAATAATAATAATAATACCGTATTTATTAACCCTTTCATGCATGAATTAAGTTAACCTCAGCTAAACTATTGTTCATGACTTTTTATTCATCTTTAAGCATGTAAAACAAAAATCTCTACTCAGCTGGACATCATGCATTTACATTTTGAATCAAATAAATATGTATTTAAAATCTAATATCAGAAAGTAATATGGAAAACTATGCAATAAAAAATGTTTTAATCCTGCCAATCAGATGTTTTCTCACATTTTAACACACACTAATAATACTAGTTATTAACTTAATGGAAATAATATGCAATAAATAAGTAAATAAATAAATGTTATTTAAAGAACTGTTAATTATAGTCTGATAACAATTAGTGGTTGTTTTATACTAAAATAACACAGTTACAGTAATAATAGGAATTCTGTTGTATGGAATAATGTATAAGCGTCCATGTAACTATAATAACAAAACCCATGAATGTACAACACAATAGTTTTATTATGAGCTGGACTCTGGTTGTCTTGTTTTGTATATTTTTATATGTCTTCCTGGGTTTTTTTCTGTCATTGTTGGTGTCTTTTATTTTGTCATGTTGGTTCATGTTCACTTTGTCTTGTCTTACGTCCTATTAGTGGTGTTGCCCCGCCCCTTTAATTAAGCCTCATCTGTCACACCTGTCTTGGGTCCTATATAAGCTTCCCTTGTCTCTATGTCTGTGTTAAATGGCAGGTGTTGTTCCTGTCTTGGGTTTTGACTGCTTCTGTCTCGTGTCTGATTGGTTGAACGTTACTGTTGTCTTGTTATTGGACCTTTTGCGTAACCTCTGCTGACACTGTAACTGTTTTTGGCTCTTCTGCCTGCACCCCACCTCCTCACCGGTAATGCTCTTTTGTTTATATTCTGCTGGGTTTTTGTTTGACCCTCATTTGCACTCTGACCTCCATTCTTCCCTGCTTCCTAGTTGCTGTCCCTAACGCTGACTCTTTACACCTGGTGATTGGCAACTGTGTCACCTGTGTACCACAGTTTAAATAATAAATTGTGTGAAGAGTATGTCTGTCCCAGAGTCCTGCCCCTGGGTCTGTCTGTTCCTTGACTCCCTGTCAAGCTTTGTATAACTGTCCACTGTAGTGACCACTGTGCATAAAAGGGTTAATAATCCTTCAAGAAAGTGGAGGGACCTTCTATGAAACAGTGGATAAAGGAACTTTAAGAGAGTCTTGGTCTGAAAAGGATAAAGGGAAACTGTTTGTTCATCTTTGGGAAGAAGGATTATAGAATCTGAAATGTCATTTTTGCAATGGATTTTAAGTTGTATCATCATTTATATATTTCCTGTAGCCTATTACACTGGTGTAATTTAGGGGTCAGGAACCCTGGTACTAGAGTACCACAGTCCTGCATGTGAGATGTTTCCCTCTTCCAACAAACCTGACGGTCATTATCAGGCTTCTGCACAGCTTGATCATTCACTGATCATATGAATCAGGTGTTTTGGAAGAGGGATAATTGTAAAACAGGGGTGCCAAATCCTGGTCCTTTGGAGCTACTATCCTGCATGTTTTAGATGTATCCCTCTTCCAACAAACCTGACGGTCATTATCAGGCTTCTGCAGAGCTTGACAAGAGGTTTATTATTTGAATCAGGTGTGTTTGAAGGAGGATACATCTAAAACATGCAGGATAGTAGCTCTCAAGGACCAGGATTGGACACCCCTGGTCTGAATCATGCAGGACAATGGCACCCTAGGACCAGGGTTGTTGACCCCTGGTGTAATTGATTCCAAGTTTGATATGTCAAATTAGCTTTTTCTGAATACACCTGAAGGTGCTTACCACAGCTACCTCATTATGTAGCTGTTTTCTTGGACTAGAGCAGACGTCTCTTCAGGTGGGATCCAACCTTGTCTGGGTGTTTTAACCCTGAACCACAACACCCTCCAGTTGATGGCTCTGCAGTGAGTGGCTTTATATGTGCAATGATATGTATTTTGAAGATAAAGATGCTAATGATAAAGAAATATGTATAAGAAATAATTTTAAAAAGATAAAGATTGGGGTGACATAGGTACTTTTTGGTTCTTTCAGGATAGGTTCACTATCCCACACTTTGAAAATACCTGTAATAAATATCTTATCTTCTCACAATTCATGCATGAAAGGTTTAAAGTATATCAGATTTAGCATGTGTAGTAGTCTGAGGCAGAATTCCTTTAAAAGTCTTTTCTTAGTGTGAAGCCATAATGTGAAGTGAGCACAGGAGGTGGATGTGCAGAGATGCAACAGATGAACTTAACTCCAGGAGTGAGTGCAGAGCTGCAGGATATAACGGTGCACAGACCCACAGACCATTACCTTTGAATTAAAGCAGGAGCAGTGAGCAGCATGGGTCCTGAATGCAGCACCACCAGCCCTGAGCCACGATACAGCAGCCTGACATATGACACTGAGGACACAATAGGTACCATCTGCAGAATGGTATGCATATTAAAACAGTCTGATCAGGGTTTTTTTCTACTTTTTGGACGATTAGGTGTGAAAGTGAAAGTGGAGGATTTACAGAAAAAGGCAGGAATGTGCACTTCTGACAACTGCATGTTTTCAATGTCTCATTATGCACTGGTTTCTGGAAATAACATCTTTCTTATCTATTTAGATTTTGCAGAAAATTATTTCATCACTTTGAGGAATTTGACTTCATAGTCAAACAGAAGAAAGAAAAGCAAGTGGAAAAGTAGCATAAGTTTGTCTGTTTTCATATTAATATTTAGTTTTTTTCCCCTCCTTTAAAAAAAGACACTAATGCAAACACACTGTTTAACCTTTTAACCCCTGATGTGTCAGTACTTACACTTTGACATGTTTTTAAATATTTAAAATCATTCAACTGTTTTTACATGGAAATGATGTATGGAGATAAACAACTGATGTAGAAAAAGGCAAAATTAACATTACTGGAACCATATTACAATATTAATGCTTTTATGTTATTTATAATTTGGAAAATATTTTTGTTTTTTTCTATATATTGTTTTTCTTGAATTTTGTTCTGTCTTTGTTCATGTTATTATTTCATTGGTTTATAATTCATTTGAGTTGTTTTATTGAGCACTTTGCCTGTTTATGTTTTGTATTTTATTTTTTTTATTGTAGAACTGTTCGTTTCAGGAGGTAAAGGGTTAAATGTCCAATATGTTTAAAAAAAAAAGTTTATATACAAACAGAGATACCTCATTGAAAAAGTTAGATTTTTCCAAAGTTTACTTTAGAAACAAAATATAAGAATGCCATTGATGTAATAAAATGTTTGAGATGTAATTAACCCCTTATAAATTGCTTGTATAAATACTCTAAAATTCAAAATGTAAACAATAGTGGAGGACATTAAACCTGTTAAAACTTTTTTTTTTTTTAATTTTAAAGCTAACTTCTGTGATTACCATTTTCAAGCTGTGGAATGACCTGACATAAAGTTATTTTAATTTTGGATCATGGGAAAGCCTGTCTTATGAGCCATGAAGCTTTAATCTTTTGTCAAAAATGCCTGACAGGTCAGTATTAGGTCCATCCTGGGGGGAAATATGTCTAAATATGTATTTTATTACTGCATTTAAAGACTTGGAAAAGAGCCAAGTACCAAAGTGAACTCTGTTTCATAGAAGCGCCCGTAAAATATCTCACTTTCATGTGATGAACAAATATTAAACCCAAACCATCCTGCTCACTCTCCTCAGTCTGACTGAAGATCAATTCCAGCTCTTTCCACAAACGGAGAAACCATGTGGTGATATGGTCAGGGCAGGATTGGATTAGACTTTGCTCTGAATGTGTTTCTTGAAGCACTGCCTTTGAAACCATGAATGTTTGAAGCCAGTGCTTTTACCACATGTGCCCAAAAACTGCATGATTCTGCTTAGCAATATAATAACACACTTACAGCAAAATTAGACACACTGGTCACTCAGCATGTGTTAGGACCAGACCATAAAGGTTTATTATTTTTAATCTTTCAAAGTGTTTACAGTCTGAAAAATAGTGTTTGTAGTGAAGCAAACTTGAGAATCAGCATGTAGGTGGTAACATTTAAGAAAATTATTGAATAAATTCAGATATAAAACACTAAAACTTAAAAAAAAGTCTGTTAACACACATGGGCTGAATTGAGATCAACTAAACTAAACTGCAACAGAATAAAAAGTAACCTGAACAGACAATGAACCAAGATGGACTTAATAGCAGAGGGTTTACCTAAAGCAAACACAAGGGTAGGCATAAAAAGAATACAAATTATGAACAAATAGTCATAACTAAACACCAACTGTGAGAAAAGTGATTGAAACCAAGAATTACAAAACTAAATTGGTATACAAACACAAGTAGTGTTCCCCACTCAGCGATGTGGTGGTGGTTTAGTCCAATCTATTAAATTGGGACCAAGCTTTTCTCTCTGGTTCTTTGGTCTGAAAACTCAAAACAAGTATATTTTCCACACTATAAGATGCACTGGATTATAAGTAGCACTGGCAATGAATGGTTTATATATATATTTTTCGTCCCATATATAGAGCGCACTGGACTATGTAAGGTACATTAAGTGAAACAAAACAGATAAGTCTGTCAGTCAAACTTTATTGAACATGTAACAATAATACTCATCTTTATTCAAACATTCACAATATCTTCCAACCTTGTTGAGTTGTAATGTATAACAAAACACACTTATACAGCTAAATCAAATGTTAGCATATTCACAATAACTGTCAAAATTGTTCAGTTATAACAGGTGAAAAGTACAACACAATACATTTGACTTTTTCAGTTCAGTCCTTATACACACACTGTGATGTTATATGTACAGTATTCTGCTCCTGCTTGTGTGTAGCACTAGCTTGACAGATGCATAACAATTTTCCTAGAAAAATTAAACACCAGAACTTTATTACACACTTTACTTCGCTCACTGTAAAACTGCAAACATACATATAGAATATGTCTTGGTTACATGCATTGCTTTAGGACATTTACATGCCATTACACATTGAAATGAAAATAAATAATTCGCTAGCTCAATGCTATATTGAATGGGGAAAATCCATAGGCACGCTAACAATTAGCATTTTCCGTTAGCATGAATTGTATTGTCTTTTTATCCAATAAGAAAGGTTGACATCGGAGGCATTTCTAAGTTCTCACAATAACTGAACATAAAATACGTACATGCATATGATTTTCTGTCCATACAAACAGAAAAAACGTGCGTTTAGTTCATTCTCAAATGATCTGAACTTCTTTTAAGAGATAGTAATGTTTCTTACTATGGCGACGCCACCGGGTTAGCCAAACTCGGCTTCTGATTGGTCTCGAAACGCAGATGTTGGAGTGGAGAGAGACCTGAAACGAGTTAGCTGATGATCCATAGAAACTTGGCTAACTCGGTCACCGTCAATGTGAAAAGTATCTCAACACAACCACCAGTTTAGGGTTAAATGGGTGTCTTCATTAGATGTATAATTCGTCGTTTTAGTTGCGTATCTCTGCACTCTAGCGTCCGCATTTTCGTTTCAGGTCTGTCTCTCATCCAGTTTCAGTTCGACCAATCAGAAGGCGAGTTTGGCTAACAGTGGCGTTACCATAGTAGGAATAAATTACACCTATGGAAACTGCCATTGTGTTCCAAATCACGCACTCCCCGTAGTGCACTTCCTTTCATACACTATGAACACTACACACTACATGGATAGGGTACGAATTTTTAACGAACAGTGTAGTTCCGAATGAAGCACTCCTCGTCAGTAATTACCGGAAATGACGATCGCGCTGTCAAAATATCTCGATCGCCCGCCAAAATACCGACCAGCTTTGAAAAAAAAATGGACACCGGCATTTTGCTCCTTTTGTTTTTTATAAGCCCTTTCCTCCAGAAGGCCTGTACCGCCGGTATCACCGTTTCCAACTCTGCCAGTGTTTCAGCCGCCATGTTTTGAAATCTTTCAAGAGTGGTGGTGGCCCCTCCTCTTCCTTTACGTGTCAAAAATGGCGTCCAGTGAGTGCGAGAAGTGTCCACACTTCGAATTTTGACAGTTAGAAGTGCACCATCCGGGTACTTATGGCGCACTTCATTTGCTACTCTTGCGATTGGAACAGCACTATACCCTCAACTGAAGTGTCTGAAAAGAATAAGTGCGTGATTTGGAACACAGTGCAGAAGTACAAACCACATGTTACTGCATTTAATCTGACCAATAGAGGGCACAATTTAACTGATTTTTAACAACAAAACCTGTGTTGCCGGCACCGTACGATATAAAATCTCTTCAGTCACTATAAACACAACCAGAGTTAATCCATATATAAGGCACTCTGTATTATGAGGCACACTGTTTTTGTTTTGTTGTTGTTGTTTTTTAGAAAAAGAAATGCCTTTCAATGCGCAGAATAATCCATCATCAAGATTAATGTAATTAAAATATTTAATCATTTGACAGCCCTAAAAATAAAAGTATAATTTGACATATGCATATACATTTGACAGTGCATATACATTAGATATATTTTTACCTCTGCGAACAAAGTTATGTTTTACTGTGCATTTGTTTGTCTGACTATCAACAAGATAACTCAAAGTTATGGATGGATTTTGATGAAACTTTCAGAGATTATCAATAATGCGTGAAGGAAGAAACCATTAAATTTTGAGCTACAAAGGTCAAGGTCACATTGAAGGTCAACAGCTAAAACACATAAGTGGTAATAGCTCAGGATCCAGACAAAATAGTATCACACAGTTTTTTGCATTCACTTTGTTTTACCTTCGGACATCAGATTAGATAACACTGATACGCTTGATGACATCATATTATGTCGAGCAAATGGTATATTTGCAAAATGTATGACTCTTACAGACTTGCGCTGCTTTGCTCTAGTTTGGTATGTTGCATATTTGTGACAGCAGGTGTTAAGAGGGCTAAGGCCTGTTTAAAAAAAATTACCCTGTACCATGTGGTTCTGCATCTGAGGACTTTGAACCACTGACTTCAAAAGCAATTGTAATTTTTATTTTTGATTTATTTGTTGATTTAATTAAATAAATAAATAACCAAACTAACAAACATTTTTTCACTACTGTACGTCAGAAATGACCCTACACAGAGGGTGGGAAAATGACAACAAAACTACATGAAACAACTATATGTATTTCTTTAATGTCAGTGAGTACATGAGGCTGTAATGTAGTAATATAGTAATACAGAAGTACAAGGTTTTAAAGAGTCTTACAAAAATTATTTGCTTTTGTGAAAAATGTACAGTGATGTTCAGTGATGCTTATAAATAAAAACGCTTTACAAATACAACAGTGTTTCTTCAAATGTTAATAGTATATTAAATAAATTCATACATTCATATATTTGTACATTTTCTAAGTGTACAACTGGCATTTGTTACATTGTACTGCACTAAAAACACAAAACACCTACAGATTATACTACACTGAGTATGTCAGTGTTCAGTTGGTTCTTAAAATATTTATTCATCCGACGGTGTTTGTGTCATATAATCATAGAGAATAGAAATAATTTGAGATGATCTCACAGCAGTGTTGTATTGTGGGATTTTTTTTTTAGACAACTGTGCTGTTTTGAGCTTCGCATGTGGGTTGTTTTTTTGCATTTGTATGAGAAAATGAGCAATGATTTTCGAAAATGTGTGCAGAAAAACTGTAAAAGACTGTGCCTGATGGCATTTTGCACCCTGTACGCCTGTAATATACAGCTTAATTGTCTGCATAACCCATAAAATGTGACAATTCGTATGAGTTATACTCCTCTTACACAATACTGACTCCAATTGAATGTATAAATGTACACCTATATTGAGGAGTAAATCAAATATAAGCTCTTGTTGGGGGGGGGGAATATTGCTTTTGTGTTTGTGCTTAGGCAAATAATGCACCTCCTGGACACGTACTGTATTTACAGAATAACTCACCATGACAGTACGTTAAAATGTTAAATGACCCCTGACAGTGATTTATGGACACGGTGGCAGGTCATTTGAACAGGAATCAGTCACAGGCAGCTGAGGCGCATATGGCTGTCAGTGGTTCGCATACACACCCAGCACAGATAACTCAAGGTCGCCCATAAACAAGCTTCTCGACGCTTCAACCCTGACCTCCTGCAATTAATGGTAAGCATGCGATGAGGTCTGCTCTATAACCACCTCCTCCTCCTCCTGTGCTCCGTCTCCTCCTTAACTCACTCTCACCTGACTGTACATGGAGGTTGTTTGGTGCAGATTTAAGCATCAAAGGAAACATTTTTTTGATGATTTAATGCAGTATTTGCAATGATATATTGCATATAAATACCTGCTTTAAATCCATTATTGGAGAAATGTGACACTGAATACATTAATGAAAAGGTTATCATTCAGGAAACTCATCAAAAGCAGCTTTTCATTTTTTTGTAGCAATGACACAGTAATCTGTTGCTCATCTTGAGTGTCTTTTTATATCATTCACTTCCATTTAACTCAGACAAAGACAAACATGCTCAAAAGGCAGTTACAGTTAATATCAAATATCCTGAATATGAAAATGGCTGGAACAGAACATCAGTTGGTTACACAATATGCACTGGAAAAAGATAGATGTGTAGCCTCCATTCACTCCAGTTTTAAAGGGACCATCATCCATAAATATGAAAAAAAAACAACAACAGTCCTGTCTGTACATGTTATATAACATTATACTATATAAATGAATACCGTACTTTTAAAAAAAATCCTTACAATTTTACAGTTTCCAATATTATGAAATATTTGGAGAACAAAATTATGTATTTTGTGTTTCAAAATATGTGGGTGCATCCAATCGAGATAATTTTTGTTTGTTTATTGTGTATATAAGAAAAAAAGTAATCAATACAACAAATAAAATGTACATAAAAAAGTTAGAAGATACGTATTGTATTTCGGAGGTTAGATACAGGTCACATAGGTATAAAAACCAGATGTGTGCTGTTTAAATGGTCTTTAACGGATCAGATATGGGTCACATATGAGTAAACAAAAATTTGATTTGTACTATTTAAACTATCTTTAAGGAATCAGATACAAGTCACATATTGGTAAAAAAAAATATTTATGCCATTTAAACTGTCTTTAAGGGATCAAATACAGGTCACATGGGCCACATTTAGCCGTAGTCTGAACGTAGCCTCCCTTAACCCTCAAACTCAACCCTCAAAACTAAGTGTTAAGGACTATCTGTGACTTAGAAATGGGACACCCCTTAAATGTTTTTGTAACGTTAGCTAACTTAAATGATAGCTAGCTTGTCCGCACCAGCCGTCATTGATAAAAGAGCGTAAAAAAACAAACAAAAAAAAAACATGCTATGCGACAATGAGGTACATAATCCATAAAATGGACCTAAACTAAGATAATACAATGATTTTCATAATTTTATATCTCCATTAACAAAGAAAATGCTGCATTTCTAGGTAACCCTTGCTCCTAAGGTGGTGTTGTAGAATCTCAGTATTGAGGATTATACAGTCCTCAAACTGTCCCTTCAACTTAAACGTTCTTAGAATAGGGACAGCACTTTGAGCTTGAGGGTTATGGGAGGAATTAGAATTCACCCTCAGTCTCAGTCCATTCTAAAGGAGCTGTGACCCCCCCCCCCCCCCCCCTCCCCAGAGGACGTCTGTGTTTCTGAATCCTGTTCACATATGGCTTCTTTTTTGCTTAATGGAGCTTTAACCTGCATGTGTAGATGTGATGGTGAACTGTGCTCACACTCATTGTTCTCTGGAAGTGTTCCTGAGACCATGCAGTGATTTCCATTTCTGAGTCAAACCTGGGTTTCATGCAGCACCACCTGAGGGCATCCAATATGGATACTTGGCCTGTTCCTTTGTGCACAGAGATTTCATCATCACACTTTCAGAATCTTTTATGAACTGCAGATGATGTAGATATTCAACATTTTCACAAGTTGTTGAAACAATTTGTCGACAATTCTTCACAGATTGCAGAACCTCTGCCAATCTTTAAGTCACGAAATACTTCCCGATGTGAAGATAAAAACTCTGACGTGTGTGTTTCTGTCTGTTCAGGGAGAAAAGAGAATGGGAAATCATAGTGTCACATCCAATTCAGCTCATGTCTGTTATTGGTTTGAATAAAGAGGCTGCACCTGAAACATCAAATCCAGGAGCAGAAGTCAGCGTATGAACTGTAGTGAAACCAGGTCAGCACAGATACACTGATTAAAAAGACTCTTTTTTTTATCCTAAAAAAATCTAAATATCCTTGACAAGCAATTTTAGCACATTAAAATTATTCCTATTTTAATGCATAAAGACAGATTGCTACTTCTGTGGTAATTTTCAACTGTATTTTTGTACCTTTTATCAAATGATTTATCACAATATATTTCCTCTGCCAAGGACGTTATGTTTTTGCCGGCGTTTATCTGTTTGTCTTTTTGTCTATGTTCAAGATAACTCGAAAACTTATGGACGGATTTTGATTACATTTCCAGGATGTATTGGAAATGTGAACACGAAGAACTGATTTCATTTTGGAGGTGATCAGGGTGTGTGTGTGTGTGTGGGGGGGGGGGGGGGGTCTGTGCTCTCAGTGCTTTTCTAGTTGAAATATTGTCCTCTCTATTTTTTTTCCAGTAAAAATCAACCTTATATTTAATTCACTGATCATGTGAAGGTTCATTAAAACTCAGATTAACCCAAAAAAATTTATAATAGTTTTTTTATTATTATTATTATTTTTTTTAAATATGCTAATGGAACAAGTGAAAAATATCTTGATAAGATTTCTTGAAGCAATATTTTCCAGATTGTCTAAAAATCAGTTCTTATATTTCACTGGAAAGTTAATCTTTAAGTGATTATGTCTCATTTAAAGTTTGAGATATTTTGACTTGAAATAAAAAACAAAACAAAACGTATGTGATAAAATTGTTATTTTTTCAGTGTGGAGATGTATTACTTGCTGCAAATTCACAATACTTTATTATTTTATTGTTAACATGGTCATTTTCTCCATTTAAATATTTCATATGTTTCTTATATTCATTACAAATAAAATATTGCTAAACAATTTTCCAAATATTTGGATTTTATGCAACTTCATGACATTTTTGAATTGGGTTTGTACAAAAAGAAGCGTATTTGTCATTTCTGAGCCATTTCACAATAACAAAAATGGATCAAGAAAATAAACTCCATGTGCATTGACATTAGCTTCAAGATTACATTTTCCTAATGGGTAATTAAATTTACAGACGCCGTAGACATTTGTATTCAGGCTAAAGATGTTTAATAAGATATTCAGAACACTCCCATAAAATAAACCCCATCAGGGGATTCATCTTTACTCCATTCAAATTTAAACAGGTTTAGTCTGAGCTCCACAAAACCACCAACTTCTAAAATCTACGAAATATGATGCAACAGCTGTTCAGACAATCTGGTACATGAAAAAAAAAAAAATCCACTTTGGCCCAATTTCTTGAAACATAACCACCTTCCCCAGACAGACTTTCACACACAAATTTGCCTGAGCATAGAGCAATGTTCCCAAAACCCAGAATTTCAGTCACAACATGTCCAATAATTGATGTGTTAAACTCATATGTGTTTATTTGTGGATGTAAGCAACGACGTTTGTCCTAGATAAAATATTAGACAAGTCTAGAAGACGAAAGGGACCAGTTAGGAGACGTTGTCATGGAATCAGTTTCACAAAAATGTTTCCTACTGGTCTCATGTGTCCAGTTAAGACCAAAATAAGACACATCTGACTATTGTGATGAGATTTGTTTCCTATGAGAATGGGAACATTGTTCATCCACATTAGATGTAATATTCAACTTTTCAGTCCCTGGCCCAATCTCAATTCATCTCTTTATTGGACAGACAGTAAAAAAATTAAAAAGCCTTTTAATATTATGAGATGTGACACTGTTACGTCTTAATTGATCAACTGTGATGACGTGATTAGTGACCGAAAAGTTTTCAATTGAGTTCACTATGTCAGTGTTTTCCAACCAGTGTCCATCAGGTGTGCCATGAAAAATGAAAAATGATGTAATTTAACCTTATTGGTTCTGTAAGTGAGCAGTGTGATTATACTACCTATAGCAGCACACACTACTGATCCACTCAGAGCTGTTGGGCTGCAATTGTCTTTTTTAAACTCCTGCAAAAGTATCAGTTTTGTGTTTAACTAAACTAAATAGGCTTGGGTTTTGCACTGAGTAAGTAAATCAAGAATAGATTTGCATTATATTTCAATAAATATACTTTTTTCTTTGGTAGTGTGCCTCGTGATGTTTCTAATGTAAAATATGTGTAGTGGCTCAAAAGGGTTGGGAAACACTGCACTACGTACAATAGCCCACTACATTTATTTCCCTATGTTAGGGAATAGGATTTCGGACACAGCCTATCTGTTCTACTGCTGTTTCCTCTGCTTTAATTCTTCATCCTCCTCCTCATCAGTTGTGGTTCATGACGCTTGTGTTGATATTCACTTCTCTGCTCTGTGTCCATTGGCAGATTGTTCTACAGCTTTATGCAAGTGTGTTTACTTCCCCAAGAAATACCCCCCACCTAAATGTGCACACCACAAAAAATACGTTTTTACCATAGACTGTATATAAAATATGAACGAAGCTTCTGGTCACGTGACCCATTGGTTTCTAAACAGGTGAAATGACGCAAAGCGGGCGGTTCCCACTGTCGTCATTTTAGTAGTTTCACACGCGATCACTGACTCATTTTGAATTCTAAATATTTCTTTCAATCTCTGAACAAACACACGCGCTGGAAAGTTGTGTGATTTAACTAAATGACTTGATCTTCCCGCTGTTGACAGACACAGAAGCTCCTCCCACTGTCAGACCCTTGCTGTGCCCTGATTGGTCAATCAACATTCTAGGGCGGAGAATACTTACGTGTAAAGAAGCATGTACTTTTACACACGAGTATTCCCCGCCCTGGAATGTTGATTGACCAATCACAGCGCAGCAAGGATCCAGACAAAGGTGGAGCTTTTGTGTGTACGTGTGTGAAATCTGACAGGCGCCCACTCAGCCATGACTCGGCTCCTGTCGAACATTTTAAAGAGCCGTTCAAAAGAATCGGCTCGTTCGCAAAAGTCATCACACTATAATGGAAGTAAACATGATTTAAACCAGTTAAAAACCGCAGCTGCCACATTAGGCGCGTTTCCACTATCGGTACCGGAACTTCCGGGACTTTTTTGGGGACGTACTTTGACCGGGCCATGAGTTAGTCTGGTCCTCTCAGGCGTTGTGTCTCCAGACAGAATAATGAGCACCACAGCAAAGCAAAAAACAAAAACATTGCCACCGCAAAACACCTTCAATCAGCGAGGGACAAAAAAAGTCATGAGTCACGAGGGAGATGAAGCCCGAGTACCAGGACAGCTGGGTCCGAGAACCGCAGAACTGGAGTCCGACCCAGCACGGACTGCAAACCAGGATGCTTTGGCTCGGGTCATTCCCCAAGGATCCAAATGATCTGCGGTGCCAGCCTGGGGCGGCAAGAGAGCAACAACCCCAGCCTCCAGCCCACGACCGAACCTGGTTAATGTATGTACCTAAATATAATTTCATTTACCGAATAAACTGAAGCATAGACTTCTAGGTTATGTTATTGCAATAATAGAGGAAGTCATATTTGAGACCAAACATCTGTGGTTTAACACCAGACTGAAGCCTTTCCAGGAGCTAGCTACCGGAGCTAACACTGGCAGTACGTCCGGTACCTGTCAATCAAAAGGACACGCCCCTATTATGCGTAATTTTAAAATGAAATTGCATCTAAACAGATGAGTTATAAAAACAATCACCCTTCTCACAATTGTCGTGAAGGTAAACTTGGGCTCTTAAATCTAAAATGTTTTTTGAACCAGGCTGTAAACGGGTTTATTTCTGCTGTGAAGTTGGCCTTTTTAACATGGCAGTCTATGGGGACTGACTCTCTTTTGTAGCCAGCCCCCTAGTGGAGGACCAGTGAACTGCAATGTCACGTCAATGTCACTTCCAGGTTTGCTTCACTTCTGTCTGCCTGGGGTTGACACTTAGTTTTTACACAATTTAAATGGAACATTCGAGATAAAAAGTGAAAAAAAAAATAGATGAACTAGAAAAGCACTCCGCCAAGGCAGATCAGCCCCCTGACCTAAATTTAAATTAGAAAGGATTAGGGGTTGAAACATACCCCCTTGAAATCAAACAATTCTTCATGACCATCGATGTCACTATTAAAAGATTAAACAACTTGTTTCTGAAACTATTCACCATTCAGCAGATGTATTTATCTCTGTTCCATGGGCTTTGATCAATTTTTCTCAATAATCACCTATAAACTGGAGAAATACGATCTATAACACATTAACACAATATTAAACGCTCAATCATATGATTTGGTTCCAAAGAAAATGTGTACATTTGTGTGTTTCGTCCCACTGCTGCAGTTATTTAGACTACGTTTACATCCATCTTGCTCATGATTCGAACAGAATTATCGGATATTTCTCCTCCCCCTCTGTTTGTAGTGTGGTCCTGGAAAATCTCCATTTGGAAGTCTGCCATCCTGCACAATACAGTCACTACTGTCACCTTCTTTATAGGATGACTGCCATGTCATTTTATAGAGTATTGTATATATTTATTTTCTATATTTATTTACATAGGAATTCCTATATATATATGTGTGTGTGTGTGTGTGTGTGTGTGTGTGTGTGTGTGTATTTATTTTTTTCTATATTTCAAAATCAAGATTGACCACTGTTGAGAAACAACATTTAAAATTTTTCGTATGTCCATGTGAATGTGAAGAATTGACAATGAAGAATCTTTGGATCTTAAACAGCCCCCTCCCTTAGCTCTTCTAGCCCTTCCCCTCAGTCTAATCAAGAATGTGGACGACATTACCCCTTCACGTCTACGTGCAAAACAGAGGAGTAGGTATAAGGGGAGGGGCCAAGGGGTACATTGGGATTCAGCCCCTGGTCTTGGAGTGGCCTGCCGCCCCTTTCCCAAGATTGATACCAAGGACATAGTTATTGACTCTGATGGGATTTTCAGACTCTCTATGCTACAGTTTAAGAGGTTATTATGTACCAGTTTAACAGGATTTAAGGACGATGCATATGTAGCGTAGTTATTATAGTCATGTTGAATCCTGATGAATTGGGAGGTAGCACAATATATTTATGAACTCCAAGTTAATGGACTTTAATAATAATATTATTGTTGTAAATATTCTTGATCTTTTAATTGATTTATTTTAGTATTGCTTTAGTTGTCATAGTCCTGGGTTATATTTAGTTCTCCACCCTCCTTTTAGATTTGATTTATGTCTGGTCTTATTCACATCTCCAGGGGTACCCCAATATAAAGGCCAGTTCCTCCCCTTTCCCCGTCCTCTTTTTTTTGAATGTCTCCTCATGGGAATAAGAATGTTACCCACTGTCATTGTTTATTAAAACTACCTAAATTTTACTACGTCTGTGTCACTGATAAAGAAAACTCAAGTCTTAAATGCAGAATGGCTCAAGTTTCCATGATAAGTCTGGAGTGAAAATGTAAAATTCTTAGAATGAACAAGAGAATAAGTTTTAGTCCAAAACAATATTGGTCTCAGATCTACCAGATCTACTTCCAAACACTGTCTGCACATTATGATCCATTCACTTTACAGGTTCTTTCTAGTGGAATATTTGCTAATCCATTGTATACATGTAAATAAACCAACATATATGTGGAATAACACACCATCATATATATTAAAAACATGAACTAACCAGCACTAAAGTTATTTGTTTTTTGCTTCATCTTATTAAAGTATGTAAGATTTATCACATTTAATGTCTGAATCACTTTCTAAAAAATGTAGACCAGTGATATTGAGTAATTTTATGTGTCTTTTTGGCATCTAATTTTATATATACAGTTATCCACAGATTGATTATCGCCACTAATTGATGATACTTAAAGTTTTCTTCTTGCTTCATTATTGACTGGGTCTGGACCACAGTCAGAACTAATTTAGTTTTATTTTACATTTGGCCAGAAAATAACTGGAGTGTGAGTGTCATTACCTCCTCCAATCACAACATGGTGTCCTGTGACTCCATCTACATCACACCAGTTAGAAACACAACACAGAGCTGATAGCACTGGTTAAATGTTTATTTGCAAAAACACATAACTCCATTATTTGTTGTTTTCACAAAATGGCATTTTTTACTCTACATTCCACATAATATATACATATATAATTTATTTCATTTGGTAAGGTTCACAAAATTGAATAAATATATCAAATCAATGAGTATTACCTGTGGTATAGAGTAAAAAAATGCCATTTTGTGAAAACAACCAAAAATTGAGTTATTTGTTTTTTTGCAAATGAACTCTTCATATATATAACATTTTATTTACTTATTTTCGAACCATTCTCAGCCTGTGTTTTTTTTTTCATTATTATTATTTGTTTTGTGTGTGTTTAAAAAAAGGGACCCCCCCCCCCAAAAAAAAAAAAAAAACACATTTATTTCAACAATCCTGACAGGGGAACACCAGACTATTGCATACTCTGTTTTTTTTAACAGCTAAATAAAACATGCACTGGATAAAATGGCCACATTTTGACTTCAGTGACCTGTGATATGATCTAACATCAGTAGAGATGTTGTGTAAAAGTCTACATATCAACTTTAGCTGCAGTGTGATTACATGTGTTATCAAAGTGAGATTAGTGTGACTACTGTGGGTGTGACATGAGCTGGAGTGACCAAGGTGTGGCAGAGCAAATAAGAAAAACTCCAACCTTTGCTGACACTAATTTAAAAAAAATTCACCTCAACTCTTTATCACCACTGTTTAAAATACTCTGAAAAAGTAACTTTAGTGTGATATTGGACACTGTCATCTCCCTCGTCTTGACATAAACATCTGAGCAGCACTCACTAAAAAGTAAATACATGCAATAAAATAAATGTTGTAAGGTCATAAACTGGCAAAAATCACTCATATTTACTATTTACGGCTTCAAATGTCCATAAAATGTCTCTGAAAAACTGAGGTACAGGTTTGGCCCCATATTTAATGTTTGAACAAATGACCAAAAATAGTCAGTTGTCTAATAAAAGTCTAAATACAAAGCTTTCACCCTGCTGTTTTATTTAAAATACTACAATTCACTTAAAACAGTTATGTTTGATTAAAATCACTTTATTTTTATGTTGTAAGAGCTATGCATTAATATGTAATATAGTATGAAACATAATACATTTTAAACATTGTTTGAAGTTATTATTTTCCAAGGATATGATTAGATAAGCTTGTAAAATTAGCTTGTAAAATCTTACATTCATGTATTTGTGTTTTTTTATTGTAAGTGAATACAAAATGCATTTTTAACAGGGTAGGAGGTAAAATTATCCATTAATGTTAAAGAAAGATGGAAGGTTTCTTCATTTCCAGGAATCTTTGTTTAGTCAGAGTCACTGCTGCAGGAGCTGCTCGAGGACTGGAGGGAACACAGAACAATTAGTTATGATAAAACCACTAATATTAATACATTTAATTTAGAATTCACTTTACATTTCAGCAATCTAAATTCTACATAGACATTACAAGAAAAGAAAACAGAGTTCAATAAGAGGCTATTCTAAAAAAAAGTGTGTTTTTAATAGGAAACTATAACAGCAGAGTTAGATAAAAACATTTATTTAGCCATAAAATAAAAATAATTTTCCCTAAAAAGAAAAAAAGAAGGCATCAAACTGATATTACTGATTATTGAGAAAAATACTAAAGTTGCTTTTCTCATTATAGTTAAAAAAAAAAAAAAAAAAAAAAAATATATATATATATATATATATAAGATTTAGTGATTTATTTATTTTTTACTTATTAAAGCAGGTGAAGACAGACAGGAGCAAAATGTAAAATCTTGTTGATCTGAAGAAATTTAAACAAAATATGTCAAATGTACAGTGATTAAACTTCTAGACAGTTTAATCTTCTGGTCTGAGTTATTAACCTGCTTATATATTTTCAAGAGTATAAACAGAAGTCTATGTATTCCCATGATTCCATTTTATTTTCTCAGTCTAACTCAGTGCTCTGTCAGACTAATGCAGTTTGAGTTCAGAGAAAAGAACTGTTCTTACCCCGTGGCAGTTCTTTCCTTTCTTATGGCACTTGGCATGTTTGTGACCATGCTTATGCTTATGACCATGCCCGTGTCCATGCCCATGGCCATGCCCGTGTTCGTGTCCATGTCCGTGGCCGTGTCCATGTCCATGGCCATGCCCGTGTTCGTGTCCGTGCCCGTGCCCGTGCCCGTGTCCATGCCCCTGGCCGTGCCCCTGGCCGTGCCCCTGGCCCTGGCATGGTCCTGGGCCATAACCAGGTCCAGGTCCGTATCCATGGGAACCTCCATGAGGCTGGGGAGGGCAGTTGGGTGGGTATGCCCCTGGCATCTGCTGAGGGTGTCCCCCTGGTGGAGGGTGTCCTCCTGGATAGCCAGGGGGGGTACTGGTTACCTGGACACAAAACACAGCAGAATCATCCACATCTGATCATTTCTGTTCCTACATTCACACGTTCATATTCAGGTCATTTTTATCAAAGGCAAAAACAACCATTTCAATCAATCAATCAATCAAATTTTATTTATATAGGACCTTACAACACCAAAAGCTGCACAAGGTGCTTTCCAAAATGATATAAAAAAACAAAAAAAAACAAGTAACAATTATAAAAACAAGATAAAACCAAAGATAAAACAAGTTATAAAACCATAGCAACAACATAACAAGACACAAACAGTCGACTACATGTCAAACTTTTGCCTAAATAAATATGTTTTTAACTTAGATTTAAAAACAGCTCCCTCACTCATTGATTGTAATTGTGCTGGAAGAACACTCCACAGCCTTGGGCCAAAAACTGCAAATGAACAATTACCATATTTTTTTATACTTGGATTTCATCTGCAAATGTAACTTATCTGCAATAGGTTAATTTGAAAAATGTTGATAATTATAAAGATAAACAGCTGAACTAAAAGTGTTCATCTTATTAATACCACTGCTCTGCAATTTGTTTTAGAAACGTAAGGATGTGATCATCTTCAGAAACTACAGTCTTAGTGTTGGATCTCCAGTCCACTTTGTTATTGTTGGCCACTCCCAGGTATTTATCCTCCACCTCCTCCATGATAAACCATTCCAAAACTCTCTCCTTTAACCCATACAGACCCAGTCATACTTTTGTGTCAGTTCCTAAATTAGTTTTCCTCTATATCTAACCTTTGTGAAGGGATTTATCACCAGTTATTATATTACACTACATCTGCTTCAGACATTAAATGTGTTAAATCTTATATACTTTAATAAGATGAATCAGAAAAAAGATAAAAGTGTTGGTTAGTTCATGTTTTTAATATATATGATGGTGTGTTTTTCCACATATATGCTGGTTTATGTACATTAGTAAATATTCCACTAGAAAGAACCTGTAAAGTGAATGGATCATATTAAAACCTATTCTCTTGTTCATTCTAAGAATTTCACATTTTGACCACAGACTTTTCTTCGAGCCAATCAGCATTTAAGACTTTAGTTTTCTTTATCACATGTGGTAAAATGTCATTAGTTTTATTCCAGAAGCATTTTACTTGTAACCCAGTGTACGTAAACTAATACTAAAGCTACTGCTATGTTCACACAACAGGTATTCATGAACACTTTTTCTTTTTTTTTTGGGGTGGAATCTGATTTATTTGTGTACTTGTTTATATTACACATTAAATATGACTTCTATCAGTTTTGAGTGTGAACTGAATGTGACCCTGAAGTGACCCCTGCATGTGCAAAAGATGCCCTAATGTAATAATACATGACCACACAAACACACACTGTGTTTACAGAAGCAAATATGTTTTAACACCACCCCACATTTCAATGACGTAAAGGTCAGATAAATGCAACCGAGTGGTTTAGACTCAAGTGGCGTTGTGAAATATCAAATACTTATTGAATGTGAAAGCACATATGAAAGTTTAAAAAAATCTGACTGTTCAACCTGTCTTTACTGATAATAATAATAATAATAATAATAATAATAATAATAATAATAATAATAATAAAAACAATATTATAAAACAATAAATAAATAAAAGTTAATTAAAGGCTTAAGATGGAGGTAAAGTCAGAAATAAAAATGCAGCAATATATATATATATATATATATATATATATATACATATATTTACAAAGTAGCATGTGCAATCAGTGGTTATTTATAATTATAAAAGTTACAGAAGTTTAATAAAATAAGTGAATTAACAGACAGAGAACACTGTGGCTTTATTTACCTTGGTTGTGTCCGTACATTTCAAATCCTTACGTCCTGAAACAAAATCCCCAAAAAATAATTGATTTTTTACTTTCAACCTATAAATATAATAATAAAAAAAATGGAATAAAGTGAGCTGAGGAGAACTTACCAAGTGCTGGAGTGCAGATCCACTGACCCACAGGCAACAAACCACTCCTTTTATTAGAAGCCACACCTCAAACTAAGGCACTCCATCATCATCATCATCATCATCATCATCATCATCATCATCATCATCATCATCATCATCATCATCATCATCATCATCATCATCATCATCATCATCGTCACCAGGGGAAGAACTTACCCTCCTACTCCAACATTTTCTTTTACTCTGTTGCTTAAGTGTGTGTGTGTGTGTGTGTGTGTGTGTGTTGTTTTTGCTTATTTAATTACACTGAGACTAAATTTTAATGTCAGGTATTCATTCTTTTTTATTTTATCACAAGATTGTTCTTTAATTATCCTTTCAGAAAGTGTGAAGCTCATGTTAATTCTCCTGTGGGACTAAATATATTGTATTATTGTGCAATGTATGGCATATAGTTCCTTCTTTTTATTTCATAATAGGTAATTAGGCCAAATACCTTCTGTTTTTGGATGTCTCCACAGTGACTACAACTGTTTTACTTCCCCAATTTGAATTTGTTCACCAATAGTAAAGGTCGCCGACTTCTGGAAAATTAAAAGCAAGCTGCAATAGATTATGATGAACAGTTTATGCATCTTAAACTTCTGATTCTTATTTTCTTTCTAGACCAGGGCTGTCAAATTTATTTCAATACAGGGCACACATTAAGTCAAATTAAATCTGAAGTGGGTCAGATCGGTGAGAATTATATCTAGTTATATGTCAACACCAAACTTTCCTTTATTTTACATAAAAAAAAATAATGATGCAATGAAAATGTTTATATCTACTAACTATCCTTTAAAATAATATGAATTACATGAACGAACTGGAATTTGTTGAAAAAACGAAGTACAATTTTAATATAACAATATGATGTCTGACTTTTTGGAGTACATTACAACTTATTACAACACAGTGGATCTACAACAGAGGTGGTTAAAGTACTCACATTCTGTACTTAAGTAGAAGTACAGCTACCTGTGTGAAAAAATACTCTGGTAAAAGTTGAAGTATTGATTCAACTCTTTTACTGAAGTAAAATAAAAAAAGTACAACTTCTAAATTGTAATAAAGTAAAAAATAAAACAGCTTTTTTTGTTATGGGTGAAATAATATTTATTTAAGCAGGAAAATCACAAAAATGTAAAAAAATATAAAAAAAAAAAATAAAGCCTTTAAAAGTGAGTTACTGTGTAGATGATGTGTTTTATTGGGTCATGGTACTCAGTTTAGAGGGTATGGACAGGACATTTAGGAAAATTCAAAAGTCATAATTAGGAGATATTTTTTTAAAGCATAATTACGATGTGAAAAAAATCTAAATTAAAATTATGAGATTAAAGTCAAATTATGAGAAAAAAAGTCATAATTATAAGATATCAAATAATAATTATGAGATAAAAAGTAAATCACAATTTGTGATTTAAGACTTATTTTTTATCCTGTCACATTTGTCTAGTGTGAAAAATTAATGAGTCTATTCTGAGAATATAAAGAGTATAAAGTACAGATATTTATACAAAAATGTAGTGAGTAAAAGTAAAAAGTTTCTAAAAAAAAATAAATAGTCAAGTAAAATACAGATACCTAAAAAATCTACTTAAGTACAGTGAAGGAAGTAAATGTACTGTGATCTACAAATACATAAAATATTAACAGGCAGAATGTTTGCAAACTTACACTTCTGACATCTCAACAGGTTCATTTATGTTCAGGTTATTTGTGTTTTTGTGAAATAATAATTTATTTTAGCATAAATACAGTAAAATAACTGAATGAAAATATCCACATTTATACAGAAACATGTCAAGTTGTATTTATATGTTGTGATCTTTTATTGATCTGACCCACTTGAGATTAAATTGATCTGTATGTGTAACCTGAACTAAAACAATTATTAAATTTACTGTCAATTTTTCTGTCGACAAATTCATCCCACAGACAGAACTGGACGCTTTAAGGACTCACTTTTGTTTTCAGATCCTGCTTTGTTCAACATTACAATATAATATATTAATATAATTCCTATATACAGATGTGACCATATGTACATAATATTAAAATATTTTACTCCTTTGTAAACATGGAAAATGTTGTTTCATAAATGTCCCAATTTGACTTGAATTTCACTCCCAAAACAAGGTCAGATTTTGTTGAAATTTTGAAAAACAACCAAAAAACCATAAAACCAACAACAACATTTCACTCAAATTCATAATTTAAACAATGACAGCCAGACATTTTGATATTTTACAAGTTTATTTCATCAAACAAAAGTAAAAGTTAATCTAGTGGAGCTAAAGCCACAGTAAAGTCAGTGTCCCAGGACGAACTAATAATTATTACATTTATCTAGTGACACTTTAGGTGTTGTTCTCCATTTGTCATACATACAAATACAACACACCAGAACAATTAATCACACTTATCACAATTCACTGCAAATATGTTCAAGATTAATGGTGCAATGCAAAGCCCACAGCAGTTTTAATGAAAGAGTCACACAAACACCACATGTTTGAATAGAGCTGTAATCATGTGACGCTGCAGGGTGTGTGACTATTAGGAGGAAAATGTTACTGAACAAAGGTCCTTCTTCAACCTTCCCTCAGTAAATAAAGATACGTAATATAAATACACTCTAATTAGATAACATATACAGAGCATATCGCAATAAAAAACAGTGGCATTAAATAACAAATAAGATCATACATAATGAATTTTAGTGGATTTTATTGACTGATCGGACCTTTAAATAAGACTATTCCTGCCAAAAAAAAAGGAGGAAACTGTAGGTGATATATACATACAGTTATTCTGCCGTTATAAATGGAATTATATTTAATATTTGACTGTCAATATTTATACCACAGTGGGGAAATATTGCACTTGTTTTCTTTGTGTTGGTCAAAAACATTATTAACAGAATAAAGGTCTTTACATTCAAACATGGTCGTAGTCATTGGAAGTTTTGGAAGAAAAAGCTTCTCAACAATCAAATTATTTGCCATTGGCAGAAGAAAACTGCACTGGAAACAGGTTACAAAAACTTAGAAAGTTAAAAAAAAACATTAAAACAAAACAATAAAGACAATTTTAAAAAAATAATAAAAACAATTAATGTGACATAAACTAGAAAAGCACTCAGATAGATATGGATGGATGGATGGATGGATGGATGGATGGATGGATGGATGGATGGATGGATGGATGGATGGATGGATGGATGGATGGATGGATGGATGGATGGATGGATGGATGGATGGATGGACTTTATTGTCTGTTCCACATAAAAAACTGAAAAAAAATGTTGTCACAGCTTCTCACAATAAACCCCCTCCCCACTAAAAACACATTGCAACAATTAATAGACATTAAAAAAATGAAATAAAATCAGATAAAATAATTAAAAACCCTAAAAACACAGTGCAGATATTTTGTGTTATTGAGAGCAGCTATTGCAGAAGGGATGAATGATTTCTTGTAAATGTTCTTCCTGGCCGGGGGTGGTGGTGGTGTGGGGGGGGGGGGGTTCTGTAGCGTCTGCCTGATGGCAGCAGCATGATGGAGGGGATGGGAGGGGTCCTCAGTGATGAGGGTGGCTTTCTTCATCACTGAGCGACTGTACAGTTCAGATTGGGTTGATTTTACTGACCTGATTTATTATTATTATTGTTTTATGTTTGATTGTGAGGAAGTTATACCAGGTGGATATTATACAATATTGTAGGTGAGGATGGATTCAGTTGCCAGTTTGTTTGTCTGTTAGTTTGCAAAACAACTCAAAAACATACTTAGACCTTTCTGTGTGGAGTTTACATGTTCTCCTCGTGTCTGTGTGGGTTTTCTCCAGTTTCCTCCCACCATCCAATCACATGCACTGATAGGTTAACTGGTTAATTTAAATTGTCCATAGGTGTGAATGTGAGAGTGATTGTTTGTCTATATATGTTCAGCCCTGACACCTTCACCCATTGTAGCTGGATTAGCCCCCCAGTGACCCCTGTGACCCCAGTGAGGATAAAGCGGGTTCAGGTGACGAGACGAAAGTAAAAATTATTGGGGTTTTTTTCTCTTGGTAAATACAAATTACAAACTCAAAAATGTAACATGTATTTCATTGTATTTCCCAGTGAGAAACTGGATCCACCCCATGATGCGTACTGGAAAAATGAGTGACTAGATTTTGAAATGCATCCTATTTTTCTCCAATTGTTTTTGTGCAATGTATTTCCTCTTTTTTTAAAAATTTCATAATAGGTCATTTGTCCAAATTCCTCTTGTTTATGGATTTCCCCACAATGACCACAGCTGTTTTACTACCCTAATAAGAATTTGTTCACCCACAGTAAAGGATTTAAATTTTTTACCCCAGACTTTTTTGGGAAACTTGAGCCAACGAGCATTTAAGACTTTGACTTTTCTTTATCACTAACACACATGTGGTAACATTTCATTAGTTTTATTCCAGAAGTATTTTACTCGTAGACCAGTGTAATCAAATATCCTACATTACTCATCTTCTGCATCTTTGTGTTTCATGTAACACAGAAGTCAACAACTCCACATTTGTTGTTGTAAAAAGCTTCTTAAAAACTAAACTATCACAGTTTCTCCACACATTAGGGTTGTGTGAAAGTAAAATGTGATATAATCATCAGCTTGAAAACATATAATGATGTGCAAGTTATTTACCCCCAATGTGTGAAGACCATAATAACCATCAACACTATGTAGATTAAATTAGAAATAATGTTGTCGACCCTTCTGTTGTCCTCAGGTAAAAATAACCAGGGGCAGTTTGCGGCTCAGTTGGTCGGGTGGGTCGTCCATTGACTGAAGGGTCATTGTTGGCCAATGTGCCCTTGAGCAAGTCACTTAACCCCTACTCCTTCTGCTACCCGGCCGTTTGATATGGCAACCCTGATGTTTTTTTTTAAAATAGAACCAGCACACAATGCATTCAATAACACTGGAGAACACAACAATATTACTGAAATAACAATGGAATGAATGTATGTGAATTGTTGGAGTCAAACCATTGAAAAAATAATGGTTGAAATTCTTCCTGACACATCATTATTGTGTTGCAGTGAACAGAGCTGAAAGGATTGTAGTGACACCACCATCATCATCATCATCATCATCATCATCATCATCATCATCATCATCATCACACACACATTAGTCCTACTTAAAACCAGAACACAACAGCTTTGTGTAACACTTCCTATCTGAACTCTATTAATTACACCCATATTAGTGAAACAAGTCCCAGATTTATTAAGCCTGACAATATGTTAATGTAGTGACTAATGGTATTTAAAACTGTTGGATGCAATTTTTATGTTGTTTTTTTTTTTTTTTTTTTCTAGTCATGGTGTAATTTCGCATTCACAGTGACAGGAAGACGTGGTGTATGACGTACAACAAAGGTCTCAGGTCGGATCTGAATCTGGGACGTTGTGGTTCACCACTGAGCTCCTGTAGATTCGCTCCAGATTCCTCTAGAAGGCAAATGCTTTCTGCTTGAATGAACAAAGCTGAATGGTTTAAGGCAGTCATACTGTCATCTGTGTTTTGTAGTTTGAAAAAATGCTCATCTACCCTGAATTCATATCAAATTAGTCTCGCGTAACATGATCAAAAGCTAAAGAGACTGTGATGGATACAGTAAAATAATAATACAGTATAGAAAAAAACCTGCTAAATTAAGGAAAGAAGAGGGTGATAATTAGTGGAACATACAGTACAGGAGCAGAAAACATCAAACGGCTCATCAGGACACACTGGAGTGTCTTTGAAAGCAATGATGTACTGTCACATTTTCCCTCAACTACCATTAATTATTTTCAGGAGACGTTCTATTGTACGAGACAGACCAGTTCCACAAAGAAACACTAAACCAAATGAATCCTACGAGTGTAAACACGGACCCCATTTACATCTGACAAGTGGGAGTGATCAGATAATTGCAGTAATCAGATGCGATGCATTCATGTGCTCTTCAGAAATCTGATAAATGAAAAACTCCTGGTTTGGACAATTCAATCTGATGTGATTGCTTTGAAATAAAGATAAATATGAAGATAAAGATAAAACATATTAGACTGTACTTATTGCATCACTTGAATCATGTAATAACTCCATAAAGCAGATAATGATCAGAGTTTTACTGGACATGTAATGTTTCCACTGCTCACATGTATTTCAGCAGGGGTGTTGCTATGGTTTCTTGGGGCGTCAAGCAAGAAATGCTAGAGGCCCCCACCCCACCTGTGCATGCTGTAAAAAAAAAAAAAAAAAAAATTTAAAAAGGGGAGGGGTTGGACAATTTCTATGACATTAAATATGAAGATTTCAAAAATATATTACCATAGTTCAGTTCTCAAAATGTGGTCCAACAGACACTCCCAGGACTATCAATAAACATAGTTGTAAATAATGTGACACCAACAAAAATATATTGAACATCAACTTTTGTTTATTTCCAAAGTGCACTGAAAATTAGTAGAACTACAAATATATATTAAAAAAATACAAATGTGACTAAAGTAAAAAAAAAAAACAGACAGGACACATCATAATTAAATATTTTTGCACTGTGCAGGTTAGGCTAGATTAGAGTTAGGGTTAGGTTAGTTTACTTTATTATTACCCGTAGGTAAAAAAAAATAAAAAATTCATCTCAACTGCAAAAAAACAACAACAAAAAAAACATCCATCTCACAAACAGGCACAAACATGCAACAGGTGAACCAACATGAGCTGTCTATAGATAAATAAATAATAATAAAAAAAAATATGTTTGGTTCCACAAGTGAGAACATGAAAGAATAATAAAAACCATTAAAGTAAAAACAATAATCCTACATGTACAGGTGAGGCTGAAAGCAGAGGTGGGGGAGGGGGGTCCTCAAGGGGGGTTTGGTACTACAGCCCCACTGGCCACATTTACATGATGTTTTTTAATTCTTAATTATTTATTCTGAATAAAATAATTCTGAATTAAAGCGATTTCCTTTGTGTTTATATGGAAATGTTCATTCTGAATAAAGGTTTCCATGGAAACAGGTGTGTTCTGCTTTAAGAGCTGGAGCTACAGAGGGTTCTGATTGGCTGCTTAATGTCTGGGTGTCTACTGGAAGGAAACGATCACGTCCAGTTCCTGTTTTGCTTTTGTTTTAAGTAGCAACATGGAAGGACAGATCCTACATATGATTTTTACATTTATTTTTGTAATAATTACGAAGGAGCAGCTCAATTGACTCAACATATTAATGTGGGCAGCAGAGAATATGTGCATTATTGTGAAAAGATGTTAAATTGAAATGAACTGTTTCCTGGTCAGAGGAAATTCAGAACTAAGAGTGGAATAAACCTGTGATTTTATTTGGAATTAAGTTTAAATCAGAATAATCATTTTCTACAGGAATTAAATGTTTACATGATCATCTTAAAGAGGAATGAACATTTATTCCAAATTAAACAGGAATACAAACTCTCACATAAAAATTGTTGTTGCTGAACATTTTGCCAGACTGGGGGGGGGTGCAAGTAACTGCCTGGTTTGACTGTCCTCAAGCCCCGCCCCCCGGACCTTTCAGGAGGTAAACCAGTGTAAAACCTTATTTGTGATCTATAGACTTGGTTGTTGTAGCTACAGTGTGTTTTACACTGAGAACAAACAGAACAAACCAGTCAAATCCAAATGTACATCAACTACCCTATGGCAACAAATGATCCTGACTTTCATAACGGCAGCCTGTCTACTTTATAAGCCTGTGGCACTGATCAAATCAACTTTCCTTAAGAAAATATGACAGACATGGAACCGACGGGAAGCTTTTTGGATTTACATTCTAAAAGCTACCAGGCCTCAGGTCTTAATGAGGACTTAGACTGAACGGCTCTTCTGTACACAGTCCTGTTTTCTCTCTGTCTGTTGCAGAATGTTTATATCGAACAGCTGTTTTCTATTTAGGGCTGGATTAATTTGTCAGGATGATTCCATCTGCAGCAGGATTTATTAGATTTATCAACTCTTTCTGCTCTTCATTCTTATTTGCCTTAAATCCAAGTACAGTAGGACATTCTTATTGGTGGAAAACTAATACAACTATAGTGGTCGATACAATTGTTCTGTTTGACTTGATGAATGAAGAAGTCACATTGTTTTTTTTTATATGTAACTTAACTGTACAGATAGATTAAATACATGTTAATAGTTATCAGAGGTGGGAAGTAAATAAGTAAAAAGACTTCATTACTGTACTTAAGTATATATTTTTAAGTATCTGTACTTGAGTCCTTATTTTTTTTAGCAGCATTTTACTTTTATTTGTTCATAAATATCTGTACTTTATACTCCTTAGATTCTCAGAATAGACTTGTTACTTTTTCAAAGTACAAGGATGTGAGAGTGTGAAAAATAAGTGGCTTCAGAAGGAAAATGAGTGGAGAAGAGAAATTGTGACTTTCTATATATATTATAATTATGACTTATCTCGTGATTATTTTTTTTTATCTCAATTGTGAGTATTTATCCTCTAATTATGCATTTCTCATCTCATCGTTATGACTTTCTATCTCATAATTTTTACTTTTTTACCTCATAATTGTGGTTTTTTTTATTTCTGTCTTCTTTTTTTATCTCATAATGATGATTTTTTTAATCTAAATTGTGAGTTTTTCCCCATTTTTCCATAATGTCCTGCCCATACTCACAAAACCATGACCTGATCAAACACATTTTTTTTAATATAGTAA
>CM035793.1:38803138-38853138 GCA_020466265.1 Siphamia tubifer
AAAAGAACTGACTGCAATTTAGTTTTAACCAGAATAAAAATCTAACTCTACAGAACTTTTTTTTTTTTTTCAAATTGTTCCCTGGTGTTATGTAAAGGGCGGCCATGGCTCAGGGGGATAGAGTGGGTTGACCAGTAACTGATGGGTTGGTGGTTTGAATCCCGCTCTGTCCTCCTTGCTTCCAGTGCTGCTACTGACACTGGTGTGTGGATGCATATGAAAGTGATGGTGGGAGGGGCTATAGCTATGCTTCTGTCAGTCTGTCCCAGGGTAACTGTGGCTACAAATGTAGTTTACCACCACCACAGTGAGAGTCATGCATGTTAGCCTAGCCGTGCTATCATCATTCATTTCCTCTATGGGTGGGTCTAGTCATGGTTCATAGTCAGGGGAGGCGGGGCTAAAAGGTTGTCTTTCAAATCCTCTATATGCAATAGGATGGTATTTCAACCAATCAGTGAAATCTTTAGGATTTAGGAGCCCGGAGAAAGTTACGAATGACTAAACAAAATTGGGGATTATAGAGCTTAACGACTGTTGTCGCGTCTGCAAAAATAATTTAAAGATTGCTGATGTTTTCACACATTCTTCACTCTACTTTGATTAAAGGAAATCACCACCCAGTCGACAAACATCTATCATTGTTGTTGTTGTTCTTCTATAGTTGTTTACAGTTGTTTCTCTCTGAATCGTCACGGCGTCACTTTGTTATGCCCGCCCTCTGACTCTATACTTCACTATGATTCGTCGGCCAGTTTCTGGGAAATCTAGTTAAAAGTTACAGTGAGCAGAACTAGACCATCTATGGGGCGTCTAGTACGGCTGGCTATGAGAATATGAAAGTGAATGAATAATGAATGAATAATGTCCTTTAGGTGCCCCGAAAATAATAATAATAATAATAATAATCTTTATTTATGTAGCACCTTTCAAGAACATAAAAGTTACAAGGTGCTTTACAAAAGCAATAAAAGTAAAAACATAAAACAGCATAAAAGGCACATTTAACAGTGTTATAGAAAAGTGTTATAGAAATCTAATCCATTATTGAAATTGACATTTATGATTAAAAACAAATCAATTTTAGCAACAAAAAAAAAAAAAAAAAAAAACTCTCTGTTTCAAATGTATGGGCTGATCAGAAATTGGTGATTTGGAAACCATTGCAATAACGAGTAGGATTGAATGAAAATCATCATATACGTTTGTTTTTCACTCATTGTGTTGATATTTCTAACAAACTTTTTACCTACATTGCAGAACTTTTATTTGCAGTAGATATTTTAAGTGCTTCATCTAATGCTTCTAATGCTATTTCCTGTTGGAACAAAATCCAATGTCTTTTAAGTTTTAGTGTCAGACACATAATGTCTACTTCTCTACTTTTCATTCTTGTCCAGTTTGCCTTTGTTTACCGACCACAGGACAGAGTCATCATTAGTGTGTGTGTGCGTCTGCGTTTACAGCTCAGTCCACCACTCAAAGACGCCCTCTTTCCAACAGAAACGCCATCTGAATCAGTCGTGTCCTAGTCTAACCTTGGGACGGGGCATCTTAACTTCCGCTGCTGCTGACTTCCCATCAGCTATTCTTAGCTCTACTTGTGCTCTTGCTTCACAACAGATCTGTCAGTGTAAAATGCCACACTTCGCCGAGTGGCGTAAATAAAACGGCCCTGCTGGTTGGGAGCATCTCTAGAGGAAATGACAAATCACTTCAGATCATAAACAGCCAGCCAGTAGTGTTACGAGAGAAATATCTCATGGGAACGTTCTGGTGGGAGCAGATCTTCAGACTGTCATGGTGCAGAATATATATGCAGACTCTTGTCTCTGAACGTCTCTCTTAATTTTTATTCTGCCGCCGAGTTGCACTTAAAGCTGTATTTAGACAGATACATTCACCCCTTTTCTATTCACTGCTCGGGGCATAGCAGTTGCAGAGGAAGATTAGGTTGTTCACATATTCTCCCATCTCTACTACGACGTTAACTGACTTTTTACTCACTTGGCTTAAGGGCACTGAAGACAGCTTCTGCAGGTGGACTGACACTTTAAACAACTCATTTTATTCCTCATTAAATCATTTTATTCAGAATTGTTTGTACTGAAACTATGTGTACCTCTGACCTAAATCACACACATCTCCTTTTTACCCTTGTGCTTAAACCAGGGAGTAATGAACCAGTGTTTTGTCCTGGACCTGCAGCTGTAGTTTGGCATGTAGACCATGTTTCGTGCCATGTTTAACACTGGACTGAAGCCAGCTGACCCCTCAGGCTGCCCTCTGTGTGTGTGTGTGTGTGTGTGTGTGTAGAGGGCAGTTATGTTAAGTATGCATGACTCTCTCTGACATGGCACAGTCATAGGTTTGTGTAACAGGCTGCTATAGGAGGACTGTGTTAACCCAGCATGTATAATACTGTAGGTAATGGAATCTATAAAGCACACATTAGAAAACTAATATAAAAAGGAAATGAAAACTTGATGAAATACATTAAGAAACAGATGGAGTGGGAATAACAGAGTACAGCTTTTTAGCCATGTGTTCATGTAAACAATTAACTACATAATGATTATCATTTAAAGTTTACTTGTTGTGTTATGTGAGGATTACATTTAAGTGAATGAGAAAAAGAAAATCCAACACAACTAGTGGAACAGTAGCCTGACCAGCTATCCGTCTTCTTCCATGAGAAATCCCTCTGGAATAATGGGCTTGAATCCAAATAAGTGGGCGGGACTAATAGGCGGAGTAAACCAATCAGTCAGTACGTTTACAAATACATCTAACACAAACTATTGGTATTAATCATCCAAAGGATTTAACTGGAGTTTGTGAGAAATCTCAGTTTACATGCACAGTGAGAGAATTTACCACGCACTAGGTGGCGCTACACACCCTTTCGTGTTCGCATTCTTCTAGTTTGCACCATAGAAGAAGAAGAGTAACTAAACAAAAGCAGCAGATTTGACCCAGAGCAGAGATGAGCGATAATGATGCAGCAGCTCAGTATATTTCATACGTACTGTACACTGTGATTACCTCAGTTTGTGCCAGTTTGTCTGTCAGTCAGTCAGTCAGTCTGTTAGTTAGTTAGTTAGTTAGTTAGTTAGCAAGATAACTCAAAAAGTTATGGGTGGATATTGATAACATTTTCAGCGTAGGTTGGTCATGGAGAGATCTGGAAATGATTAGATTTTGGTGGTGATCCAGGTGGGGGGGGGGGGGGGGGGGGGGGGGGCGGCAAAATAACTCAAAAACATATGGATGGATTTTGATGACATTTTCAGGATGCGTCACAGGGAACAAATGGTTACATTTTGGTGGTGATCCGGAAGAGATCCTGGATTCTGGATCACTTTAAAATGTATTCTCCATTTACCACAATGTAAAATTTCAAAGTGATCTAGGATCACCACCAAAATGTAATAATTTGTTCCTCCCACTCCAACACTGAATTGTGTGGAAAAAGCAGACAACTCCCAAACAGAGTCCAATACATGTCCACTTTTCCAAACCTGTACCCCTACATATATGCAGACATTAGACCCACAATCCAACCCGAAATGTGATTAAACACATTGTCTGCATAGTAAGTCACTTTTAATGGCTTTATTTCTGCCGCACACACCATCAGTAAATAAGTGCAGCTCAATGACATCTGCAGGTGAGTGTCTTTCATTCAGTAGGTCAGCACTGGAGGAAGTGAAGGTGAAACTTCATGTTCATTTGGGCCATGGGGAGGGGGCTCGCAAAGTGCTTTTCTACATACAAATGTGCTTTTTTTTTTTTTTTTTTTTTTTTTTTTACACTCTTCTTGTAAAAACTACAGCTCCATTTGGTTTAATCATTAGCACAACAATCTTAAATAATCAACTTTACATTGTATTTTCACTTAAAACTTTTTGCTGTTAATTCTAAAGTCACTTTTTTTTTACAGTGCACATAACAGCACAACACCATTTTATACAGATGCCTTTAAATTCATGGTGACACTCAAGGAAGTTTCTGGATGGTGTGTAAAGTGGGTGGGTTGCATAATGTTTGGCACTTCTACCTCACAGCTGGAAGGTTCTGGGTTTGATTGTCAAGTCAAATCAGAGCCGTTCTCTGTTGCAATTACCTGTTCTCTCTGCACTGCACAGATTGTATCTTGTTTTTCGCAGCAGTAAATACATATACAGCAGGGGTCACAAACATGTGGCCCGGGGACCAAGTACGGCCCGGCAAAGGTTCCAACGCGGCCCCCGGGATGAATTTGCAAAGTGCAAAAATGATATATAGTCAAGGCTGTGGAACTGATTTTAGTTCAGGTTCCACATTCAGAACAATATGGTCTACAGTCAAATTATAGCAGAATCACATATTAAAAAAATTACTCCATATTTTCTTCTCATTTTGATGTGAAAATAATGTAGATTATGCCTATAAATAATGACAACTTCAAATTTCTGTCTGTCTTATAGTGGAAAAATAACATTAAATAGGGAAAATATTTCTACTTACGAACTGTCCTGGAACAATAAAATGTGAAAAAACATGAACGAATATGAACAAACTGAAATTTCTAAAGAAAATTAAGCACAATTTGAACAGTTAAGTGTCTTTGTTGTAGATCTGATCCATAATGCACATGCGTAAATGATCAATTGAAGGATAATATTGTTAGACTTGCATGTATTTTTCTTGAGATATTTTCAGGTTATTCACACCTTTTTTGTTGGATAGTTTTTAAAGCAAGTTCATAATAGGGTTTGTTTACACTAAAACAAACGCAAAAAATTGTAATTTTTTCTAGGTTAATATGCTATTATTTTACTGGTCTGGCCCACAGGAGATTAAATTGGGCTGAATGTGGCCCCTGAAAGGAATGACTTAGAGACCCCTGATATACAGTATCTATATATACTGTAGGTTACGTCTCTTGTTTGTGCCTCTTACCACGATGACGCTGATTAAGTTAATTCAATTTTTTCAATGGTAACTCACTGCTCCTAATGCATGCTATGTGCTAATGCTAATTCTAGGTACTGTGAAGTGAATTAACCTTTAAGAGCCAGGATGTTTATCTCAGTTTGATTAATTCATTAAGTGCGAAGACAGCACAGTAGTTTCCTCAGTGTTCCTACCCTACCCCTGCTGTTCATGCACGGATTGATGTGTGCTGGCAACATCCAAACTAGACAGATGACACAGAAACTACAAACACGAAAATAAAAGCAACAAAAACTTCCAATTTTATCCATGATGCATTGCTCTCCGTGGTATCACAGTGATACTGCAATACCTGATATACCGCAACAACAAGCATTAATGCAGATTTTTGTGCAGTTCAAAAAGGGAATCCACTCAATTTTTCATTTTTTGTAGGAATCTCAGTGGAATTCAGCCAATTTACTACTGATGTAACATCATGTACCTTATCATTCTGAGTTATAAACCCTGCACTGTAAAAAGAAAATCCAGTTTTACAGAAAAAAAAACCCTGACAGTTGTGGTGGACAGAAAAATACTGTAAAAAAAAAAAACCCACATCAAACTAAACATATTACTGAATAAGATGTAGATTTAACATTTAAATGTAACATTTTAAACATGTAACTTTAACACTGAATGTAAGAAGCAAATGGACTGCCACATACATACCTGCAGGTGCCCACAGTGTTTTAATAAATCCACCAGCACTAAACCAGGAGACGTTCAGGGTTTAGTGTCTTCATAGGTTTTTCTGAGAACAGTTTGACATATGAACAGTCAGAGCTGGGATTCAAACTGCCAACCCTTCACAACAACCTGTTCTACCAAATGAACCACAACCAATCTTAAATTGTTAAATGTTTACTTATTTATTACATTTTTATTTTAAAAAAAAAACCCACTGTTATATTTAACATTGTGTTTTTGCAGTTTAAATGGCACCACATTGTTTTTCATTTTAAGGTTCAAGTGATTTATTGTCATTACATGAATCTACACATATGTAATAAAATCAGTACCCAACACCAGCAGTGCACATCATAAAAATCTACATTAAAACATAGTCTTATATTATAAATAACAGTAAAAGCCTAGCAGTAAATAATGCATAAATAAAATAATGCAGTGTAAAAGTGCAGCACAGTTAAAAACAGCAGTGGTGTTGCAGGTGCCACAACAGTGCGTCAGCGTTTCCGTAAGTTCATGAGCCTGAGCGCCTCTGGGAAGAAGGTGCTGCTGAGCCTGGTGGTTCTGGTTTTAATGCTCAGTAGCCTCTTCCCTGAGGGGAGGGGCTTGAACAGTGCATGCGCAGGGTGGGTGGAGTCATCCATAATACGGGGTGCACTGCTCCTGCTGACGTACACCTCTTCAATGGGAGGACTGTAACATGTGTGTGATCTCCTGGGCAGCCTTCAACAGCCTCTGCAGCGCCTTCCTGTCAGTGGTGGAACAGTTCCAGATCAGCTGGTGATGGAGGGGCTGAGTACGTTCTCCATCACACACCTGGAAGAAACTGTCAGCAGTGAAGTGTGAAGGCCAGCCTGCTTCAGCTTCCAGAGGAAGTACAGGCATTGGTAGGTTTTTATTTTTAGTTTTTTTTTTTTACAATAGCAGAACTGTTAATGGTCGGAGATCTTGGCAAAAAACTGTCCAGCAATTCAACACAAGTGAGATTTAAAAAAAAAATACCCTCCCTCCTCTTCTACAGCCCACCCCTCAAAACCACGCCGTCACAATTCACAAATACATGAACGTACGCAGTGTTTCGAGAACAAGAACTCACGTTGATTATCCAACAGTCAACACCACAGTGGAGTTGTTCCTCAACATCTTTAATTTTCTCACTGACAGGTTGAATACGACACCCAGACCTGATTAGTATGTCCAAATATTATAGAATCATAACTATCTAATCATCAAGTGAAAACATGGTCACCTTAGCATCGGTCAGCTGACGCCAGCGCTGGAAGGTCGTACCAATTACCACCCTTGTCCTGTTTCGTTCTTCGCTGAGCTTCGTTATCGCCGTAGATTTTTCAAACACAGTTTCTACTTTGGTTTTGCTGCCGGTCGTCGTCTTTTACGCTATAGATTTTTATGTGAATGTGCAGAAGGGGGAGGGAGGGGTGGGGCTGTATCAACTGTCAATCAGTGTAAAGATGATCAGTCCATTGATTGGCCAGACTTTTCCTCTGGTTCCACCCTCTAGACTGGACTAAAACATTCTATTTCAGTGTGTGCTATAGGATTGTAAAGAGGTTTTCAAGCAATATGGTAAAACAATGCTCCAAAAAAAGATATCCCACCCCACCTTTAATGGTCCATTTAAGCCTCCTGTTATGTTACAGGTCAAATTGACCCATTTTAAAGTTCGAACATCTAGGACAAATAGTTCAATGTATTTTTTTAAAATCAAACTTCTTCTGCTTAATGAGTGTAAACAACACATAGTATGAAAATGGTTCATCTCATATATGTGTGATCACCCCCTTCATGTTTATATTGTATAGATACTGTTCAGGTCAATTTGACCCAGCAGTCAAACTGGACGTAAAAGGGTGTCATAAATGTCAGACTATTTCTTTCTTTACAACATTCTCCCTTTTTCATTCTTATTTGATTTTCATTTATGAATTTCTTTTTTCCTCTGTATTCTTTTGAAAAACAGTACAAATATTAAAAAACAAGAATATTTATTATACTTTCCTTCACACTTTAGATGCAGTTTCACAGAATCAAACAAATAAGAGGATGTATGTACTGTACAAAAAAACTGCATAAAGTCACTACAGTGTCCTTGTTCCTGTATCCCATAGGTTTATTAAAGTGATATTTAGTGTTATGACATTAATACAGTATATTCCCTCCCCAGCTCTAATTCATGGTACAGATGTCTCATATTCTTAAAAATGTTTCTACAAGTCACTGAAGAAAAATGCAATGTTCAGACTACATTAACACATCAGAAATCTTCCAGCAACATCAGCTAAAACAATGCAACACTTACTCCCCCTGCACTAAAAAACAAGTACTTTGTTTCATTTTGCTTCACTGCAATATTTCAGTTTCACTGCAGAATAATGTCTCTGCAGAGCCTTTTTTCACTTCCATCCACTGAGGGAGGAAATGGTCTGTGCTCATATATTTTGGGGGATGCATGACTCAGAAGGATTACTTAAAAAAACAAACAAAAAAAACATAATAGAAAATAGAAAAGATCTTATAAACAGAAAGTAAACATAGAATTAAAGTGTATTATTATGGATGGTAGTTGGGGGAAAACAGTATTATTATTATTGTTATTATTATTATTGTTAGTAGTAGTAGTATTACGTTGATATTTTAGAGACATAAAATTTCACCCATTATAAGTAAATGGGAGAAAAAAAACATTTCTTAAAAATGTGTAAAAAATGTGAACGTTGACTGAATTTTCCCAAAATGTTCTCATATCTATTCTGCATCATTGGCAATCTATAAACCAAATTTGGTATGAATTCAACCAATAGTTTTGCACCTACAGACATTTGATATTTCATCCATTATATGTAAATGGTTGAAGAAGAATTTAAAAAATTCATAATAAAAAAAGTCAACTTTGAATTACTGTTCCAAAACTGTAATGACCTCTATTCTACATCACTGGCTGTTTATAAACCCAATTTAATTTAAATGTAACCAATAGTTTTGCTGCTACAGACATTTTACATTTCATCCATTATAAGATAATGTGTGTTTGTGTTTGACCTCCTGTTCCCAAAATGTAATGACTGTTAGAATGTTACCAAGCAAAGATATAAACATTCAAACAAACCAAACCAAACATATTACCCCTTGTCTTCCCTTTGAGGAGGGGGCAGGGTAATAATGACTCATGATGATTGATGGTAGAATTGTATGTCTGGAGGTCATGTTTCATGTAAAATATATCTGTCTTCCTTTGATTCATCTTTAGTATAAATATGTGAGTTGAAGCTGATATAAGTACTGTACTGTACACAGCTTTAGGATAAATGTGTTCTAAAGAGGCAGATAGTGGGCTGTACGTACCAACAAAAATAAAGAAGGAAAGCAAATGACACTTCAATTATTTAGAAAATATCAACTGCTGCTGACATTAAATGTTTTAAATATTAAAAACTTTAATAATATGCATCGGAAAACAAATGACTTCAGTGCTGATTGGCTCATTTTATATATATATATATATATATATATATATATATATATATATATATATATATATATGATGGTTTGTTATTATTACACATATATGGTGTTTGGAAACATGATCCAACCAGTATTTAAGACTCGACTTTTCTTTATCAGTAACACACATGTGGTCAAACGTCATTAGTTTTTATTCTGGAAGCCTTTTTACTTATACACCAGTGTTATCCAAAGCTCCTCACACTAAACACTAAACACCAGCATATTTGTGTAGTGCCACATCCAGCCTTGAATATCGCCCACATCAGTATGACCACACGTGATCCCCTGGAGAAGAAACACAAACGCATGAAACTGTGCATCTGAATACAGCCACAGTAACACTGCTGCATTTATGGGCTTCTCTTTGTAAACCTGGATACATGAGATACATGTGGGGCTGGGGAGTTGGGCCTGGGGTTAGTATGCTTCATATCATATGTCTATTTATTTTCTAGCTATGTAGCATGTATACAGAAGAGGAAGTCTGTAACTGTGGATGAAGGAAATAGTGTTGATTATTATGTGTGTGTGTGTGTGTGTGTGTGTGTATGTATGGGTATGTGTGTTACATATATACATATAGTTGATATATTATTGATATACTGTAGTTATATTATAATTAATTTATCGTATAATATATATTTATGGGGATAATTATGTATAGGTATGTATAAACAGGCATCCTCAAAATGATTCATACCCCTTCAATTTTTTGTGACTTTTTGTTTTGGTGAAAAAAATAATTAGTTTTATTCAGTTTCTTTCTGACCTGTATGTGAAACACAAGTGAAGGAATAACAACAAATGATATTTAGAGATTTTTTATATTATTATTATTTCAGGAGTATTTTATTAGTGGATTTAAAAAAAAAAAAAAAACACCATCTTTAACATTATTCCTACCCTAGGTTTACTCAGTCCAATGTCTTCATAGTCAATAGTTTTTGTTCTGGATAATGGTTCCTATAAGTGTTCCATAGTCTGTCTCCTGTGGGGTTCTGGCAGAGGTGGGTAATTCCAGGTCCATTAAGTCAAAGTCCTACCATGTATTACTTCAAACCTGTTCACTGAACACAGGTGATTCCACTAATTATCCCATTTACCTGGATGAGGCATTGTGCTCATCAAAATGGGCTGGTTCAATGAACAGGTTTGAACCAATACATGGCAGGACTTTGACTTGATGGACCTGGAAATCCCCACCTCTGGGTTCTGGTCCACTGTTCCTGGACCAAAGCCTCCAGCTGGGTCCGTTTGGATGCTCTTCTTGCTCCTTCCTCCTTCTTTTTCAAACGATGTTGTTTTGTTTTTGTTTTTTATGTCATTATTTCTGTCTTTTGTATGTACATATAGTTATTTTTTTATATAGATACATGTTTGAAAATTCATGAATGAATTAATAAATTATGTTTGGTAGAGCGGGTCATCCAGTAACTGATGGGTTTGGGGTTCAAATCCCGCTCTGTCCTAGTCGGTCTGTTCTATCCTTCTGCCTCACCACTGGTGGTGTATGGTGGTGGTCAGAGGGGCTGTAAAGGCTTCTGTCAGTCTGCCCCAGGGCAGGTGTAGTTATGTATGTAGTTTACCACCACCAGAGTGTGCATGTGAGAGCAAATGAATAATGGGTCACTAATGTCAAGCACTTTGAGTAGCGAAAAAGCGCTATGTAAATTCAATCCATTATTATTATTATTATTATTATTATTATTATTATTATTATTATTATTATTATTATTATTATTATTATTATTATTATTATTATTATTATTATTATTATTATTATTATTATTATTATTATGTACTGTGGCTAATGTTTAATATTTAAATACATACTGTACATGGCATTAAAAGCACCAACAGACGAGGACTTCTGATATGTGACTTGCTCATAAAGTCGTTAGTGAACCTGCAGTGGACACTTAGAAACCATTAATTTTCCTTTGGCTTTAGGTTTGTTCTTTTCATAATTCCCTGCGGACATCCTAGTGACCCTTCTCTGGACTAAAAGTGCTTAAGTTACAATAAAACCAGTCAAACGTTTGGCCTGAGCGGCACACGTCTGCTGTAAAGCTATAAAATCAGTTGCTTGAGGCGTCTCTTTTCTTTATCCTCTGTCACAAATGTTAACACCAGCCTGAAGCGTGTCGCCTTGACTCTATTCTCCGTCTAAAGTCTTCAGCTCTCTAAGCTCGTGCTTTAAGTCCTCACAAGTGGTTGATCTTCATAAACAGTGAAATATGAACTTGAATGGTAGAGCACTGAAGCGTTTAATAATCATAACCTTTGGCTACCTATAGCCTACATATGCTCCGCCGCTCTGCAGAGAAAAGATCAAACCAAGAGGATTTCCATAAGAGGCTGCCTGCACGTCGCCTGTGTCACTACAAAACCTCCTGACATACAATTTGTACATTTTCATCTCTTCAGGTTTCAGGTTGAGTGTGAAGGATTTGACCTGGATTTGGTTAAATATGTAGAGTTTCGTTAGTTAGTTTGAAAACAGTCAAGGAAAAATAGTTTGAGTGCATACAAAATATTGTGCTGTTGGAAACAGAAGCTCCCTGTGTTATATTCTGTTGAATGTGGAGCTGGAGCTAGAACAAATGCTAACAGTCACATTTCCATTTGACATTTGCACAAAATGTTCTTAGAAGTATGAAATGTGGAAAAGAAAGGAGTATGTATTGTTAGTCTTTCCCTTAAATCACCAAATATGATGTTTTGTTTATCATAGTGAGGTGATGTATCACCAGTGCAATGTATTTAGATTATGCAACAAACAAAACAATAGTACTGTGTCCCCACTAGGGGGGGGGGAGAGAGAGAGAGAGAGAGAGAGAGAGAGAGAGAGAGAGAGAGAGAGAGAGAGAGCCGTTGTCGTTTCTGTTTAAATAATTTAAAGACTGCTCATGTTTTCTCACATTCTCACTCATCTTTGATAAAAGAAAATCACCACCTGTTGTTCTTCTTCTTCTGTGGTTGTTTCCAGCTGTTTCTCTCTGAATCGTTGCAGCGTCACTTTCTTACGCCCGCCATAATTCGTTTTCCGGTTTCAGGGAAATCCAACCAAAAGTTTCACTGATTGTAATTACTGATTGTAATCTAATGTGCTACTACAGTAGCACATTAGATGTGCTGAGGCGTGTTTAGCATGACAAGGCTAGGATTATTTAACATTACTATATACCTTTGGTCCCCAGTGGATGTTTGACTCTTTTAAAACAAAGACTTGGAGTTCTACAGTTGCAGAAGGAATTATTAGACCACCCTTATTTTCTTCAGTTTCTTGTTTATTTTACTGCCTGGTACAACTAAAGGCACATTTGTTTGGTCAAATATAATGAGAGCTACAAAAATAGAGGTTAATTTTCGAGCTGATATCTATACATTTTCATGTTTTATTGATAAAAAACAAAATCACTTCAGTTCTTCATCAATATCTATGTCACTGTTCTGACAAAAACAGTGCTTTTATTCATTCCATGTTTTCTTTTCTGTTTTAAATACTAACGGGAGTTCGTACTTGATTGCATAAATATTCTTTTTGATGACTTTTGATGATCTAATAATTTTTCCCATTGGCTATACATTGAATCATGAGAGTGTCCGTTATGAATTTTCAGTCAGAAAAATATCAAAGGTTTCAGTCTTTTCAGACACAAGCTCCAAACATGGAGGTCACGTGTCACTTCTTAGACGATGAATAAAGTATAAATCACATACCGCTGTGTGTCCCTTCAGGCTCATGGTTCGAATAATACATCTCTTTTAGTGCTTTTCACTGTTCATTACTAATGAGCTTGTGGACAGATTTAGAAAGAGTTATGTTTGTCTCACTGTGATTAGGTTTTATGCTAAGCTAACAGACCAAAGACAGACAGACAGACAGGAGTACAGTCGACCTTATTCACAGCAGATATTTACTCTGGCATAGAACGGAAAAGTTATGTTTTTACCAGCGTTTATCGGTTTCTGTCTTAAAAAGTTATTAAAAAGATTTGGCTGAAATTTTCAGGAAATGTTGATACTGACACAAGGAAGTGGAAGTGTGTGTGTGTGTGTGTGTGTGTCTGTGAGGGGGGGGTTATGTGTGGGGGTTGGGGGATTATCTGCCTTGGTGGAGTCTACACTATCTGAGTGCTTTTCTAGCTAAATTTGTAAAGGCAGAAAACACACAGTTTTTATTAATATCATTAAATACAACTACACTCATTTAGGATAATGAACCTAAATGAGTTCATTATCACTTGTCTTTGGCGTCTGGGTGTTGTTTGGCCCTGTCGGGAAATATTTTCGATAGTCATGCGTGGGCAATACATTGTCCCAGTTATTCTACGGGTTATTACAGCTACTACTCTAACAGACTGGATAAAATAGTCGTTACAACTACCATATCACTACCTGCGGAGTGATATGGTGCCGTGAATCTGAAGTGACAAAACTTGTTGCCATTGGCAGCGGGTGTTAATGACGCAGTGTGCGGTATTCGAAAAAAATCCACCTGCAGAACACCAGGAACGTCAATTCAAAGTGAATGGGAGCTGTCGGAACATTCTACAGGGCCGTAGAATAAGTTTCATTCATGTCCTGGAATCCTGTACTTGCTTTTTTATGACAAAATGTCTCCAGTGAGTCGAGTTTTTGTGATGGCAGAACTGAAATAATCCCAAAACAAGAAGGATGTAATTAGCAGTGATTGCAACTGTGTTAAATTCTGTGGGTGAATATATTTGTTTCACGTAGCGCTGGATAATATGTTGAGGAGTGAAGAGCGTTCCCTTGGAGACCACACAGTTATGTCGCCTTTACCTTTAGTTACAGGATGTGTTTCTGTGGCATTGTTCATGCTATGCACTGCTCATGCAATGTCACAATAAATGCCACAGCATCTATATCCATCTAGTTTTGGATCAATATTAGACGTTGCATGTCAGACTGTGGAGCAGGACTGTACAATATTCAGAAATGAACTGAATTCAATGAATGCATTTGAATTTGAATGGACTTCACTCTACAGGATGTTGAACTGAATGTAAATTGGAATTGTAGGAAGTGGAATTTATTTTGAAAGGGAAATATTTAGAATTTGAAGTGGAACTGAATTAATTGCGGCTCAGTAAAATTAATTGTCGACTTAATCCTGTAAATAACCACCTTCAAAAGTTATTCAAATGAGTACCTGTCCATAGGGGAAATTATTGGTTAAATTTATCTGATAACATTTTAACTGTTGACTTCATGTAAAGTGGCGTCACATCGTCTTGTCCAACTTTTGGAAGATTAGAGATGAAAGTTGTCCAAAATGGAAATGACAACGCACTGCTCCGGCTTTGACTTCTAGTTATCAAAACGAACATGATAAAGGCTACCGTACGTTCACATGGTGTTTTTTTTTTTTTTTCAAATGATTTATTCTGAATAAAGTAATTTGGAATTAACGCTATTTCTTTTGTGTTTACATGGACATGTTAATTCTGAATAAGTGTTTACATGCTCTAGTTAATTTGGCTTTAAGAGCTGGACGTACAGAGGGTTCTGATTGGACAGAACATCCACCCTTCACACTACACATTTCCTGACATATTGTTTTTACAGTCGTGTCAAATTTCGTCTCTTCTAAGTAAATGGCAGAAAAAAAAAATTTAAAAATACTAATACAAAATTGGAACTTTGACCTACTTTTCCCAAAATGCAACCACATCTATTTTGAATCACTGGGAATCTCGTCACTCTCGTCACTCTCGTCACTCTCGTCACTCTCGTCACTCTCGTCACTCTCGTCACTCTCGTCACTCTCGTCACTCTCGTCACTCTCGTCACTCTCGTCACTCTCGTCACCTGAACCCACTTTATCCTCACTAGGGTCACAGGGGTCACTGGGGGCCTAATCCAGCTACAATGGGTGAAGGCGGGGTACACCCTGTATGAGTCTCCAGTTCATCTCAGGGCTGAACATATATAGACAAACAATCACTCTCACATTCACATCTATGGGCAATTAGATTAACCAATTAACCTATCAGTGCATGTGATTGGATGGTGGGAGGAAACTGAAGTACCTGGAGAAAACCCACACAAGACAAGAGGAGAACATACAAACTCCACACAGAAAGGTCTGGTTTGGGATTCGAACCAGGGTCTTTCTTGCTGTGAGGCACGGGTGCTAACCACTGCACCACTGGGAACCTATGAACCCAATTTGGTATAAATTCAACCAGTACATTTGCTGCTGGAGTGTTAACAATCACACCAAAAACATTACACCTTGTGTCCCTTTCAGTGAAGGAGTAAACAAACGTTTTCAGCTTTAATCTCTTCAGTCTTAGCTCAGAGTCTGTCCTCTGTATTCCAAACAGTCCAGCATCACTTAACAAGGTCCTGAGATTCAGAGGCAGCTGCTGATACAGGAGCAACAGAAGGTCCATCATCTGTTAATGAAGCCACGAGACAAAGTGAGCGCAGGAAGTGGCTACTAAAAGAAATCATTTCAAAATGAAGCATCATGGACCTGGCTGTAAAGACAAGTCCACCTCAGGAGTCGTATTATTTTCTCTTTTTCCTCATATAGAACATGACACGATCTGAAATGAGCAGATTCATTGCAACTGGCTTTAACCGTTTAAATCCTGAGCCCACATCAGCGTTCAGAAACAGCATCATGTTTGTGTAACGTAGTAAACATTTTCTGTGTGAAGGGATTAAAATACTACGATGGCTCTATTTTTTAAGCTTTGTCTTATTCTGTGAAACAAATCTCTTCAGTGTGACACCCGAATAAATCTTATTTAACCACAGTAAAAGTATCATACAGTAATTGGACACAGTATAGTGAGAAAACAACAGTGTTGAGTTGAAATAATGGTAGATTTTGAACCTGTGCAAAAATGACACATTATCATGAATTGTTTGAATGAGGTATAAACAGATTTAGTTTAGTTTAGCGTGTGAAAATAACTACATATCTGTCAGGATCGGGGTGAGGTGAATGACGACTCCATTGCACAGTGCTGAAGGTAAAAATAATTTAATACAAAACTAAGAAACATAAAGAAAAGAACGAGACAAAACCGAACAAACGACCAGAGTCCGTGATGATGATGATGAAGGTTCTGGTTATGGAGGTGACATTGTTGAATGGTCTCGCACTGGCAACTGCAAGCCTCACTACTTATATATGCTATATATATATATATATATATATATATATATATATATATATTATCTGTGGAGATGAGGAACGGCTATATAATATAATATAATATAATGTAGCAAAAGTCATAAAATTTCAGGTTGAAAAATTATTGTTTAGGATATTTGTTATTATTGTAAATGGTTTATTTATTTATCAAAAATTTTAATTAATTTATTTTAACCCAGCAGTGGGTGTTTTTGACATGAGGAAAACAGGAGAGTTGTTCTGGGGTTCTTCAGAACTGATTCACTGCTCGTTCTTTTATATATATATATATATATATATATATATATATATATATATATATATATAGCAATCCAATCAGCAGATCTGTAATAATCAATAAATTATTATTTGTACTTAAAATGTTCTCTTTATGTACCGATTTTGGAAACTTCCATAATATTATGGATACTTATAATGTAAACATATTAACTGTGTATGTTTTTTTTGTTTTTACATTTTCTCAATTTAGTGGTTGAAGTAAAATCCAGGACTTTTCCATCACAGTCTTGTATACAGAGTTTTTAGATTTAAGTTTAGAACATTTAAACATGTTTATTAGAAATATTTTGTTTGGTAAAGATCCAGTGTGTATTATTTGGTTTGATCAAGGACAATAAATGTGATATAATAATAATAGTAATAATAATAATAATAATAATAATGATAATGATAATAATAATAATAATGATAATCACGGCTTTGTTTTTGCTTCCATAGTCAGACACATCACTCACAGAGTAGATTTTATTATTCTTTGTTCTTTTGGTAAAATTAATGGTTATTGTTTTTATCTGAATCTTCTTAATTAAATATATAAAATAAATTGACAAAGATTTTTATCCACTTGATTGTAATCTTCAACTTCACCACTAGATGTCCCTTAATAATAATCATTATATTTATAAACATAATTAAATATTTCTAACTACAATGAACTTTATTATAATAACATTCTAATGACCATTTGTCAGCTTTTGCATTCAGATCCATTATGGGTTTATGTGGAGTATGTTCAGCAATAATAATAACAAAACAAAGAATCAAATGTTTTAGGGAAAAATGCCTTCTACTGTTTCACCAAAGTGAAATATTTGCACTTAATATGTATTTTACCTTTTATTCAGACAGTATGAGGTTTATTGCATTTATTCTAGAATGCTTTATTCCAGGTTTCATTCAACACATGTCGGCTGTTTCTGTTTGTGTTGCTTCTTCTCATGGTGTCCAAGGTCATATTAAATATTTCATAAAGCATTTAGTGCAGTTTTTTTTTTAAGGTAATGCATATATTTTCTTTTTTTTTTAATATCTGAAGAAAATAAAATGAGATATAAACATCCATGCTCATTGCAACTCTACAAAAACAACAAAACTAAATGCAGATGAAAACGTCTGTACATTGTGAGTTTTAAATCACACTTTTGGGGACCAGTTCCTAAACCTACTTCATAGTGAAATTTGTAATATGAGCAAAATGAATAACTATTAAAAATGCTATTGATATACGGTATGTACAAATAAATATAGAACAGGAATGTTTGAGGTGTTTCCATGGTTTGTAGAAATGCAACATAACAATATTTTATTTACAGGTACTACTATATATATATATATATATATATATATATATATATATATATATATATATATATATATATATATATATATATATATATATATATATATATATATATATATATATATATATATATATATATATATATATATATATATATATATATATATATATATATATATATATATATATATATACATACATACACGCACACATATAAACAACACAAATACACTCACACACTCAAAGACAACAACACACACAACTACACACGACACAACTACACAAACCCACACACATATATATATATATATATATATATATATATATATATATATATATATATATATATATATATATATATATATATATATATATATATATATATATATATATATATATATATATATATACGCGCACACACATACGGACTGACACACACACATATAAACACAACACAAATACACTCACACACTCAAAGACAACAACACACACAACTACACAAACCCACACACACATACATATATATATATATATATATATATATATATATATATATATATATATATATATATATATATATATATATAATGTATATACACACACTAATACACGGCTACAGAAATAGACCAACACACTCAAAGACAACATTCTAAAACACTAACACACACACATATAGTATATATACACACAACTATGCGAAGACACAACTACACACCTACACACACATGATACACTCAGACACCAAAACATACTAAAATATACCATGACTACACAAACACATATGGACAGAACGGACAAATAAATACACACTCACACAGACCCCCCCCCCCACACACACACACACACACACACACACACAGAGTGGGCGGGGCTCCAAACAACTGCCTGTCTTGCTTGTACTTAAGCCCCACCCCTTCCTTTAAAAAAGTTTAGATATTCAGAAAATGTCGTTTACAAAAGTAAAATTGATGCTTATGAAATGAACCCAGCATTATTCCCCCCAAACTAACATTTAACATCCTAACATTAGAGTGTGAGACTTTCAGAAAGTCTATAAATGACGGTGATTAGTCTAATTATTCAGCCAGACAGACTTTCACAAACTGTCAGCCCAGAATAATCCCTAATAAATGTCATAAAAAGAGCAGCTGGGCTTTAAATCATTCATAAATATTTGAACGGGCTTTTAGTTACAGCTTAAAACCAGTGTCTTATTTGCATTTTTTTCTTTAAGTGGTGGGCTGTGATCATTTCAAACACCTCTGGTCACTTTGCCTCAGATGTGTTTCATCTTATTAGTGTGCGTGTGCTGGAGAGCAGAAGTTGGCTCAGTATAATAAGCATATAAGGCGGTGTGAGCTGGAGCCCAGTCCGTGGGAGGGGTCTGCCAAACCTTTTCCCTCTAATTGACCAGGGAGCAGAAGCAGCCGGGGATGTGAGCAGCTCCAGACACAGACAGAGGTACTCAGCAAACCGCATTCTGTTGCTTAATAACCGATGATTGAACCTCATTAGCTGGAATTAGATTCATTATTGTGTTGCATGTCTGTTAAGTGTTTGGAAAGCAATCTCATCTCCAGAAAGGACCGAAAATAAAGTGCGCTGTGGGGTTTTTTTTTGTTTTTGTTTTTTTTTTTGCATTATGGCATTCTTTTTTGTCTTGGGAATTCGGTTAAGACTTGCTTAGCTGTTTTTTTTATGCTTGCGCTGCAGGAGATGCAGGAGATAGATTCCTTTTTGCCACTTCAGTGCCTGGCAGCGACCAAAAAAAAAGAAGAAACACGCAGTGAATTAAAGTTATTGTCGCATAAAAAACGCGTGCGATTCCAGTGAGTTGTAACATCTTTGCTTTCCAATAACAGACACGTGCGGGCGTATGGGTTTGACCGGTCCGTGTTCCGATGGATGATCTGGAACTGTTTTACTTTGAGCAAACCAATCCAATAGACACCTCCCTGGGTGTCAGAGAGATCAGCTGCAGCGACGGCGGAAAGTCGCTTCAACCCGGCGGCAGCGGCAGCGGCAACGGGAGCGGTAGCGGCAACGGGAGCGGTAGCGGCGGAGCTTCAGCACCATGGACAGCGCACCGGCCCACGGAGACGTCTTTCACCTCCAAAGCCCAAGATGAAGAGGAGGACGATGATGATGATTATGTTGGACTGATAGAAACAAGTCCACAAACCTACAGACTGAGTCAGAGCTCCTCTAGTGAACTGTACGAGGCGGAGGAAGAGGAGGAAGAAGAGGAGGAGGACATCCCGGAACTTTACTTACTGTCCGATGATGACCTCTCCTCCGACGGATCCGGGAAGTCTGTGGATTACGGCTTCATCATCGCTGTCACTTGTCTGGTCACGGGGATCTCTTTAGTCGCCATATCCTACACGATCCCCCGGGACGTGAGAGTTGACCCGGACAGCGTGTCGGCCCGAGAGATGGAGCAGCTAGAGAGGGAGAAAGCCCGCGTGGGCGCCCATCTGGACCGGTGCGTCATAGCCGGACTGTGCCTGCTCACCCTGGGCGGTGTGCTGCTGTCCACGCTGCTCATGATCTCCATGTGGAAAGGGGAGATGATGAGGAGGAAAGCTTTTGCCTATTCTAAACACGCAGCAAAGTTGTACGGCTCCATAAATTTGAAAGCAGACTCCAGCCCCACGCGGGAATCCCATTTGTCAGTGGCTGATGAGGATTTGGAAGTGCTCAGCTGATTTATGGACAGGACAGGCCCCAAAGAGTCGGAAAGTGCTTACAAAATCCTTCCAGTGCTGTCCTATAATCGGGGATGTAAAAGGGGCTTAATGTCTGTTTTTTTTCCCTCCTACTTTTTTTTTTAATTGAAATGGACCTTTTTAAGTTCAGAGCTGGACATTTATGATAAGCATTAGAAGGTTCACACAGTTCAATGGATGCAGAAGGTTGTGCAGCTCTGGAGGGAAGTAAGAGAACACAGGTCGTGAGTAAGATCCAATTAAAATATTGTGATTTAGGGCAGTGTTTCCCAACCACATAAGTCAGTACTACATGCACTTAGAAATTAAAATTATTGCCTTTCTATGATTAAAGACTTAACTGGAATTTCCCAGAAGTCTGATGCTGTGTTCCAATATCCATACTCTCTGTAGGCTACTTAAAGTACATAGTTTGGATACGCAGGGTGTTCACATTATACTTAAAGTACCCAGATGTGTACTCATAAGGGTTAAATATCTGAGTATACTGTGTTCATACTTCCATACTTATACTACTCAGACAGTATGCAAAGTATTTACACTGTAGTGTATTACATGATAACCCACAATGCATTGTGCTCCTATCTGAGCAAAAATCAACAAGGCAAAGCTGATTTAAGCTCTGAACTCTTTAAATAAATCATTTATTGATTTTTTTTATCATGCGAGAACGTGCCTCCTTTGATTAATTTGTCTAAATATGACCTATTTACAATTTTGTTCAGAGGAATTTGGCAAAATGCTAGCTAGCTGTAGTGAGCAACACACTTCTGGTTATTTCCACAAAATAAATCAGTGGTGCCATTGGTGTCTTCTCCATCTTGGCAAGAGAGTGACGATTGGATGTCATGTTGAGTTGCATCTTGGGTAATGTCAGTATATGTAGGAAGCTTCTGCTGAGTCTAGTGTGGACCCGGGAACTTCTCGTATAGTCAAGATTGAATACTGACCGTGTAAACACAGTACATACTCAAAAAGTTAGTACGAATAGTAGGTAAGTATGCAGTTTCAAACACAGCCATGTACACTTTTCACACTCAAGGGCTGCCATCTTAGCTACGTAGCTACGTAAGTGGAGCTAGGCAGGAATGAACTCTGCTCCCAAATAGTAAATATGATGAAAGAACTGTCAGCATCCTCTGCACCAACAGAACTTTATAAATGTAAGTTTTATCATTTCTTATACATATAATTGTATTTAATTTGTTATCAGCAGACCAGAAAAGTTTAATTTTCAGGTGTTTTTTGGGTTTTTGAACATCCTTAGGTAGGCCGTGGTCATGATCATCATTTCTGGTAACTACACTGAACACTATGGGAATTTGAACAGTACTTACCCACCAAAATATGTACACTTAGTAAGTACCAAAAGTGTACTATGTGTAAGTGTACTCATGTCAGTATGAATATTATAACACAGTATGAGTTTACATGTTAGCAAGAGAAATTTAAATAATTGTTCCTCTCCCAGACACTAGGTGGCACTACATGTCCTTTCATGTTACCATGCATCCAGTTGGTGCCAAAGAAGAATAATAATAACGAAGCAAAAATAACAGATTTGAAGCAGACGTACTAGCAGCAGAACAACAATATGGACGACAATGATGCAGCAGTTCAGTATATTTCGTACGTACTGTTGACTCTGATTTATTACATATAATGTATGTGTTGTCATGGTGATCGCTCACTTCGGGAAGGGGGCGTGTCCAGGCCAGTCTTAATGGGGAGCTTAAGTCTCCGCCTCTTCCAGGAGGTTCATGGGGCCTGAGATCGGAAAATTAATGAGTGGTATTCAATGGGAAATAAAATGCTAAAATGGTATCTGGTTTGTCATGTGACCTGAATCACACACATGTTGTACCTCATAATAAATGAGAATTATTGATGTGTGTTTAAACTACTACTGTTAACCAACGGCTGATTCATTTGCGAGTAAAACCCGTTAATAATTTGGACTACACGCCTGCATGTGATGTCACCACAGCTGAGCGTAGTGTGACGTCACATACTCCACTCATTGTAGTCTCTTACTAAACCCACATAAAACTTAACATCACATTTGTTTCCTATCAAAAACAGGTGGTCTGCTAATGCTACATCATATATTTCTTATTAACCACTATCATATGTTAATTTCAGAGTACTTGTCAAACGGAATCAGAATTTAGTTTGACTCGCTCCATTCACTCTCATTAATTTTTTTTGCGAGCTAAGCACCCATGGACAGGAAGTAGAAGGGCGTGACTTAACCTCCTAATTGAGGCTAAAGTTGGGTGGTGTTTACATACACAGAGAAATTCAATTACAATCGCATTATCTGACTTGGTCACTCTGACTTCTAAAACTCCAATTCAATTATACTTATATTAAGGTGGCTTTTAAAACTTCAGCTTTAATCAGAGTAAGAGCAATAATTTAAATTTTTCTAAGTGCATGTAAATGTACTGACTGTAAAAAAAGGATTTTAGGGGCTTGTTAAGTACAAACTATGGAAATCAGTTACATTTGAATCAACAGTTATAGTTAGCAGTGAAATCTATTATGGCTGATTAAATTCTACCTTTTTGTAAACACTAACACTTACTACTTAATTAAAATAATAAAATTAAATCCACCCTATAATACTGTGGCATGTTGGAGAAACAGCTGAGGGAATTTCCCAGCATGCATTGGGACAGTTGTGATGTGTTTTACATTGTTCTGAGTTGATAAGAATTGTTTTTTTTATTTATAGCAGTTATGCTGTGTTTTACACTTTTTTTTTTTTATTAATTTATTTATATTTTTCTATTCTTGCACCATGTTGCTCCTTTGTCTCATGACGCTCTGTTGTGGTGTTTCATACTGGGGTGGATAAAATTAAATACAATACTAAAATCACTAGTTCACCTTCCTCACATGCTTTTTGGGTTAGTATAGACCTAATATTAATATTGACTTTGGCATCAATATTATCATCATTAACAGTGATATGTCCGACCTTATATTAAATAGATGAATACTTTTATATTAGAGTCAACATTATTATATAATGTAATAATATAACAACATGATTTGTTGTGTACTCTAATGGGATATGTTAGATGGATTTGACGTCATTTCTTTTAGTGTGTTATAGGTGTTAAAATTAGGTAATTTTACTCAAAATATGAAGTAAAATCTACTCAACTGAACTAAATGCAAATTATTATCTTAATTTATTGAGTAAATTCTATAGGTTTGTTTTTAAAGTGAAACAACTGAATCCTTTTGCAAAGTGAAAATTAATGTGTGTGTGTGTGTGGGGGGGGGTTTGTTCAAAAAGCCCATGTCTTTCTTCAATTTCTGCAAGAATACCAGCTTTGTGTTCGAGGAAACAAGCCTAGGTTTCCCACTGAGTAAATTGAGGCGATAGATTTGCATTCTAATTTTTGTGCCATTTTTCTTTGGTTTGTCTTGTAATTTTTCTGATGTGAAATAAGTGCCACTGCTTTAAAAGGTTGGAAAACACTGATTTACAGCATGCATTTGCATAAAAATGGATAAAACTAAAGAGGCACAGATACAGTCCATGTCATTTTATAAAAACAAATTCACTGAAATGAAAGAAAAACAAGTAAAGTTAGACTTTTTATGGTGATTAAAACTAAAACTGTCATGCTGATTCCAAAATATAGAACTAAATGGAGAGTTAAATTTACTCAATATAGAGAATTTACTCAACATAGAGCTAACTTTACTCAATGTAGACATAAATATATTATTTTTGAGTAAAATAAAACAATCCTCAGTATTTTTTCTTGTGGAATAAGACCAGCTAAAAATGTGTTGTTTCTTAAACTTGATAAAGACACAATAATGATGGTTTTAAAAACTTTAAACTACTTTTTTTCTTAACCTCCTTGATAAACTGAGAATGAGCCAAACAGTTTTTCTCATCATCAGTGTCAGTATAAACCCACATGTTCAGTTTCACTTTGCATTTTATCTTCAGATATGATCATCATCAACTCTTGTTCCATCTGTCTGAGAAATAAGAAAAGCAAAAATGGATCATGTTGGATGGTCTTTGTTAAATTAATTGATATAATTAATTTGACTATTGCACATACAGAAGGAATTTTTTTTTTGGTGTGTTGCATATTTGCAACAGTAGGTGTTAAGGGGTTCAGCTTTAACATTTCAGTTAATTCTCCTCCTTACACAAAATACAAACATCCTGGTTTTGTTTTAGTTACCAATCATTCATCCTCATTTAAAAGAATCACATTCAGACATTTTAAATACAGTGAAACTCTGTACGTTTGTAGTTTCTCTTACATTTTTTCTCCAGAGCTGTACGTTATATTATGTCTTAACTGCTATATTCTTTGTGTTGATCTCTGACTCATGCTTTATGTTTACAGCTGCATCATTTCCAATGGTGCTGCTACTTCAGTGAATAGTGCAAACTAATATGTTAAAGGCCTGTGTGCTGCAGCTGCAAGGGAAACCAGCAGTGGTGTCATTGTAAAGGTCTTTTGGACTCTTGCCTTCAGTATCCACTGTAGACTTTGGTTCAGTTAACCCCTTAATGTCTGAATTTAAATAGAACTAAAAAAAGGAATGTTAAATTAAGTACGGATAATTAATTTGACTATAATATCTACAACAGATATATATTTTTGGTATGTTGCATATTTGAGACAGTAGGCATTAAGGGGTTACACTGAAGCATTTGTTGCTAAGGTTTTTCAGTAAAATCCTCATAAATGTGTCTTAATCCCTTAACGCCTGAATGTAAATATATGTTTTTAAAAAAAGCAAATGCTAAATTAAGTGGGGATAATTAATTTGACTATAACATCTACAACAGATATATTTTTTGTTATGTTGCATATTTGTGGCAGTCGGCGTTAAGGGGTTAAGTTGAAGTTTTTGTTGTTAAGGTTTTTCAGTAAAATCCTCATAAAAGCATTTTTAAATGAAACATTTTGTTGTTAAAGTGTTGCAGTAAACTCATAAACACATTTCAAACTGAACCTTTTGTTGTTAAGGTTTTTCAGTAAAATCCTCATGAATGTGTCTTTAACCCCTTAACACTTGAATTTAAATATGCATTTAAAAAAAAAAAGGAAATGCTAAATTATGTGGGGATAATTAATTTGACTCTAGCATCTACAATAAATAGATTTCTTGGTGTGTTGCATATTTGTGACAGCAGGTGTTAAGGGGTTAAACTTAAGTTTGCATTGTTAAGATATTACAGTAAACTCCACAAATGCGCCTTAACCCCTTAATGCCTGAATTTAAATATGGTAACACTTAACAATTCACTATGTATTAACCATTTATTGCCCATTTATAAATGGGTTGTTCATTATGTATTAACCATTTGTTACCTATTTGTTAATGTCTTGTAAAGGTTCATACTATTGTAAATGTAAAATTTGATTATTTTTAACCAATAGGTGCAGTGTTTACAACTGTTTCTTTGTTTACCTGTAAAGCAGATATACAAACACTGCACCTGTTGGTTAAAAATAATCACATTTTACATTCATCTTTGGAAGACACTAGTATGAACCTTTACAAGACATTAATAAATAGGTAATAAATGGTTAATACATAGTGAACAACCATTTATAAAAGGGTAATAAATGGTTAATACATAATGAATTGTGTGTAGGTATTGTAAAGTGTTACTCATATATTTTTTGCTATGTTGCATATTTGCAACAGTAGGCATTAAGGGCTTAAAGAATGACTATGTGCAGATTTGGCTTTAAAACAAGAGGAAAAAAAGCATACAAAAAAATCCCCAAATACCCTGCATGACTATGTTGAACTCCAAAGAAACTCAGTGAAATAGGATCCTTACGCGCTGAAGCGAAGCTCATATTTGCACGTATTTACTGAAACGTAAATAGTAATATACCACAGGAGGAGTAATTAGATTTTGTGGTTGAGCACAAACATCAGGGATCGCTCACTTGATGCCAAATACACTAGAGGTTTGACTGCAGATGTTAGAGTGAGACAGAGATAGACTGAACAGACCCCTGGGGGAAAACTCTCCTGGTAATTGGTGTTACTTAATTGCTCGTGGGAGGGCTACGAATCTGTGAAACAAAAAAAAAAACCACAGCCTTTTAACAACTGCCTCAATCAAGACCATTTCAGTTGCTTATCAAAGAGAAAGCCATTACAGATGCAGCGTTTGACTGAAACATTTGCTTGAATTGGAGGAGAAGGACGTAATGGATTGGCTTCAGTGACAGAAGCTGTTGTGAATGAACAATGGCAGAAGGCTGTGGTGTTTGGACCTCTGTGTTTGGAAGTGCTGACGGCTGCCACCATCACATTATCCTCCACACGACCTTCCCTCACTCTCTCATCATTAATGTAATTAAATAAGCTGAATCATCTGACCCCTTTATTAAATATTAACTCCATTTCTAATCTGTCCTCAATTGGTTTTTATCAAATAATATCATTTTTGGGTTTTGCACATGTGTTAACTGCACAGATGTAATAACTCCACATAAATATAATGTGTATGTTTTTTATTTAAGAGGGAACACATTAACCCTTTAACTCCTGATGCATCAGTGCTGACGCATTCTGATTGGACTGGTTTAGTTTAAATATTCAGAAAAAAAAATATGTATATATATATATATATATATATATATATATATATATATATATATATTATTGTTTGTTTTTTTTATTTATTTTTAATCTGTGTTTTTACTGAGTTTTGTTCATGGAAATAAACAGATGTCAAAAAGCAACTGATTTTATATATTAAAACTTTAACTATTGGAACCAAATTAAAATATAAGTTATTTCTTTTAATTTTTTTTTTAAACATAATTGTTCTCCAAATTGTTTCATACTACTTGTTATTTTGTAAATATTCTTTTTTTTTTGTTGATTTTGTTGCTTATTTTTGTTTTATTTTTCTACATTTTGTTGTTTTATTTTAAGATTTTTCTTCAATTTTGTTCCGTTTGTGTCATGTTACTTCTTATTTTTGTTGGTTTATACATTTTTTATTCATTTTTATTGATCACTTTGGCTGTTTTTGTTCATTTTATTGCTTATTTTATTCTTTTTTTTTACTGTAGAACTAAAGTGTCAGGAGTTAAATGGTTAATGAACACATTTATATATTTCAGTATAAACATGTGCGTATGCCAGAGTTAGCATCAGTGCTAATTTTCATCTGAGGTCCCCATTACATAAGTAAACAAGTGGTGAAAATACATTTTTGGTGAGTGTGACCTTTGACCTCCATTCACCAACTTTAATGGAATCTGTGGGGAATTACGTAGGATTTTTTTTTTTTACCATCCCACAAACATAATTATTATTATTTATTAGGCGACTATTCTTACATTTGTAGGTAAAGTTATTACATTTATGATATGATTACATTAAAAGCTACACTTTTTTCTTACATTGTGAGTTATTACATTTAAAGGCGTTAACATTGTGTCTGGTCCTTCTGAACCGTCTGAAAGGAAAACTCCCTTCTCATATGACTTATTTTGTGATGAAGTGTGGAGAATTTCCCTCTTCTTGTGGCGCTGACTCATCTGCTGGGGGTTTTACCTATCAGAGAACAGCTGTGAGCTGCATGTATTATGTGCATATACAGGATTTGCTGAGTAGTGTTTGGTTGTGTAAAACGAGAAGGATGAATGAGAACGACAGACTCTGGCTTCTGACATAAAACACACAGACAGTCTGTGTCTTTGTTCAACGACTGACCTTAAAGTTTGACATTTACTGTTGAGCTGTGAAGGTTGTTCTGTAACCATGCTGTTGTTTTGTTTGTTTGTTTCAGGGTTGTTGTTTTGGTTTTTTTTAAATCAAGTCTTGTATCTTTTCCATTGGTGGCAGTTAAAGCCACAACATTCTCACTGAAATAAAAGACTGACCTTTTTATTTCCAAAGCATAAAGTAGTTTCTGGAGTGTTTTATCCTTTTATAAAAATATCTAAAAACCACTTAATACATTTATGTAGAAAATGTAACGTTGGCAAAATCAACTTAATTGTGTTAAGTGGTGCCAAAAAATAAAAGTGGCACCTATTTATGAAATGGAAATGAGTAAAATGCTTCTTGATTAACTCCACCAAGGAGGTTATGTTTTCACTTTTGGTTAGTTTTGTCTGTCTGTCTGTCTGTCTGTTAGCAAGATGACACAAAAAGTTATGGACAGCTCTCGATGAAAATGTCATGGCGTGTTAGGGGTGTCACAAGGAACAAATGATTAGATTTTAATGATGACCCGGAAGAGATCCTAGATTCTGGATCACTTTGAAATGTATTCTCCATTTACAGCAATGTAAAATTTCAAAGTGATTATTCAAAATCATATTACTTTTTCAGTTATCTTACTAACTAACAGACAGACACTAGTTTGTTTACTCATCACTACATGATATAAAATACAATGGTTCACATTTTGCATATAACCCTAACACTCTGAAGACCTCACAGCTGATTCTACCAAGACCACCACCGCCACACGGGTCATAGCTTCCACCATTGTTGCTTCATGCACTTGAACCACAGACAAACAAAAATATAACCTCCTTGGCCGACCTCTCTTCATTCATGGGGTAGGGGGGGGGGGGTGCCTTTGCGGAGGTTTACGCTCTCAGTGCTTTTCTAGTTAGTATCTTTGTGTGTGTGTTTTGTGTGCTTTTCTAGCTTAAACTAATGAAATGTTACCACATGTGTTAGAAATGATAAAAAAAAACTCAAGTCTTAAATATACTGGTTGGTTAAAAACACTTAAATGATATGTTTAACCAGAAGGAACTTTTATTGCTACAGCTTCAGCTCATTTCTATACATTTCTTGACATTTTGTAATGGAATGTCCACCATGTTAAACATACAGACATAACAAGGTGGATCTCACTGGTTTACAAGTAAAATGTTTCCAGAATAAAACTAATGAAATGTTCCCACATGTGTGTTACTGATAAAGAAAACTCAAGTCTTAAATGTTGGTTGGATCGAGTTTCCAACATAAGTCTGGGGTCAAAATGTGAAATTCTTAGAATAAATAAGAGAATAGGTTTTAGTCTAAATGAATATTGATATCAGATCTACTTCCAAACACTGTCTCCATTCACTTTACAGGTTATTTTTAGTGAAATATTTACTAATCCATCATATACATGTACATAAATTATCATATATGTGGAATAACACACCATCATATATATTTTTACGATTTTAACTTTATTCATTTGTCTTATTTATAAAAGAGAAAATAGGAAAGAAAGAAAAGAGAAGAAAAAATTACCTGGAAAGAATAGAAAGGAAAAACTAAACTAAAAAAAAAAAATTAATAATAATAAAAAAGAGAGACAAAAAAATGTCACACCTGAAGCCAATTTTCAGTGTGAGTACACTGACAGCAAGTGGACATTTTCCAACAACCACAGAACATTATAAAAAAAAAATAAAAGAATAAAAACAATGCCAACAGAACATATAAACATAATTACAGCTGTCGTTACTTATGACTCAGTCACTCAGTGGAATAACACACCATCATATAGAATGAAAACATAAACTAACAAGCACTTTTGTCATTTGTTTCTGACTCATCTGATTAAAGTATATAAGATTCAAACATTTAATGTCTGAAACAGATACTTTCTAAAAATGGTTGTTTTTCTAAATCCAACTAGATTGAAAGCCATAATTGAAAACCTATGTGATACAATGAACACGTTTTTTATCAGTTGCTAAGATACATTGGTAATGATATGATCTCTAACGGAACAGTTTTCCAGGATTAAAGACAATTATTAATATATTTAAGTGTTATAAATATCAATATCTGTTCTTTGTGGATGACATTGCAGGAGTCCTTCCATCTGATTTTGGTTTATTGGAGATTTACACTGGCTTTAACTAAGAAAATAGTTCCTATCCTTCTATGGGTAAGTACTGCAGTGGTTAATAATGTTTCATCTGTAACAAGTTAATTAACTCTAACTGATGTGACATGTCATGTTAGATTGGACCCAACCAGGATGGATCAGAATCATTAGGTTTGTGACATAATACTTCTGGGAACATGAGACATCATTTTCACACATTAATTATAATAATAATAATAATAATAATAATAATAATAATATGGGATGATGAAGATTAGATGCAGCGGTCTGATTCTCCCTCATTAATAATAAAAAAAAAATAATGCAACTATGGATGGAAAAATATGGACTTTATTGTGAGATTAAGTAAGCATTAAGTACATGTCTCCTGTAACACTGCTCTGCAATGTTTTAGAAACATTAAATGTGCTAGTTCAGTTCAGTTCAGTTATTTTTATTTGAGCAGTTCATCTTAAAAAAATAAATAAATAAAAAATACAGAAGAAAGGACAAAATAAGGAGTCATCACTCAGAAGGAGTAGGTTAAAGTTCAGACAAATTATAAAAATCATACCCCTCATTTAATAATTATACAATAACAATTTTAAGAGTTTAATTTACATCACTCATTTCCATGTCCATCTTGACCATATGTTTTAAAAGTGAACCTCCACAACTCTTGCAGGTGGTCTATCTACTAAACCTTACATAATTTAATCAGATTAATCAGAAAAGAAATTATTTTAGTGCTGCTTAGTTCATGTTTTTAATATATATGATGGTGTGTTATTCCACATATATGCTGGTTTATGTGCATGTATACAATGGATTAGTAAATATTCCACTAGAAAGAACCTGTAAAGTGAATGGATCATAATGTGTTTTACAGTAGATCTGAGACCAATATTCCTTTGTGTTAAAACCTATTCTGATGTTCATTGTAAGAATTTTACATTTTGACCCCAGACTTATGTTGGAAACTTGATCCAATCAGCATTTAAGACTTAAGTTTTCTTTATCACTAACACACGTGGTAATTTTTCATTAGTTTTATTCCAGAAGCATTTTACGTATAGATCAGTGTTATCAAAAGCAAAGGTGGTGCAGTTAAATATTGCATGTGCAACATTTATTTCAGCTGGGTAGGGTAAATGTCTACAGTATTCATGCAGTTTATAATAAAATAATAGCTTATATCACAGTTTGCAGCCTTATTTTAATTGTATCTCAGCAGATACATATATGTCAGGTTATACAAGTCTTAATTTTTTATTGTTTGCAAAGTGCTTACCATAGTGTAGTGTAAATTATAGCTTAATTTCCTTTAATGTTGAAGTTTTAGAGTACGTGTGCAGTGCATGCTGATTGAATGCATGCAGTGCAATCAGCAACAGTCATTAATAGTAATTAGTTATCTGTGATGATTGTGTTTTTGTATTAATGACAACTCAACTCAGCCTTACATTCTCAACAGAGCTTCATAAGACATAAATATCTGATAAAAAATGACTACAGGTCTAACATTAAATGTATTCTTCAGTCTAAACATAAATGCCATGCCTACTCTTAGCCACTATGGTGAAAAATGTGTGGGCGTGGTGTTGATTGACAGTCTGGTTCCCGTGGTAACGAGGGGAGTGGAAGAGGAGGGTTGAAGTGTTTTGTTTCTTCCTCCAGGCGCGTTATCACTGATGTAAAGGGGCCGGGACACTGCAGCCGCTTTAATTGGTGTCTGTGTTTGTTTTGCTAGGGGACTCCCCAGACACAAAATCAAACCTGTAATAAAAAACGACATCTACACGCACAGACACGAGTCCTACACGTTAACTCTCACTGACAGACGGAGGGACACATGCACAAACACCCGCTCAGCTGGCACACTCACACTCCTAGCCCCTCCTCTTCCCCCTCGCCCATGAATGGAGTTAGTCAGAGTAATCATTCAGGGCAGCTGGCAGCAGGAAATGGAATTGAATTGCTGAAGGGGTCACTCGGGGTCAAGAGCCCGGGTGTGGTTGTGGTCACTGGGGACTGGAAGAAGAAAAGCCATTGCGCTGGTGCTTTACATCAGTGTCTGGCAGCCACTTATCATCAGCTGTCATAAGCACTCATCACAGTGAGTGACAGAACACCAAATGTACGGCACTGCTGAGGAAAGCCTCGACAAATGCCACCGTCTTCCGTACTCCACTTCTTTATTTTGATAAATTAGAAGCAGGATCATGTCTCCAGGTTTGAAATGCCTCCCTTGAACTATTGCCTTAAGTTAATGACTTATTCAATAATGACTCTCGTTATTCTGATTGTTGCATAGCAACGGCAGAACCAGTCACCGCTCAGAGAAAGAAGTGACTGAGCTCAGAAGAAAGAGGAGACGTTAGAGGAACAAGTTAGAAAGAAAATCACCCTCCACACCATTTATCAGCTTTATTCATTCAGCTCAGACGTTTTAAAACCCAAATCCAGCCCAAACTGACACCCCCCCCCCCCCCCCCCCCCCTTTTCAAACTGTCTTTCAGGGGGTTTTCAGAGCTGAAAGCCGTTGAGGCGGATATACCTGTAGGCTGCATCTTAACTTGGCACTCTGGGGGAAGAGAAAAGTCAACTATCTGGAGGTATTTGCCAATCAATGCACTTAATCATCTTTGTTGAACTCACTACAACCTCTTAACTCAGAGTGCAGCACAGAGCGCATGGAAAGTCTGGAGGTGAGGGAGGAGAGAAACCAAACACACACACACACACATATATATATATATATATATATATATATATATATATATATATATATATATATATATATATATATATAAATTGTGAGATTAATGGGATTATTTAGAATTCAGGATAAACTGTCTACACGCAGCCATCATGTCCATATGGACCCAGAAGGGTTACATTTGGGCTGTATATAAGGGTCTCATGTGGGTTTGTTAGCAGTTTCCATGGTGACCCCACATGTATTTGCCCAGATCAGAATTGGAGTCAGATAACTTTTATTTTCAATAAGCAGGTTTAATGGAAACTCTGAGTCTGTTAAACCTAAAATAAGGGTTTTTCAGAAGGTTTTGTGGGACAACAAACTCAGAGTTTCATTAAACCTGTTTATTGAAATACACTTTTGGAGGAGTCCAATAACTGTGGAAGTCAGAGGGGAGTTCTAGACATGGGGCGAGGGCTCCCATGGTCTTGTAAGATATCTCTGCGGGGGGGGGGGGCTGGGGTCATTAAACATAACCCCCGCCAAGGAGGTTATGTTTTTGCCATTTTGTCTGTCTGTCTGTCTGTCTGTCTGTTATTTAGCAAGATAACTGAAAACGTTAGGGACAGATTTGGATAAAATTTTCAGGATGTGTTGGGAGTCTCACATTGGAACAAATGATTACATTTTGGTGACGATCTGGAAGAGATCCAGGATTCTGAATCACTTTGAAAGTTTACATTGTGGTAAATGGAAAATAAGTTTCAAAGTGATCCAGAATCCAGGATCTCTTCTGGATCATCACCAAAATGTAATCATTTGTTCCTAGTGACACTCACAGTAGGTCCTGAAAATGTCATCAAAATGTGTCCATAAGATTTGAGTTAAACCCCCCCGTACCACCAAAATCTAATCATTTTCATTTCCAGATCTCCCCATTACCAACCTCCCCTAAAAATGTCATCAAGATCCATCCATAACTTTTTGAGTTATCTTGCTAACTAACTAACAGACAAACAAATGGCAGAGTTAATACGTTTTAAAACAATAATTCAAAGTTTTAAGTGACAAGTATGACCACCTTGAAAATTATTAAAACATAAATAATATCTTGAACACCCCCCACCCCCCCCCAGTCTCCATCCACTTGGTTTCTCCCAGAAGCTTGAAGTGCTGTTTCCACACCTGGGGGACTCTTGAGTGGAACACCTGTGACACACACAAGGTAACAGTCTCTACTCTGATCTGCAGCATTTATTGTCACTTTGAAGTTTCAGTCAAGTCATTAACCTCCGACTACACGTTAACATTCCTCTCCTTACTCTCAGGGCTGTTAGAGAAAAAATAATTTATTCAAAGAAGGTAGAAATGGACCACCATAAAACTGAAATAGCTGAATATGTTCCGTGCAGTGCCGTGCTAATCTGTGTTAACATTTATTTCTTATTATCTTTTCTTAAGATATAATAAGAAAATAGAGGAAATATGTGCACAGTCTAAAAAGAAACACAAAAACTGAAGTAAATGGTTAGTGAAGGCTGAAATCATGTGACCTCTGACCCCATGACACAGTTGGAATGATTTGAATGAAATCTAGTATAAAATAATAGGAAATTAAAGCAATCAAACCCTATTGTCAGAGTTCACACTAAATATGACCATTTAGCTTTATAAAAGCTTTTTTTTTTTTTATTATTCTCTAAAACCTGTTACAGCTGTACATACTTAATCTAGATTTGATCTAAATACAGAAGCTAAGAAATACATGTGGTCATTATACCTCTAATAAATGAACAAACTAAGACTGTTGTACAGAGGGTGTGTGTTTTCATACACTGAAAATAAAAATAAATCGTCATATAAAGTGATGTCCTCACACCAACAGAACAACCATCAAATACTGAAATGAAGCAGCTTCAACACAGTCATCATGTTAATTTCCATCCCAGTGATAAGAATCAGCAGAACCCGCAAGTGATGTTCACTTGGTTTATTCTCAGGGGCATGTGCTCTTTTGAAATATATTTGCTTCATTTAAATTCTGTAAAAGTGAGCAGCGACTTAATGATCAGAGGAAAATGTGGGTTCTAAGGTGAGACAAGGTAAGAGAAAATAAAATAAATCAGACCAAAGTGATTCCTGGAGAAAAAAAATAGCCTTGAATTTTTTAGACAGAAGTACTGTAAGTCTATGGCAGCTTCATACAGTCAGCACCTAGTGGCCGTCAGAGGTATTACACTTTTAGATCCTCATCCACTGAACTCTGCTGAAGTTTAGAGTTTTATCTGTCAGGTGCTGTTGGCTAACAGATGGATGCAGGTAAAGTCATCACACCCCTACAACGACTCCAGTGCAGACGTCATGTAAATATATGAGCATGTTCATGATGTTACTGTGATGGATGGTTTGGAATGTAGAGCTAAAGTATCTTAGATTTCTGTTTAAATATAACAAGAACCAACTATGGTTTACAGACGTGTGCACTTAAATTATAGCAAATGTTTCCTACAATCTAAAAATTCCAAATTTCATGGCACCAAAGCTTCTTTACTGATGTCAACGTGGATAATGAAGGAGGAATGTCAGTCTGTTTACATATAGTTGAAGAAATGTGAATTATTGCCTTAGTCTGGCTAAGATAGGACAATTTAAAAGACATCTATACATTTTAGCCAGGCATATATATATATATATATATATATATATATATATATATATATATATATATATATATAGTATAAAGTGCTGTCAATCAATTAAAATATTTAATTGTGATTTATCGCATAAATGCAATAGTTAACTCATGATTAATCGCACATTTTTGTGTCATTTAAATTAATTTTTGTTCTCTTAACAATGTAGAAAAACAAATAGGCTTGGTTTATATAAAGGTTTTTTTTATTAATTTTTTTTTCTTAAAAACAATTAGTGTTACAGACACTAACCTCTACCATAATAAGACATGACAAACAGGGGGGAAAACATAAAATAAAATAATGATATTGAAGCCTCAAAAGCAGCTTCTGAAAATAGGCTGATACAAAAGAATTGTTTTACCTTCTTTAACATAAAGTGACACTGTGGTGTAAAATATTTGTAAAATAACAAAATGCTTGGGAACTTTAATCATGATTAAAAAATAAGTAGTTAATCACAATAAACTAAATTAATTAATTTTTCTAATGCAATAGAATACTAAGCAGTTTGTTATGTTACAGGTTTTTTCTAGTGAAATATTTACAAATATATTATATACATGTACATAAACTACCATATATGTGGAAATTTAATGTCTGAAGTATATACTTTATAAAAAAAAAAGTAAACCAGTGTTATGTAATTTTATGTGTCTTTTTGGCATCTAATTTTATCTATATGGGATATATATATATATATATATATACTCCATGAGATCAATATACGACAGCGTTTCCACATAATCTATGAAGCCTCTGAATGTCAACTGGATCAAATATGTTGATGGTGAGAAGCTGAGAATCTGCATTTTACTTAAATTTTTGACATGTAGGGGTTCAGAAGTTATTAAATACTTTACATCAGTAGATACTTGTGGTTGAGAATTAACGTCATATTTTCACCAACTGACCAGTAAATTTAAATGATGTCAACACACATTTCTGCACATTTTTCTTTATTATTATATCAATCGAATTAGTAACGAGGCAAAAAAATGCACTGAACAAACTGAGCAATAATAATAATAATAATAATAATAATAATAATAATAAAAAGTTTTATGTAACTGAAATCCAACTTTTTTTAAAGCTTCTGCGTCTGCTCGGGGCTTGTAAAAAGAAAAAAAAAAAAACATCTGTATCTTCGTCTTTATGTTTTCCAGACGGATCAAACTGCCTTTGTGCTCACATACTGTCTGGAGCATAAACTGTAGTTTTATATTTCTACCATATATTATTGAGCTCTGCTTCAGTCCACTTTCTACAGTCGAGATAAATCCACAGTTAAGCAATGACAATGTAAGAAAAAAGAAAAATCAATAATTCACACAATATTTTATTACAGACTACAGGTAGAAAGTAACTTTCTTTACCCTTGGGTGGAAATTCAGTAAGAGACAAAGAAAGAAAGAAGCATTAACTGAAATGAAATTGAACAGGGAACTAATGTGTCACTAATCAGATTATTGTTCTGACGGCAGTGGGAATAACTGATCATATGTTCAGCAAGGTTTATTACTATGGTGTGTTTAATGTCCTGTGTAATTCAAAGTGCTTTACATGAAACACAAGTTTTAACTGTTTTACTGACGTTTTAACAATGGTTTAATGAAGTTTTAACTGTTTTAGTGAAGTTTTAACTGTGTTTTAGTGAAGTTTTAAGAATGGTTTAATGAAGTTTTAACTGTTTTAGTGAAGTTTTAACTGTTTTAGTGAAGTTTTAACTGTGTTTTAGTGAAGTTTTAACTGTGTTTTAGTGAAGTTTTAACTGTGTTTTAGTGAAGTTTTAACTGTGTTTTAGTGAAGTTTTAACTTATTTAAATATTTTAATTTTAAACTTCTTTTTACTCCTTATACACTAACTGGTTTGCATTTTATTTCAGTTATGACAGCCTATAGTATATTCTATGTGTGATTAATGTCCTGTGTTATGTAATTGTCTTATGTGTGCTGGTTTCATGATTTTTTTTTTGTATTATTTTAAAATGTCTGTCTTTGAATGTAGTGCTTTTATGATTTTTTTCCACTAATGTAAAGCGTCTTTGAGTGTCCAGAAAAGCACTATACAAATAAAATGTATTATTATTATTACTCTATTCTTTTTAAAGCTAGTCTTAAATAATGACAGCTCATTGAGAACTCTCCTGTATTGTGTAATCCATCCACAGTCAAAGACAGTAATGCAACGGTGTGACTGGAGGTGTTAAAAATCATTGATCCTTCTCCAAACTGGTTTAATCAGCTGCCAACATTCTCTTCTCTCTTTGTTCGTGGTGATTAAATGAACCACCTGCTTTAACTTAAGTATCGCCCACATATTCATGTCCCCCCTTTTTTTTTTTTTCCTTTGCCACCGTTGTCCTGGAAGGAATGCAGAAGGGACACCATAACCATAGAAACGGGGTCAGCCTGTTGCTACGGAGAAATGCCTGTGTGCCACGTGGCTCAGCGGATAAGAGTTAAAGATGCTCATCTTATGATTTGCCATCAGAATAGAAGCTGCCGTACATATGCCTCTGTGGAAACTGACACATTTGGTCTTTTATACCTGGTGTGAAGAGGTTTTTTTTTTTAACTCCCCCCTTCGTCTGAGGAGACATGTCAAGCGCTGTCACTGTACATCTCCTGTCAGGTTTTAACAAATGAAGGAAATAACACAAAATAGTTCCTCTTATAAAGCTGCACTCACAGGAGATCAAACTTGCATCTGAAACGCCACTGTTGAATAGACTGCTTACTGTGGTTTTCACTACTGCGCCTCAGAATTTTCATTTATACATTTTACCGACTTTTGTCACAAACTCTCTGCAAGAAATAAAAAGTCACCCGCTTTAATCACCGTCATTTCTCTCCAGTGGAGTCATTACTTGTTTGCACATTAGTCTCTTCTTTTGATACATGAGTGTGGAAACCATTATAGACATGGAGGGAAAAATTAGGAGAGACTTGTTTTTACTTTAATGGGAAAATATTCAACAAAAATAAGGAAAAATTTCACTTTTTCATTTAGTTTTCCAAACACTATCTGCCTCACACCATGTTAAATTATTCATAACCCCCTAATATTCAGTCTAATCAAACAGAAAAATGTAATTTATATGCAAATTAGGTTGTTTTAGTATCGTAAGCTAAGATTTAAATGTACCAGTACACATTTATATTTACCAAAACTACCAACAAATTGATTCTATGTATCCACTGTTTGTATTACTCACTGAATAAAGTAGAAAACTCATCCTTTCTACATGTTTAATATTTATAAGTTTTCTTCAAATTAAAACTCAGTCAAGTGTTGTAACAGTTAATGATCATGTCAGCTGATAGTTTACATTATATATCTGTTAGTTTAGCTTTGTTTTTACACAGAAAACAGCCATAGTAAGACCATAAATCCACTTTTTTCTGTTTGGTTTATGTTGCTGGGGTTAATATAGGTTTGGAATCGAACAAAGAAGGTCAGAATTGTAGCAGTTTAGTCTGAACTTTATTCACTAAATTGTGAACTAAATATATTCAGGCTGTTTTTGTCCTAATTTTCCCCCTTCCCAACCAAAGACGGCAAACGATAGATTATCTTAAGTCTTATAAAAGTATCCTATAAGATTATTGTGAATTTGTCCTGATTATCTTCTCCAAAAAGGGTCGGGGCCATGAACTGTACATACAGTGGTACCTCAACTTCAGTGCAGTTTTTTTATTTGAGCAGTTCATCTTAAAAATAAATAAAATGCAGAACAAAAAGAACAAAAGACATATGTAGTTTACCACCACCAGAGTGTGCATGTGAGAGCAAATGAATAATGGGTCACTAATGTGAAGCACTTGGAGTGGCCAAAAGGGTTGGCGGTTTGATTCCTGCTCTGTTCTAGTCAGTCTGTTGTGTCCTTGGGCAAGACACTTTACCTTCCTTCCCTCCAGTGTCTATCACACTGGTGTATGAACGAGTATGAATGTTGGGTGGTGGTCAGAGGGGCTGTAGGCGCGAAATGTCAGCCACGCTTCTGTCAGTCTGCCCCAGGGCAACTGTGACTACATATGTAGTTTACCACTACCAGAGGGAGCATGTGAGAGTGAATGAATGGAACACTAATGTGAAGCGCTTTGGGTGCCTTGAAAAGCACTATATAAATGTAATCTATTATTATTATTATTATATATGGTAAATCCATTATTATTATTATTATTATTATTAGTATCCTATGAAGAAGGAAGTGTAATTAAAAACAAGCATGGCCGACCTGAAACAGGAAGTTCGGTGCACTTCAGAATTTCTGAATTTTTCCAACGCCATCTTTTCCACTCCATCTCTCGTACGTCCTCTTCCATGTTGTATTGTAGTTGTTGCCATGTCTCTTCTTTTTTGTTAGATGTTTGATCATGTGACGTTTCTGTCTTGGAGGACTAGATCCTAGATCAGTGTTTGTGACAGAAGTGTTATGTGTGTGGTTTGCGACGTTGAAGTTATGAGATGCATAACGATCAAAGCTGTTCAGTGCCTGTTTTTATCTTCATGTGTGAGGTCTGTAACAGATAAATAATAGATGTGTAAACTATATGTATACCCTGCTTCAGTCAACACAATGATGTCGCATTGTCTGTTTGTAGCTTTCACTACTTTGTTGCTTTTCTTTTCATCTAAGTTATTTTATAGTGGGTTTTATCCCATGTCGAAGTATAAAACTATTCCATTTACCCTTTTAAAAACTAAAATAGGATTAAAATCCATCACTAAGTTTCTAAAAACGTAGTTCTTCTACATATATACTTGAAGAATTTATAAACACAGATGCAGATGAAGATAACCTCACACCAAATGAATTAAAATGCATGATGAAGCCAATTCAATTGAATGAAAAGCTGTAAAAATGCAAAAAAATAAATAAATAAAAATTGATCCAGAATCCAGGCTCTCTTCCGAATCTCACCAAAATCTAATTATTTGTTCCTTGTGACACCCCCAACATGTCAGGAAACTGTCATCAAGATCTGTCTATAACGTTTTGAGTTATTTTACCAAAAGACAGACAGACAAACTCTGGCAAAAACATAACCTAGGGGGTAGAAGGTAGAAGTTTGCACTCAGTGCTTTTCTAGTTAGTATATTTTTTGTCTTTTGTCACAAAGCATTTTCCCAATTGTGGGATCAATAAAGTATCTATTCTATTCAAAAAGGAGTGGGGCGAAGTCAAACGTATTTAATCCCACCCTTTTCTGCATAAAACAGTCTATGGTTCAAAGGTCATAAAACTATTCCCTTGTTAATTTAACATTTTGACCAAAGACTTATTTTGGAAACTTGTTCCAACCAGCATTTAAGACTTGAGTTTTCTTTATCAGTAACACACATGTGGTCATATTTCATGACTTTAAATCCAGAAGCATTTTACTTGTAGACCAGTGTGACCTTCAGCAGCTTCTATTCTTCTATTCTCTTTGTTGACAGAAGTTACTAAATGATATTCACGTCACTGTGGGAAAAGCTGCCATGGCTGATATAAGCCTGGAGGAGCACGGCCTTCAGTCTGTGTCAGTCTAGTCAGATCATTGAAGTAGTTTCCAGGAACATGAACGTCAGCCAAACCATGAGTTGAGCTTCCAGGGATGATTCAGTCTGACCAGAACTGTCACTGTTCAGACCAAACCAAGTCAAACCAAACGTCACTGTCTGTCTTTGAGGAGGAGGATTCTGGCTCTGGTTTGTACCAACAGCTTTACTGGTTATTGAACCAGCTCATCAGTCTGCCTTGGACATTTTTATTTATTTAATAGAATCATTAGAAAATTGTGTTTCCTGTTTGATAAATGGAATAAAATGTATTAATGAGACCTTTTTTTTTTTTCCTGATACTGAAAACAATTCATACTTTATACCAGTATTTCTCAAATGGGAACACGCATACCCAGGGGAACTTTGAAGAAGTGCCAGGGGGTACATGTATTATTTATTTTTTAATACATTGCATTACAGTTTAGATCTGTTTATAATATGATTTTAAAAAATCCATATTTTTTTTAAATGCATTGTGGTTTGGATCTGTATATAATGTAACGTTAAAAAAATATGTATTTACTTTTTAATACATTGATTTACAGTTTAGATCTATTTATAATATAAGATTAAAAAAGACATGTTTTAAATGCATTACAGTTCAGGTCTGTTGATAATGTAAGATAAAAATGTCTACATCAATTACATAATTTTACTTTTAAACAGGAAACCTCAAAACGAATTAATAACACTGGAACAAAGAGCCTTATTTATATGTAAGAATCAACTGACTATCTCACTTTTAAGAAACACATACAACTCCATCTGTTTCACTTGTGTAGTCGTCTCACATTTGTTTTTCTCCTTGTTTCCCCCCTGTTCATATTACTTTTGTTTAAACTGACCTTGCTTTTCTGACCTTACTTTCTTTGTTGATAGAATGGGCTTTTTTCTGTGTGTTCATTAATGCACAAATGCTTTTATCATGTATTTGCAACTGCAGACACCAGGAAGACAAAGCAACCATAGCAACAGGAGCAGGAGCTCATTAGGAACCAAATAAATGAACAAAAATACAGTAACTTAATCTTTCATCATGCTAGGCTTCATTTTGGGGGGTTTGTTACAACTGATAATCTTAATGAATGTCATAGTTAACTCTATACTGTTTTTAAAGGTCTTGAATGGCAGAATTACAATAACTGCTTCCTTTGTTAAATAATTACCAAATGACAAAATTTTGTAGCCCCCCCACCCCACCCCCCAGTGCTGTATAATGACAGTTTACTTACCAGTGTACTGTATAGTGTGCAGACATAACTTACTGTTGTGCCGCAGCTGCATTTATTTACATGTCTGAAAATAACGTTTGAAACAAACTGTTCAGGAGAACAACAACACAGAAGACAACTGCGTCAATAAAACTAAATCTACCCCTATTTTGTGTTGCAGCTCTCCGTATGAAGAAAATGACTTCCTTTTTCCAGCCATAATTCGCGAACTTAGCTGCTGCCCGGTGTTAACTCCTTCGTGTTAGCTAGCTAGCAGAAGCAGACGTTCAGAAAGGAATCATGAGAGTAAAACATAAAATAGCTACAAATAATTTTAAAATTATTTTTGCACATATTTGCATTCATAAAATGGTCAAAAATAATCATAAGCGGATTTCTTGATTACTACAAACAAATTATTTAAACAGCATTTGTATAGAAATTATTCTGTCCCAAGCCTTTAGGCAGGTGATTACTATATCCGTGACCGCTATAAGCGGTTCTTTTTCTAACTTTGTTCGGTGTTTCACTGTGGGAATCACTTCAGGCGAGAGCATTACGGCAGCTCCAAGACAACGACGTCTGTTAACGTGTGGAAGGCCCCGCCCCCTCCATATCCCACGGTCGTCCCTGGTCATTCTCGCTTTTTTCCTCAGGAGAATTACCAGACCTCCCCCAGTGCGTTCAATTATCGAGTTGTTGCTGCTTAACTACTAACAGGAAAACGTTGCCTTACGCGGTACCGACGCACTCTGGACTGTGCTTAAGGGACCGTGTCGTAGCGAGCTTCCCGACAGGCCACCAGGTGCTAAACAGCCGGGTGCCCTGCGCTAGTGTCGGGCTACGTTCACTCTAGCTGGGCTAGCTTGCTAACATTAGCTTGTTATTCACGGTCTTTTCGGAGATTGGTTCACCGAGCTAATTCTCTAAACGGCAGCGGCTCAAACAGACTATACCCCCCAATAAAGAAATGTCCCCAGGTTCACCCCTAGGTTATGTCTTCCTCGGTTGGCATGGTTGCTCCGGTCCCCGTAACAGGTGCTGGACAGAAGGAGGAGAAGGGCTGTTCCCGCGGGGCAACGATTTCAGGCAAAGACCCCCACCTTATGTGCATGGGAGGCAAACACGCTCAGGCGGTGCTGGCAGACCCGCAGGTCTGTGCCACCATGCCAGTGAAGGGACACTGCGCACCGATGCTGACCCCCCCCCCCCCCCCCCCCCCCGATCCCGTCTGTCCTAACTTTAGGGCTTTTGTCCTCCTTTTTGGACACAAGTGTCCTCCCATCCTAAGTGCAGCTGGGAGATCTGTGGGATCCAGGTTGTCCGAACATGTTTGTGTATGTGATGTGAACATATGTGACATAAAGACAAACTGAAAGCTCACTGGGTTCATTTTGAAAGTCCCAGCTTGGGTCCTGCTTCACAGATAAATTGACGTGAGACAATCAGGAAGGTCCAGATCATCATCACAGCTTTAGGTTTTCGTGGCTTTATTGACATCACATGTAAAATACACAATTGATCACCAGTTTAAAGTCTAATGTCCATTTGTTTATACTTCATTTGGTAATATTTCGTGCCATTGTCCATTTCCCAGCCCACAGGTGGAGTTCAAGGCGGTCCTGTTCGTGTTCAGTTCTAACTGGTTGTCCCTCCACTTACGTGTCCCCTGTTTTGTGTCAGCCCCTTATTTCTTCTGTTTACATATTTTAACCCAAACAATCTCCTGGACTCGTCCCTGCCTCAAGGTTAAAGATTAGTGTGTTCCCAATCAATTGTGTTTTCTAGTAATAGTTTCTGTCCAAGGCCATAGTCTGGCTTCTGTCTCAGCTGGACTGACCAGTTGACCAGCTGAGATATTTTAGACTTATAGCAATTTCCCCATTAAGGTTTAAATCTAATTAAACCTTAATCAATGTTAACATGTACATTTCTTGCCATTTAGACGGAGACATGACCCAGTGCGTCTTCAATACGTCCCACTCTGGAAGGAGTCTTCAGATTTGTGCGTATTCAAACCCTGACATGTAAATGAAAGTTACTTCTGATTAAATATGCTGTCGTATTTAGCTGCAATCATCCTCGTTACATGGCCCCTCCATGTCAAACTTAATTTGCTTTCTTTTGTTTTTTCCTTTTTTTGATGTCAAGTTAGGAACCTACTCTACAAAATAAAAGTCTGCTATATCCAGACCAGAAGCTAGTCTTTACATAATAAAAATAAAAAACAATATGTGAATGTGAATTTAGCATTTGCGCTCTGTTATTTGGACACTCTACAAGGAAGTGTTATAGAGTGAAGCTAGAAGAGCTGGGGGTCAAAGGGCATCCAAATATGAAACTGTTTAAAATCAAAGGGAATATAAAAATATTTTTTCAAGAATACTTAAGGTCTTTAATTATCACTGGGGGTCCGATGTTTTAAGAAGTATTTAACAGCATCATATAAAAAATTGAAAAGATATCGACCATCAATTTTTACCACATATAAAAATCTTTGTGTGAATTTCTTTTCACACTTAATCTTCACATTGTAAAGTAGCAACAAGACCTTAACTTCAGGTTAATTTCTTCACTGTTTGTCAAGCTTTGAGGAAATAATGGAAACCTGATAACAGAGCCGTCGCCTTGACGACCAACAAAGTGCAAGTCAAAGATGAGAGAGCAGACCTTGTGCAGAATTTTCTTTTTTTTTTTTTTTTAAATAAGCTTCACCAAGCCAGACGGAAACTTTCAAAGTGCTGCAACTAATGGTAAAAGAATAAAAAAAAATAAAAATAGGGGAGACCAGGGACAATTATAACATTTTTGTTTGAGCAAGTGTACCTCAGTTGTTTGTGCTGGAGATCTCAGATTTTGACATGTAGTCCCTATATTTGTCTGCTATAGCAAAACAAACCTGGAATTTGAAGAAAAAAAATCATATTCTATTTTTCAATAAAGAAGGGTTCGGTTAGCATAGCCATGCTATCCCTATTCATTACATTATAGGTTATATATATATATATATAGATTATGGAGCTTAATGACTGTTGTCACTTTTATGATTGCTGACGTTTTCTCACATTCTTCACTCATCTTTGATAAAAAGAAATCACCACCTGTTCTTCTTCTTCTATGGTTGTTTCTCTCCAAATTGTTGCAGTGTCACTTTGTTAGGCCCGCCCTCTGACTCTATACTTCATTACGTCATTCGTCGGTCAGTTTCAGGGAAATCTAACCAAAAGTTATATTGAGCATAAATTAGGGCTTTGACTTTGAATATAATTATAATGTTATATAAAAAAAATAAATGTTTGAACGAATATTAAGCAGCTCTTAATGTTCAAACCTGTATATGGTATCATTAGGACTATTTATTTTATTTTTGTGAATGTGGTTATAAATGTTTTCAGTTTAGGTCACAAATTTTTAATGTTATTTATTTTTACATCTGGGGAATTTATGTGTTTATTTATCGGACAGTTTCAGGGAAATCTAGCCAAAGGTTACATTGAGCGTAACTAGACTACTACTGTAGTACATGACATGTGCTGCCGCTAGGATGGTCTAACGTAGCTAAGCTAAGGTTTGGTGAATGTGCATATGAAACAGTTGTGGTTCAGTACATCCCACAAGGTTAAGAACCACAGCTGTAGGGACATGTGGCTTCAGGTCACTTTGGAAGTGGACATGGGTTATATTGATAACATCACCACAGCTCTTTCCTGATTGGCCAAACTGAGTGTTCCAACTGTCCCCCATCTCCCCTACATATAACTGTGGAAGAAGCTCAAATGCTAAAGTTAAATAAAACGAACAAATGTGACTAATTACACAGATATGTCTTGTGATGTAAAGTGATCAAATAAATGAGTTTGTTTTTCAAGAGGAGTCAAAACAGCCATGGATCGTTAAGTTAAGGGTGCTTTCATGACTGCAAGCCTTGTAGAGTTAAAAAAAAAAAAAAAAAGTAATCAAAGTGAAAGATCTTTGAGAGTAAGTGATTAAAGTCTGAATCACAGTGTGAATGGAGTCTTGGTGTTTATAGTGAGGCTTGTGGTGTTTCGAAAGTTTCTAAAATCTCAAGATGTAGTTGAAGATTACAAAAAAAAAAAAAACACTGATCCATCAAATAAAGATGCATCAGGATGGAATGTGTGAGTGTTTGCAAGCGACTGGTGAAAAAAAAAAAGATGTAGTCTCCGCGTTTGTAATTCCTCGGAGTAGATATTTCAGTACTTTAGTGGATGAATTAAAGGGAGGAGGGTGAATTCATCTTCCTGGAGGACAGTTTTGCTTACCTTGTCTCTGATTTATGTTGCAATTCATCCAGCATGCCAAGTTTTCATATCTGAGCAGAGAGCAACATAAAAGGCTTCTACAGAATACTAATGCCATCTAAGTTGTTGTTTAAGTCTGTAGCTAAATCTTCAGGAGGTTTTGACATCACGCTGTTTCCCTCTGTTGACTGACTCGCTGGAGGAAACAAGCACAGACAAAAGCCTCACAGGGTTTTTATTAAGAGCCAATCAATTATTGACTCCAATCTCACACTATCAAATCCTGAAAGAACCTTTTCTTTTTCCCCCTTTTTGGCAGAACATTGATTGTGTCTATTCTTTTATACTCATTAGAATCAATAGTTTTATTTTTCTATCTGAGAAAATCAGAACACAGGTTTTATTTTTATTTTTTCTTTATCTCCTTCCTTCAATTGTTTACAATCGCTCTCCACTGCTTTGTTGGTGCACAATACAGGGACTCAGAAAAGCTAGTATTCCTAAAGTGAAAGAACTTTTGTGTGTGTGTGTGTGTGTGTGTGTGTGTGCGTGTGTGTGTTATGCAACTTTGAAAATATGCAAACTTTTCTTGCCCACTCAGTTGAGTTTTGTGGTAAAGTTTAGACCTCTTACTATGTGGCTGTGAGAAAAAAACAAGCATAAAAAGTGTTGAATTTATTGTAAAAAAAAAAAAAAAAAGTCCATAAAACTGAAATATAAAAATCCAGGATAAGATGAAACATTTTCTCCTCTACACTACACTGTAACTTGTTCTTGTTTTTTTGTTTTAATTTTCATATTTAAATTAAATCTTTAAAAATTATTTATTTTTTTTCCCCTTTTTCAATTGACTGTTTTTAAATTGTATCTTGATGCTTTTAATGTTTTATGTAAATCACTTTGAATTACCTTTCATTCATTCATTATCTGAACCCGCTTTATCCTCACTAGGGTCGCGGGGGTCACTGGGGGCCTAATCCAGCTACAATGGGCGAAGGTGGGGTACACCCTGTATGAGTCTCCAGGTCATCTCAGGGCTGAACATATATAAACAAACAATCACTCTCACATTCACACCTATGGACAATTTTAGATTAACCAATTAACCTATCAGTGCATGTGTTTGGATGGTGGGAGGAAACCGGAGTGCCCGGGGAAAACCCACGTGGACACGGGGAGAACATGCAAACTCCACACAGAAAGGTCTGGTGTGGGATTCGAACCAGGGTCCTACTTGCTGTGAGGCACGAGTGCTAACCACTGCACCACCTGCCTGTCGAAATGTGCTATACAAATAAACTTGCCTTGCCTTAAGTGATTAATGACCATTTATTATAATATTGTCCGCTGTATCTGTTTGGGTTTTTTTTCTTCAGTTTAACCCATAAAGACCCAAACATCCACCATCTACTGATATAAACTGTTTAATACCTGTCGATCTACTGAACATATCTTTCATGTATACTGTCCTACATAGTAAAACGGCAGTAACTGCAGTGACCTTAAAGATCTGGTGTTGTTCAGCCCTAGTAGTGTAGATTATTAAACATGTATTATTGTTGTATTGTTACTGCATATTACCTAGTTCTACAAACACCACAGTGTGCCTTATATACTGTATGGATTAATTCTGGTAGTGCTTAGTGACTGGGAATTGAGACTTTCTATCTCAGAATTTAGATTTTTTTATCTCATAATTTTGTTTTTTTATCTCATAATTTAGACTCACCTCATGATTTAGACTTTTTATCTCATCATTTTGACTTTTTATCTCATAATTTAGTTTTTAAATTTCATAATTTAGACTCACCTCATGATTTAGACTTTTTATCTCATCATTTTGACTTTTTATCTCATAATTTAGTTTTTAAATTTCATAATTTAGACTCACCTCATGATTTAGACTTTTTATCTCATCATTTTGACTTTTTATCTCATAATTTAGTTTTTAAATTTCACAATTTAGACTTATCTCATGATTTTGACTTCACTTAATGCACCTTATATATGAAAAAACTTCATGAAAACCATTCATTGACAGTTAGTCTTATAGTCCAGTGCATCTTATAGTGCGGAAAATACAGTAATTACATCATCTGTTTCAGTCTAATACAGGTTATAAAGCTGCTGCAGATGACAGTTCCCCCAAACAGCAATAAGTAGTGTTTATAATACATTCAGTTTTTCTGCAGGTGGAGAGAAAACTCAGGTTTTTACACAATTTGTCGTGAATGACAAGTTGTTTCTTCAAGCAAAATAAGGTTTGATGTTTCCAATTCAATTAAGTTGCTTATATTGGAGATTTAGTGAAGACAGGTCGTCTTGACCTGGAGGACACATATACACAATATGAGGACAACAGGAAAGTTAATTAGATTTTTTTTAAATGAATTTAATCACATTAACTCTAGATTTCTTAAATGTGAAGTGTCATGTTGTGATCATAAATTGTGCTTTTAAACTACAAGTAGGTGTTTATTTTCTTCAAGTCTCCCCCAAGAACAAAAATGAGGCTTTAAATGTTAAGAAATGTTAATTTGACATTTTTCACCATGACATTAACATTTTTAACATGATAATGTCAAACAGGAACAGAGTCCCTCAAGCTGCAGGTGTGAAGTGTTCCAATATTTTTGTTTTCCTTCATAAAATTTCAACACTATGGAAATAAGTGACACACATGATAATGAAAATAAATAAGAAATATTTACTTTAACTCAGTTTCACTACTGTTTGAAAGACGATTGTGGCTAAATATGACAGTATATTTTATCAGAAGTGTCTTTCATTTACACAAAGCCGACGCTGTTAGGGTGTGAATACGTACAAATCTGAAGACTCTTTCCAGAGTGGGACATATTATTATATATTATATGTAGTGTTCCAGGTAAATATTGCGTCTGTTTCCGGTTGACAAAAGCTGCTGTATGTGTTGTGTTGTTTTTTTGTTCAGTGGTTTTTGTTTGACAGTTTTCGGGTCAAAACAAGGTGAAGAACAGAAAAAGAC
>CM035793.1:38858138-39093138 GCA_020466265.1 Siphamia tubifer
CTGAATCACCTTTGTTTTTTATGACACTGCTCTAACTTTTTTTTGTAAGTAACTGCTTCACATATTAAATGTATAAAATCTTTTAATATGAATCATAAAACAAATGAATTTAGTGCTGGTTAGTTCATGTTTTTAATATATATATGATGGTGTGTTATTCCACATATATGCTGGCATAGATCATATATATATGCATATGCATAGATCAATAGGATTAGTGGATCAGAAGTTATTACACAGTTTATATCAGCAGATACTTTTGGTTAATGGTAGATGTTTGGATCTTTATGGATTAAAGTGAGCTTTTATTAACATCTATATGATCAGTAAATCAGATATAAGGATTTTCACTTAAAAATACAAAATACAGAGAATAATATTAGAATAAATGTTGTCAAATCACTTGAAAATGGTTAAAAATAGACAGAAAATTATTTGGAAACTACCACAGAAGTAACTCTATGGGTTAAAGAGGTGTGAGATATTAGTTACAGATAAGTACACTGCTCTGAAATGTTTTAGAAAGTATCTGCTTCCGACATTAAATGTGTTAAATCATACATATTTTAATAAGATGAATCAGAAAACAAATGAAATATGTTATAATATAAAATATATGATGGTTTGGAAGTAGATCTGACACCAAAATACCTTTGGACTAAAACCTATTCTTTTGTTAACACTAAGAATTTCACATTTGACGTCAGACTTATCTTGGAAACTTGAGCCAACCAGTATTTAAGACTTGAGTTTTCTTTATCAGTAACACATTTCATTAGTTTTATTTTACCTGTAGACCAGTGTAACAGGAGCCTTAAACTGGATTTAACTAAGAAAACCATTCAGATCGTTCCATGGGTAAATACATTAGTGATTAATAATGTTTCAGCTGTAACAGTTATTTAATCTAACTGATGCAGTAAGTGTCCTCTCACATCTCTAATGTTAGACAGATTGGACATCAGCAGGATGGATCAGATTGGTAGAAGGTAGAGTGGTCCATGGTTACGTTATAAATAACCAGGGCTATGATGAATATTTTTAATCAGATTAATACAGGGTTGCTTTGCATTAATTTTGATGCATCATGATGAAAACATTTTGTCACTCGACACTTTTCAGGGGGGGGGGGGCAAATTAAAATTCACACAAAATACACTAGGAAGCACAAAAAAAGTGGAGGAAAAGATCTATACAAAACATGCTGAAATTAACACAAAGAAACCTAAACACATAAATTATTATTATTATTATTATTATTATTATTATTATTATTATTATTATTATTATTATTATTATTATTATTATTATTATTATTATTATTATTATTATTATTATTATTATTATCACTCCCCTTTTCCCTTTCACTCCTATAATTAATCCATATTATTTTGTTTCTCTTTACATTTGTTTTCATTGTAATGTGTCATTGTCATTATTATTATTATTATTACTCTGTCATTTGTTTTATTTTTGTCAGACTTCTTTAATATTGTTTCTTTGTCCACAATGTCTTGTTGACTCTCACTAATAAAAAAAAAGAACAGATTATAAGTTGTTTGTTAAATACTAATATTATTCTCACTCTAGGGTTGAATCCACAGAACAGTGTGTGCAGAGATGCACATTTGGCTTCAGCTGAACTCAGGGCTCCTTTGATGGACATGTCAGCTCGTCTCTGCTGCAGTGAGTCAAGCCTGTCCATCATGTTCTGTATCTGCTTATGTATCAAATATATGTGTAGATCTCTGTGCACACAATGTCTATTTATTCGTCTGCCCGAGAGGAATCTGAATCTTGCCAAGTTTTTTTTTCTCATTTCTAGTACAAATAAAAATACACTTAAAATAAGACATAATTGTCTAAAGAGGAACTTTTCAATGCGATATAAAGAACTTAATTATAGACAGTACACTGTAGATTTTGCAGTGTTAATTTGGAGACAATGGGACCAAATACACTCTAGAAGAAGTTAAATAAACTCTCTAAGTGTTGATTTAACACTGCAAAATTTACTGTGTACTATTTTAAAATGTCTGACTGTCTTTGAATGTACTGCTTTTATGATTTTTCTTTTTCTTTTTCAGGAAAGCGCTATGCAAATAAAATATATTATTATAATTATTATTATTAGTAGTAGTAGTAGTAGTAGTAATAGTAGTAGTAGTAGTAGTAATAATAGTAGTAGTAGTAGTAATAGTAGTAGTAGTAGTAGTAATAATAGTAGTAGTAGTAGTAGTAGTAATAGTAGTAGTAGTAGTAGTAGTAATAATAGTAGTAGTAATAGTAATAGTAGTAGTAGTAGTAGTAATAGTAGTAGTAGTAGTAATAGTAGTAGTAATAATAGTAGTAGTAGTAGTAGTAATAATAGTAGTAGTAGTAGTAGTAATAGTAGTAATAGTAGTAATAGTAGTAGTAATAATAGTAGTAGTAGTAGTAGTAGTAATAGTAGTAGTTGAGCTTGAAAATCTCATTTCAAGAAATCTACCTAAAACATTTTTGACTTGTTCCATCGGCAGGTTTGTAATAAAATAAAATAAAATCTAAAATAGAATGTAAAATAGAATATTAAATTAAATTAAAATAATAATACATTTAAATAAAGTTTAAAAAAAATGCTACATTTTTATAAAAATAAAATATGTTAAAAAATAAAATTAAAAAAAAATCTGCAAATGGAACAAGTGAAAATTTCTTGAAATAAGACCATTTTATCTAAAAGTAAGTTCTTATATCTCACTGAAAAAGTTCCTCTCTAAGTGATTACGTGTTGTTTAAAGTGTGATTAAATATATTGACTAGAAATTTAAAAAAAATACACTTTAGATTTTTGGAGTCTATCCTGCCTGACTCTTCCATTTGTTTGTTCATTATGTCTCCAATAAAGGTTTTTTTTTGTTGTTTTTTTTTTATTCACACTTTGCTTCTAAAGATAGATAATGGTGTAATATTGAAAACACTAAACCTCCTTCAGGCAAAGTTTGAACACATCACCTTAAAAATAAACCTGAATTGATTTGATTTGAGTTCCAAATATGGTCAGCACCTTTTGAAAGTTTCAGCTCATGTCATGACTCTGAGGTTTACAGTCCGACACCAGTCAGCAGAGTGTTAAAATGAAGAACATGGAGTAGCATCATAACAGCAATAAAGAAGCAGATATTTCCCTCAGGAGGTGAAAGAGAGTTAAGACTGTATAAGCCATATTCACTAAGAAGCCAGAAAACACAGCTTCAAATGAGTTGCTCCACGTCTGCTGGAGGTGTAAACAGATTGGTCACTCATCCAAAGCATCGACTTCAAGGCGACACAAGGTTTTATTGAAACAGCACTTTCTTGTAATAATATGTTGGTGTTGTGTTTACAGCAATTTCTACAGCCCACGGCCACAAACACACTTTATAACATTGAAAGGTTTGCTTACTCTGGCTCACTAAATGTACTTTACCAGAGGAGAGCTCAATGTTTCCATGGTGCAGTCCAAGCATTACTATTATTATTATTATTATTATTATTATTATTATTATTATTATTATTATTATTATTATTATTATTATTATTATTATTATTATTATTATTATTATTATTATTATTTTTATTATTTTTATTATTATTATTATTATTATTATTATTATTATTATTATTATTATTATTATTATTATTTTTATTATTATTATTATTGTCCTTTATGTTAAACACGCTGCAAAAACATCCTGTAATAGCAAGTTTTGATTAAAAAAAAATACACATTGTTTTAATACTGTGACACGGTTCCTCCTGTAGACATTCATTTGTATTGGCAAAAATTAAATACTTTATGTATAATTAAGTAAGCATATTTAATTCTACTCAAATTATAATTATAGCCTAAACGGTGGGTGAGTCTTTGAGTCTTCTCATTGTCTTTTCATTAATTTAATCACAATCATAGTTTACACTCAGTTACAGTTTTACAAAATATTTCAGCATAAGATTAAAGTGACATAGTCATGAGTCCTAAAGTCCAGTCTAAACCCTAGAGGGGTCATGAGACACTAAAGGGGAGGAGCTCAAACACACAGTTTTATGACACCTTCCTGTCCACCCCTCCTCCTTCAGTTGTTACCTGTCCGTTGATCAGCTCCTGAAGGATTGTTGGGCTTTGGCCTCTCCTGAACACTTGTATTGTGGTGGGGGTTGTTGACCCCTGTATGCCATTTACTCTGACCTATGTCTCCTAAGTAGAGAATATCTCCTTCCAAGGCAATTTAACACAATAAAATAATAATTCATTACTTTAACTTTTATATCTTTGGTCCCATTGTAACTTTCCCAACACACATCCATTCATCCATTTTCTGGACGCACTTTTTGGGGGTCATATGGGGCCTATCCCAACCAGAGGTGGTAAAAGTATGATAATAGAAGTTTATTTTGAACAACACAAAAACAAAATGGAACAAAATGGCAAGAAATGCAATAACATGCTAAAAAAGGAGTGAGAAGAAGTAAAAATGTGTCTAATCCCACCCCTTGTCCTGCACTAGTTTTTATACATTCACTTCCCCAAGTTACGAGTACTACTGCTACTACAAAACAATTTAATAATATTCTTAATAATAATAATAATATATACATTTGAATAATAGAAATGAACATACTGGTCAGAAAGGACCAGCTGATGCACATAAATAAGAAAGAAAAGTGAATATGAAATAAACACATCCTGTCTGTTCCTCTTCATTTCATCCCTGTATCCTGTGAAAACATATTAATTCTATTTTGTTTTAAATTGCATTATGTTTGGACATTGTTTTAGTTCCTCACCCATACTGTTCCAAAGTACTCACAATTACTACATTTACATGATGTTTTTTAATTCACTTATTTATTTGGAATAAAATAATTTGGAATTAAAGCTATGTCGTTTTTTACATGGACATGTTAAGTACTGTTATAACTATAAAATATACTGTTACAACTATAAAATATACTGTTACAACTATAAAATATACTGTTACAACTATAAAATATACTGTTACAACTATAAAATATACTGTTACAACTATAAAATATACTGTTACAACTACATACAAACAATCAGGGGTCATAACATTTGACACAAATCACTTCTGTCATTCTGTAAAACAGTTTTTCCATTTCTAACTGCGCTGAACATAATGACACTATCACCAAAAAATATCGTTTTATAGTCCCTCATAACTTTGGTTTTATATTTGCTTTCAAAACAGTTCACTTCCCAGCATTAGTTTCTTTTTCGTCTGCACGTCTACACTAATGTAAATGCACTTTCAGAAGCTTCATCTTCATCTTCTTGTCACCAGGACACAGCTGTGCGTCCACAGACTCCTTAGTGTCAATTCAACTGAAAAACTCTGATATTAATTTGTTGAAGCTTGTTTTTAGACGGGCATTTTTCCAGTGCAGGCTCTGGATATATTTCATTGTTTTTGCTGAAACATCCAGAAACAGAGCATGTGCAGAAGCGTGTTTGGAGAATGAGTTCAATGACATAAGTGTAATCCTTAAAGTAATATATCATAAATGCACAGGGTGAACAAAAACATTTTTCCACTACTGCATTTTGCAAGTTTCAGTTTCAGTGTTATGAATAAACCCAAATAACTTTGACCCCTATTCTGGAATGATACTGGCACATGGCTCCCACAACAAAACACCAATCATTAAAATTCCGTGACATGATCCCAGGCTCATACCAGTCTCATCTATTTTTATTCTGAACCTTTAATATGTGATCTGGTGGCCTATCTATACATTTTTTCGTCTGTTAATGGGATGTGAAGTCAGACCGAGGGCTCTGATGTCTGCCGTGTCAGACTTTGATTGACAGCTCTGTATGACAGGCTGTTTGTTCACCTGCTGAAGTGGATTTTCAGAGGTTTGGGTTTTTGGCAGGTTTTGCTGACAGACAGCTGAGCAGTAGATGTGCTTAATAAGCTCCTCTGTAAAATGACTTTGCTGTCGAGTACTTTATGACTTGTACTGTGTGAGGTTTTCATATGTACTCGTATGTGCTGTGAGGTCTACAAATGCAAACCGTGTGTGTGGTTACACATGGACCAGTTTTCTGTTTGTCATTTTAGCTTTGTGTGTTTTTTTTTATGTATTTCTCCCCTAGGCCTGTAGGGGTGCTGTGTTCTGTTTCTTTCCCTTTCAAGAAGTTGCTGGTTGGTTGAATCTGTGGTGACCTGATCTGCACAGCTGGTGGCTACTCAATCTGTAAGGAATTGTTGTTATAATACAATAATAAAAGGATAAAATATAATATATGCTGTAGGGGAGTATGGGCCCTGGTTCTATTCCCACACCAGACCTTTCTGTGTGGAGTTTGCATGTTGCATGTCCGTGTGGGCGGGTACTCCAGTTTCCTCCCACCATCCAAACACATGCACTGATGGTTAATTGGTTAATGTCAATTACCCATAGGTGTGAATGTGACAGAGATGAACTGGAGACTCATACAAGGTGTACCCCACCTTCACCCATTGTAGCTGGATTAGACACCTGTGACCTTAGTCAGGATAAAGTGGGTTCAGATAATGAGAGAGAGACAGACAGACAGACAGAGAGAGAGAGAGAGAGAGAGAGAGAGAGAGAGTACAATATACAAATGCATATATTTACAGAGAAGGATGTTTAACTATGAGATTGAGCAGATATAACCTGCATAACAGAAATGTTGAGAAATGCACTGATACACACACACACACACACACACACGCACACACACACACACACACACACACACACACACACACACACACACACATATATATATACGTATATATGCCTATATATATTCTTCATTTTGTCACAGGTCACAGACACATACCACACATTTGTAAATGTTGTCTATAAAGTTATTTTTGTTTAAAGATGTAAATCAGGTAAGGTCTGCTACTTTGGTCCAGATGTACTCGCTGTAGTTGAACAGCCATGATTGCTGACCATAATGTGTATAATCTGTGCAGACTGCGTAGTAACCATAGCGACAGAATGCAGATAATGTTGTGTTCTGTGTTGTTCATTGTGTGTGCTCTTCATAAAACATGTGTTCTATCTGAAAAATAGCTCCTCTTTCACCTCAGTAAATACTTGTTGGTAGTTTGTCTCGGTTCATCTCACTTTAACTCTAGAACAGTCCAACTGAACTGAGGAGAACGAAGGAGAATGAAGAAGATGGTACAGTTTAGATCTGTTGAGCTTCTCTTAATAAGGACACCTTATATAATCTAACCCTTATACACCTTATATATTCTTACCCTTATACACCTTATATAATCTTACCCTTATACACCTTATATAATCTTATCCTCGTCCCCTGAAGGTTTTTTACTCAGTTTGTCTGTTTGTTTGTAAGCAGCTTTATGCAACTGGATCAATTTCTATAACATTTTCAGGAAGTGAGGTGGTACAGAATAAATCCCATAAAATTTTGGCGAATGCAGTTCAAAGGTCATTATTGGTTGTTATTATTATTATTATTATTGTTGTTGTTGTTGTTGTTGTTGTTGTTGTTGTTATTATACACAAGACTGCTTCAAATTTAGTCATGTATTAAATCTCAGCTTTACAATAGCGATACATAAATAAATATGTTTTTCTAACACTTTTGTAAAGCTGTTTCTTTCAGCAACAATAGTTAATTTAGTCAAGATCACAAGTGGGTCTGCATTATTTCCAAACCATTTCACAGCATATTCTTTGCCTGGTAGTTATCCTTACAGTATATATGTAAAATTGTGTGTGTGTGTGTGTGTGTGTGTGCTCAGAGCAGCAAAGTCATCCAGTACTTCAGATCAAAGCACTATGCACTTTGTTTCTGCACTCCAAAAACACTCAACATCACAAGTAAATTACTAAGAAGATGACAAAGTGCCTTAAGTTCACTCTGTGTCACTTCATTGTGTTAGTGCAGAAGATTTGAGGGACTGGGTTCATTTTATTTCACTTGAAGAACAACAGGTTTAAAACAGCTGAGAACATTTCTGTTGATGTTTAAAGGATATTTTGATTGTATTTTCTTAGATAAGCCCAGAGTTTTTCAGTCAGTCAGCACACACTATATCATCCTATTTAAGGTGGACACACTGTAAATCAGGTACCATCTCAATGTCTTAGTTTGAAGTCACATATTTCAGGATTTTCTTTGCTTCCTGCAGCTGTGTTTTTTCCTTTTAAATTAAATATCTCTAAAAAAAAAAAAAAAAACTGTGCCCGTATCTCATACTTTCAACCTGTCTTTGCATAATGGATGAAATTTCACATGTCTATAAAAATATCAATTGTGTTTCATTTTACTTCAAACTTTGCACATATATAAAAGCAATTGATTTAGTGACATCAGCACATGCATAGACATGACGACATCAGCTGGATCGATGCTAAACTAAGCTACACTATGTGGGACAAGTGGGGTTTGTTGTGTCTGAAACCACTTGTTTTCTGGTGTTTTTGTGACTTTTCATCTCTTACTGCTTTTTGGAGTTCAACCAGGTGCCAGAAAAACAAGTGGTGCCAGGCACAACAAACCCCGCCCCTCTTGCACACATTTTTCCTGATTTGCCCAAACTCATCTCATCATCTGAACCCACTTTATCCTCATTAGGGTCATGGGGGTCACTGTGGGCCTAATCCAGCTACAATGGGTGAAGGTGGGGTACACCCTGTATGAGTCTCCAGTTCATCTCAGGTCTGAACATATATAGAAAAACAATCACTCTCACATTCACACATGGGTGTCACACCTGTGGGGGATGGGGGTGTTGTGACACTCCCACTTCTCCAACCAAATTATTTCATACCCCCCACTTTTTCCTGAGTTTATATATTGTATCGTTGCTGGACAGAGTTGGTGTCACCTAGTTTTTATTTCAGGATAAACAGTTACTGTCGTCACAATCACACCAAACAAACATCAATAACATTGCAGATCTGTTACAATATCTATGGTTTAAACTGTTTACCCGCCCGGGCAGCACAACAGCATATGTAAATGAAGCGCACCTCAGTTCACCGGTAATGTAAACAGTTCTTCTTTGCGGTGTTAACAAACAGTCATCAACCAGTAAGTAATGAGAAATGTTACTGTTGTTAAACTAAGTTAATTAAACTATGTTGTGTTCTGTACCATATACCCAAAGCCAGTTGTTTTGGGTATATGGTTCAGTGATGTTCCCCCTGAGGAACATATTTTTAGTTGTCTCCTCTGACATGGGCAAAACATTTTTGTAAGAAAAAAGAGGAACAGTGTCTGAAAAATCAGTGTCTGATTTTTTTAAAATCCTTTTTATCTCATAATTGTGACTTTTTATCTAATAATTTAGATTTTTATCACATAATTTTTACTTATGAATTGAATAAATGTTTAATTGAGGAAATGCACATTTTTGTTATTATTTTCAACCAAATATTACTTTTTAATATAAAAAATGTAATCATTAATGGATAATTGTTCATTAATTTTGCTCATGTGCCACAACCTAGAACACCCCCACATTTTAAATGGCTGTGACGCCCTTACATTCACACCTGTGGGCAATTTAGATTAACCAATTAACCTATGAGTGCATGTGTTTGGATGGTGGGAGGAAACTGCAGTACCTGGAGAAAACCCACACAGACACAGGGAGAACATGCAAACTCCACACAGAAAGGTCTGCTGCTGGACTTGAACCAGGGACCTTCTTGCTGTGAGGCACCAGTGCTAACCTCTGCACCACCTTCTTTTTGTGAAAACACATTTTGGTGAGTTTTACTGTGACCTTTGACCTACATTCACCAAACTTTAATGAGACGTATTGTGTACAACCTGGCACCATTACTGAACATTTCATAGAAATTGGTCCAGTAGTTTTTGTGTACAGCTGCTTACAGACAACACAGCAGCATGTTTACCTGGAAAAACGTAGCAGGAGTTAAAGGGTTAAAAAAAAGTGTTCAGATTTAGTAACTTGCAGATGAATTTGAACATCCTTGCTTTGCTGTAAATCTGTGCGACGTGCAGACACACAGTTCAGTTCTCGTTTCACTCTAATGTTTCCTCCTGTCTTTTTTTATTTATGTTGTCGCCTTTTATTTTTTTTGTCCTTCCTTTGTTTTATTGTTTTATTTCTCTGCGCTACAGTCTGTCTGTTTGGTTCTTTCTGTCTGTTGTTCTCTGCTGGTGATAACATAATGACTGCAGCTCTGAGATCATTCTTTATAACATCTAATGTCCATGCACTATTCATATATGTAGAACTAGGATACATACAGGTCTGACAAGTTCAAACACAGCATATTATAATGATAATGTATGTCATGTTTGAAATATCAGAAGAAATCTATCTTTTAATCCATCCATCAATGACAAATTTGACTCTCATGTGTCGGTTTTAGCCTCGGGATAAAATGACTTCAAATATTTCTAAGGTTTTCTAGAGTTTCTGAGATTCTTTGAGGAGCTTCTGTTGTACTTTTCTGTTTCAGTGAAGAAGATCCACAGTAAAATATCAACTTTCATTAAGCTGATGAGCAGTGACAGCAGTTAGGACTGTGGGTTATGTTATTGTGGAAATAAATCAGTGGTTAATACAATAAATGTGACCACAGCAGGGCCGGCGAAAGGCATAGGCAGACTAGGCGGTCGCCTAGGGCACCAGATGTCTTGGTCCCACAGTATTAGAATATTAAGATACTGTATTTTCTGGACTATAAGGTGCACTTAAAAGACTTTAATTTTCTCCAAAAACCACAGTATGTCGTATATATGGATTCATTCTGGTTGTGCTTCATGACTTGGAATTTAGATTTTTATCTCAGAATTTCAGAATTTTAAATTCTAAAAATAATTTATAATTTTTTTCGCATAATTTCGGTTTTTTATCTGATAATTTTTTTTTTTGCTTTTTTATCTAATAATTTTGATGTTTTGTTGCATAAATGTGGCTTTTTGCCACATAATATTGAGTTTTTATGCCATAGTTTAGACTTTTTATCTAATAATTTGGCCTTTTTATCTGATCATTTTGAATTTTTAAGACATCATTTTGACTTTTTAACAGCATAATTTGGACATTTATTGCATTATTTTGGCTTTTTATCTTATAATTTTGACCATCTAATGGCATTATTTGGATTTTTGTTGCATCATTTTGGCTTTTTATCACATAGTTTTTACTTTTTAATCACATAATGTTGTTTTTTTTTATCTGCTTGTTGTGTTGTGTATGCAGGAGTGACTTTGTGTTTTGGCAGATTTCAGGACACTTCTTCCGTGTTAGTACAGCTGTCAGGACACGTTTAAGTGTGACACCATCAGTGTTAGTGTGGTTTAGACGTCAAGACACTTCATTCATTTGATAGTATGTGTTGAAATGCAGAGAACTAGGTCTGCTTGTCCTGTTAGTGTTTACACCACCTGCTGTCTGTCTGTCTGTCAGTAAATACCCCCCCCCACGCTAATACGGATGTTATGCAAAATTTATATTTTCCTCCATGTTTGGATTTAAAAATCCGTTTTAGACACATAGTCATTTTAGTTTTAGTTTTGACATTGTCTGTATTCACCACTAAATAAGGTAAAGTACTTTATTAGTCATTATACAATGACATTTGTCCTCTGCATTTAACCCATCCTTCACATTGGGGCACCTGTAAGGAGCAGTGGGCAGCCATGGGACCCATCTACTCTATTTTTGGGTGATGGGGGGAAGCGGAGCACCCGCAGGAAACCCATCCAGATACGGGGAGAGAAACATGCAAACATAGAAAAGCCTGCACAGTCCATGAAATGGTTAGATGGATGCTACAATTTCAGTGTATTGTGGTTTATGTACATGTTGGGTGCAATGTCCAGGGGGGGGGTTCATCTCCCCCCTCTGGTTTTGGACATCACGGCTAGTCCTACACAAAATGTCCGAAAGAGGAACTTCCCATACACACACACATATATATATATATATATATATATATATATATATATATATATATATATATATATATATATATATATATATATATATATATATATATATATATATATATATATATATATATATATATATATATATATATATATATATATATATATATATATATATATATATATATATATACATATATATACATATATATATAGATATATATATATATATATATATATATATATATATATATATATATATATATATATATATATATAGATAGCTATTTTTTTTTAATTTACATTTGATTTACATTACATTTATTCATTTTTAAATAAAAAAAAATTCAAATGTATTTTTATTTATTTAAATATTTTTGGTTTTTTATTACTAATTACATTGAAAAAAAAACATTTAAATTTAAATTATTTTATTATTATGATTTTTTTTTTTTTTTTAAGTAGAAAAGGGAGATATCTAAGACATGCGGGACACTGGGCCATGAAGATCATCAAATCAAATCTTGATTTTTTTTTTCTCCACTATATATATATATATTCAGAAATGTAAATTCAACCAGCAGTGTTACCAATCATTTATTAAACGTCAGTGATATAATTCAATATTTTAGCCTGGTATTCCAGTGGTCTGGGTTAGTTTCTAGAGTCAGTGCATCCACAGCTCCAGGGAATAATACATAACATAACACTGCATCTTCACCGTCATCTATACATTTTCTGAGCTGCACAGTGTGACAATGTGTCTGGAGACTGTTGCTTGGTGACTGCAGCTCAGCCCGCACCCCTAACCAGCCACAAGCCATATCCAGACTTGTTTTTATTTATTTATTTATTTAACCAACGCACAAGTAAATATCACCCAGAACAGTGTGTTAGCAGGGAAAAGTGTGTGGACCCTGACATTCAGGGAGGGGAGGAAGTCCCCAGGACAGACTGTTGTTGCTGCTGTTTTATTTCTTCTGCTTTACTGTCAGAACATGGAAATTCATTCACTGTGACACGTGTGATCCTCTGCAGCCCTGGAGAACAGTTCTACAGTGGAACGCCAGGTATAAAACAGCAAAGTCACAGGAACACTGAATATGAATTAGTATCAGAGAATAGACTGGAATATTATATATAAAAAAATAAAAAAACATAAATGAGTCTTTGTCAGTATTAACCCTTGAACATCCCAGGGTGATTTTTGCTTAAAACATCTGAAAAATGCCTCTGCAAGTTAAAACCACAGCTGTTTTTTCAACCGTTTGGAGTACAGATAAAAAAAAAAAAAGGGGTGCTTGTAAAGGTAAAGGTAGTTTGGACTAAAATAGTCACTTTTTATGTGTTTTAAGAGTAAAAAGCTGTAGACTTAGAAATATAAAGACATTTCTATTTTTTTCTTTCCCATACCTTCATTTATTTATTTTTTTGGTGTATTTGCATTTGGACTGAAACTATGGGAGTAAAATTACATATGGATGCTATGGATGTGTCCATACCAATATTTGAAATGACATTTGGGAAACAGAAGGTTCCTGTATTTTGTAGACTATAAGGTGCACTTAAAACTCTTTAACTTCCTCCAAAAACCACAGTACAGATTCATTCTGGTTGTGCTTAATGACTTTTTTTATCTAATAATTTTGACTTTTTATCTCATAGTTTTGACTTTTTATCGAATCATTTTTACTTTTTTTTCTCATAATTTTGACTTTTTATCTCATATTTTTTACTTTTTATCTCATAAATTTGACTTTTTTTCTCATAATTTTGACTTTTTATCTCATAATTTTGACTTTTAATCTCATAATTTTGAGTTTTTATCGAATCATTTTTACTTTTTTTTTCTCATAATTTTTACTTTTTTAATCTCATATCTTTTACTTTTTATCTCATAAATTTGACTTTTTTCTCATAATTTAGACTTTTTATCTCATAATTTGACTTTTTTATCTCATATTTTTTACTTTTTATCTCATAAATTTGACTTTTTTTTTTTCATAATTTTGACTTTTTATCTCATAATTTAGATATTTAATCTCATAATTTCGACTTTTTATCTCATAAATTTGACTTTTTATCTCATAATTTTCACTTTTTATCTCATAATTTTCACTTTTTATCTCATAATTTTCACTTTTTATCTCATAATTTTCACTTTTTATCTCATAATTTTCACTTCTTATATGATCATTTTGACTTTTTTAACCCATCCTTCATGCACCTGTCAGGAGCAGTGAGCAGCCATGTGCGGTGCCCTTTGACCCACATCCAGCAGTAGAACCAGGCTCATGGTCAGAGTCACTTGGCTGGAGGATGTTGCCCTAACAAAGACAAGGAAAGAACAGGTCCGCGTCCCAGCTCTGTCTGTCCACATGTCCAAGTGTCCTTGGGCAAAGACACTGAACCCTTACTTAGTCTCCCAGTAGGACTGACAGAACCTTAGAGCAGTGGTTCCCAAACTTGGTTCTCAAGTACCACTACCCTGCATGTTTTAGATGTTTCCTTCTTCCAACAAACATGACGCTCATTATTAAGTTTGACGACAGGCTGCATCTAAATGTTAAGTTCTGGAAATGTTTCATTAACTTAAAGTAATTGAGGTGATTGTGCTAACTTATCTGGGTTCACAGTGTAGTATTCTGGTCCAAAAATAACATTCTTGGGTGTGTGTTGGATCTTAATACTTTACCGGATTATGTTCACTGGAGTGTTCAGAGGAAAACAACAGCACATTTGTCCGTATTGATCGATGATTGATCAGATGACAGGTTTCAAAAGCCATATTTGTCATATTTTTCTCTTGTGTAAAACATCCTTTCGTGTATGTGATGTCACTGTTGCACTTCATAACGGTTTATATATGAGTTTGATCACTTTAATTTGATTAATTTCATTCAATGATCCATTAATGTGGGACCTATGTATATATAACATCCCAGGACGGGAACATAAAGCATGTATGAGTTTAATCAGTTTTGTTTTGTGTCTCTCGTTCTTATGTCTTTATTAAACCCATGTCTCTTTTTCAAAACTGCTTCAAATCCTGCTGGAGCTTGTTTTTTTTGGGTTTTTTTTTTTTTATAAAAGAAATGGGAAGCAGCCAGTCACTCAGATTGAGTCTGGGATATGTCCTGGCCTGGAGGATGGACAGACAGAACAGAGGGAAGTAGGGGGTGGGGGGGGGTGGGGGGGCATGTACTCCAGTCTGTCCACTCTGTGTGATACTAGGGCATGACTAAGCTTTTTTTATGGAGATTTCACATGGGAATTTGTTGCTTTATTATTCAAGAACTAATGAAAATGTCTGTGGCTTCTGAGAAAAAGGGAGAGTACAATAAAAATGATGACAAAGTGCTTTTTTAGTTTCGCTCTGCAGCCCTTTTATAGCCCGTTTCCACCTCTGTTTAACTTAAGCTTCCTTCATTTTAATCACATCACTAAATTTTTTATTTCATCATATTTAACCTTGAGCTCAGAGGTGTCAAACATGCGGCCCGGGGGCCAAATCTGGTCCGTCTAAGGGTCCAATCCGGGCCCTTGGGATGAATTTTTGAAATGCAAAACTTACACGAAGATATAAATCATTTTAGTTTGTGGTCCACATTCAGACTAATTCAGTCTCATAATAACTTATAAATATTCACAAGTAAAAAAAATATCTTTGTCAATGTAATGGTTTTTTTTTTTATTTAGTGACACAAAAACAAAGTATAATTTCACCAAAAAAAAAAGCTCAATAATCAGAAAAAATATCAAAAATTGGAAATGTCTTAAGAGAAGTTGAGTACAATTTTAATAATATTCCACTTATTACTAAATATTGTGTGTATCTGTAGATTCACTGTGATCTGTCAGTTAGAATGTATATGTGTAAATGATAAACTAAAGGCTAATATTATTTGTTTTCATACTTTAATTTTACTTTTCCCCCTCTAAAACAGAAAGAAAAGTTTGAAGTTGACATTATTTATATATTATCACATTATTATATGTATATTTTTTTTACTGCTTCAGATCAAAATTCGCTGAACGTGGCCCCTGAACTAAAACAAGTTTGACATCACTGATCTATACTGTTGGTAAGACAGATGTATATTATGGCATCACGTCATATCAGTTTATATAAGGGTTTTTTTTAACCCATAGAGACTCAAACATTCACTGATGACCAAAATTATTCACAGACAAAATGTTTAACAATGCTTGATTCATTAAACCTGTCAGTACATGAAAATAACTGGTGTAAATTAAAGTGTAAGTTTATCATCTTTTCATGGTCATCAGATAATACCCAGTTGGACATTCAGAGGCTCCATCATTACCATAGCAACACCTGACAGTAAAACCAATGGAGTTGAATCAGTGATAGTGGATGGAAACACTGGGTTTATGTTCATTTAATGACATATTTGACTGAAAAAAGTCACTTTTCCTTCAGTTTCTGTGTTTGTAATATAATTAGCTTCATTTTTAATCTGAGATTTAATCAACATCAACCTAATACCCAGCCAGCATGTGCATGAGAGCTCCAGAAGGGTCCCATGTTGGTTTGTTCATGGTTACCATGGTGACCCCACATGTGTTTGCCCATATCAGAATTATCTCATATTATTTAATTTTCACACTAGTTATCCAATGATATCTATCCTTCATGTTATTTACACTGCTTATCTTTTACAAATATGTTTGAAATATTTTTTTAAATGTAAATAACTGTGTCTTTTACTGGTATGTGTTTTCATGGTCATCAGATAATAACCAGTTGGACATTTAGAGGCTCCGTAGTAGTTGTTTTCATGATTTAATTTAAATTTTTTTCCCTTCTAAAACAGAGAGAAAAGTTTGAAGTTGACATTATTTCTATATTATTATTATTATAATTAGTATTAGTATTAGTATTATTATTATTTTTTTTATTATTATTATTATTATTAATTTTTTTTTTGTACTGGTTTGGCCCACTTCAGATCAAATTTAACTGAATGTGGCCCCTGAACTAAAATAAGTTTGACATCACTGCTCTAGCTGTTCTTGTTTTAGTCAATTCACAGGCTCTATGTTTTAATGCTTTAATTTCTTGTTCGTTCTAATGGTTTTATTGTTTCACTTTTTTTTGGTCGTGGAGACTTTCCAGTTGGCAGTGTAACATGCTGGGATATGTGAATTAATATTTGTGATTAAAACAGAGGATGGGGTGTGTTTTTTTTTTTCATTTGGCAGAAGCTTTCATTTTCTGTATCAAAGCATGTCACAACAATTTTTTAAACAAAGAAGAAACTTTGAGACCAAATTTTGACATGTTAACAGTAAAAAAAAAAAAAAGAAGAAGAAGAAAGAAATGCAAGCATGTGTTTGTTAACATTTATGTTGTGTGTTTTTGCATCTGTCAGTGTTTTACTTAGTAGTAATAGTAGAAGAGGTGATTTTGCAGTGATTAGGAGCTACCAAAGGTGGGTTTTATTGTTTATAGTGAGTTTCTGTAGGTCCATAAACCCTTTGATGCACAAATTATAAGAACCTTAGTCAACATTTTCTTTTCCTAAATGTTTTATTCCACATTAAGTATGAAAAAACTAATGTAATTGAAATCTTTATAATGAACGTATTTTTTATGGAGCTACGAAATCTGGACAACATGTGTTTAAGCTCTGAGGCAAAGAAACTGTATTTAAAATGCAATATCAGAACACTATGAAATAAAACATTTTTAATACAGTTTTTCTTTAAAGGAATCATTCCATGGTTATTTCTTTAATATTATTGTGTTCTCTGTTGTTATTGAATATATTGTCTGTTTTCAGCTGTTTTTACACGGTAGAAAAATGACTTGAGGTCGAACAAAAGAGTTTACTTCCTCATACATGTCCATGATGCGGTGATGAGGCGTCTCTGATTGGCTCAGAATGCATGAAGGAACACTCCCCTCTCGTTCTCTGTGTGTGTTTACCTTTACCAGAGTAGCATCCAGCTAGGTTTTGTGCCGTTGCTTGTTCTGAAAACGTGCAGGGGAAAAAAACGAGGCTTTATTTCCACAGAGAGCACATGAACCAGTTTGATCCGCCATTTTTTTCAAGTTGGTGCAGCAGCTATGGTGGCGCCATCTTCTCTCGTAGATGCTAATGCTAATGCTACTTCATATTCACTGCAATAGGGGATGGGCTTAACCCCACACGGGTGACGCTGAAGTCCATCTGATGTCAGATGGACCGGCTTTTTCTGGGTCCCTCGTTCCTCTTGTTGTTTTTTGTGAATGCAGTATGCAGCCAGTGGAGGTGTTGAACCACTGTCAAAGGCAGCATGTGTTGGTAACTCAGGGTGACCCATCAGATTCCAAAAGGAGAAAAGTGGTTTTCAGCGGAATGACACCTTTAAGAAGACGATTAATTACAGTTTAATAACAAGTATTCAGAGAATGCCTATTTTGTGCCAATCTAAAGTTTCTATGACAACCCGTTCTTGAATTAGAGACAATAATGTGATTTTGACCTTTCTGCTAAATGTGACCTTGACCTTTGACCTTTTGCAATATTGATAATTTTGTTATATGTATATATGCATCAGCGTGTATAATATTATGGTAATATATCCAGTATTCATTAAGTTATAGTGTGATATGTCTATGCTTGACACACAAACAGTGTTACAGAAGTTAATTTGGCGACGTGTCACCTTTGACCTTCAGAGATCTAAAAAAACTGTTGGTTGTAGGTGATAACACCACTATTAGAAATGTAGAAATCTTCATTCCGTATCGTTTGGCACCAATCTGAAAGTTCTGTGACCCTCTGTTCTTGAGTTATATCCAATAATGTGATTTTGACCTTATATATGTATATATTAAAGTTAAAGTTTGTTTTATTTGTCAGTTCTGCTACATGTGTGTCCATACATAGACCTGAAATGACATTTCTCTCTGACCCTTTTTCCAAAGAAATAAATAGAAAAAATATTAAAGTATATATCCATATTTAAATATATGAAAAATATATGAGCTAAAAACTAAACATTTATATAATCTAAAAAGAGAACAAAGAAGAGAGAATAAATCTACATATGAGATAATATGTATGTAATGTAAATAAAAGTAAATGGCTGTTTTGTGGGAACTCAGATACATTTAAATGGTCAAATAGAAAAAAACTCTTTTTCATTTTCTGTTTCTGGGAATCTGTAGAGTAGCCTTAATTTAAAAGGTTTAGAGCAGACCATAATCTCAGGCCTTAGGGGAACTGTGAGTCCATCTGCTTTTGCTTTTGTGCTTTTGTTCCCCTTCAGATGATCAAAGGTATGTTTATCCCCTGGGTTTATGAAAAATATTCTCAAAATGATGCGTCCCGTCTCCTCTTGACCACTCTGTTCTGGAGGAAACGTCGGCTCATTTGTCACACACCGTGTCCTCTGGGATGTTTTTTTTTTTCTCAGTTCACCCTGATAACCTGATAAATGACCTGGTTGGTGAAAATAATCTGTGACTGTATTTTTATCGGCCATGACAAGTAGCTTAAAGGAGTAGTGTATAATATAAGGCGTGAAGTGTTTATCAAAATACTGCACCTTATGTGTTCACTCTATGGGAGGATGTATCTTTCCCTGCTGATAATCTTTTTCTATGGTGTTTAATCTAAGGTTTTTCTATATCATTTTATTGTGGACCATATATTTCAGAGTCTTCTATATACATGGGTTCTTAGTTGTGTGTATGTGTGTGTTTTTTTAAGAATATATGAATAAATTTGAGCAGAGTTTCATGTTAAACCCTTGGCTGCATCTACACCAGCATGGAACTTAAATTGACTGAAGCCACAAATCAAAAGAAAAAACAGAATTTACAAATACACACTCCTCTCCTTTCCGTCCAAAGCATTTGTTGACTTTAAAAGGCACTTCTCAAATCCATATTTTTCACCTGTTTGACTCATCACTCTTCTGATGTAACCCAGAAATCGATCTCGGTGTGCCCTCTTAAAGGATGCCTCACTTCCTTAAAATACACATCGAGAGGCAAAGATTGAGGAGTGAGGAGGTTTAGTGGAGGAGTTATCCTAAACTAATATCGATAATATGCTAATTATGGCCAAAGCTGGACTTTAATGGTCAAGGTTTTCATCAATCCTAAATTGTGTTGGTTATTTACAGAGGTGGGAAGTAACTGAGTAAAAATACTTTATTGTAGAGTAGATTTTTGAAGTATCAGTACTTTATTTGAGTATTTATTTTTCTGGAAACATTTTATTTTTACTCCTGATATTTGTTGATAAATGTCTGTACTTTATACTCCTTATGTTCTCAGAATAAACTATTTACTTTCACAAACTAAACCAAATGCTAGGATGCTAAAACTTGTGTCATTTTATCTCAGAATTTGGACTTTATCTCATAATTATGGATTTCTTATCTCATATTTCTGACTTTTTAATCTTTTAATGATGACTTTTCTATAATTTAGATTTTGTTTTTACATCATAATTTTGCCTTTTATCCCATAATTATGCATTTTTCTTATCTAATTTTTCCGATTTTTTTTTAATCTAAAATGATGACCTTTCTTTTTTTCCCTCTTTTTCTTCATTTTTCCTTAATTTCATGCCCAATGCCCACCATGTACCATGACCCAATCAAACACATTATCTATACAGTAAATCACTTCAAACATTTGAAACTTTTAAAATTTTTCCTGTTTAAATAGGTATTATTTCATCCAAGGCAAAAAATATTTTTTTTTTGACTTTATTACAAATGAGAAGTTGTATTTTTTGCTTTTGCATAAATATTTAAATAGTAAACAGGTTTGACAATAAGTTCACTATTTAAATATTTATGTTGATGCTTTTTAAAATTATTTATTTGTCTTATTTATTTTTTCAGTTTTTACTTGATTACGAACTTGGTCCTCATGAGACATGGAAACGTGTGTGTGTGTGTGTGTGTGTGTGTGCGTGCGTGCGTGCGTGTGTGTGTGTGTGTGTGTGTGTGTGTGTGTGTGTGTGTGTGTGTGTGTGTGTGTGTGTGTGTGTGTGTGTGTGTGTGAGATTTTTTTTTTTTTAAATCAGCCAATGGAACAAGTGAACATTATCTATTATCTATAAATCACTTCTTATATCTCACTGAATTTCCTCTTCACTTTAGTTTATCTTATTTTAAGTGTGATTTGATATTTGGGCTCGAAATGAGAAGTGATTTTTGCAGAGGAGGGTGTTGTGATCTTCAGTGGAGGAGAAGTGGGAGGGGGAGGTGAGGTGCTGCATATATGTGTGTGTGTGTGTGTGTGTGGAGGGGGGCAGGGTGTGTGTGTGTAGGAATTAGAGGTGGTGGGGGGTTGACAGTAAGTGAACTAAACCTGTTGAAAAACTGGTTAAGCTGGTTTGCTCTTACCCCTCAACCCCCCCCCCCCCCCCCCCACACACACACACACACACACACACACCACAGAGCCTTGTCTTTGTTCAGAAGAGCTCTCAGATCATTGTCTATGGGACCCCTGGTATTTTGGCTCATTTACAGTTTCTCATGTTTCTGTTGACGAACACTGCATGTCAAATAAAACAATAAATACAACAGGTTAATGGTCACCTCACTTCATCATCACTCTCTGCATTTTACCCATAATACACACAGAATACCTAAAATTAGCATATTAGTACAAATGCCACTCTCACTCTTACCCCACACCACACCTCCCACATTACTACATATCTGCGAACTGGACTTACTACACCCACACTTTCTATAATTCACACTATTCTGAATAATGACACCGGAAAAGTCGTTTTGGGCGCTGGCCCTTTAAATGCAAATGAGCCACTTCACACCCCACCCCCTCCAGGTTGTTGACTGTGCTGTGCTGCTCTGTTCCATTCAATCAGCAACTGAACATTTTAGGTAATTGACTTGAAGTTTGGACATAGTTTCAGTTTTTATAAGTGTCATACTCAGAAATATTTGTTGGTATTTAAAAGTATTGATATTTTATGACTCGTTCATAAAGAAACATTGATCACAACCTCTGTTTTTCAATCAAATTCTTTAACAGTTGTTCTTTACAGTAGAATATGTCTATGGAGGTTCACCTTAAAGCCTGATCCATGTTTCTTTTGTCAACAAGTAAAGCCCGTGGATGCGGTGATGACGTATTTTGACAGTTATGCCACTTGTGGGAAGTCGTAGGCTAGCTGTAAGACATACTTGTAATTTTTGACAAATAAACACGGGCATCCAAACTGTGGACACAAATCTATTGACAGTTATCTTACACCATATAAAACTCAGAAAAGCTTTTCAAAAACCTTCACTTTTGCTGGAGTTTTTATAACAATGGATTTTCAGAGGAAATAACTCACTTTGTGTTTAAACGAAAGGCACAAACAAAGGCAAATGTTTTCAAAAATACCCTTGTTTGTGTAAACAGAGGTGGATATGAACCACAACCATGCAGTAGCTCAGCATATTTCATACGTTCTGTACACTCTCATTTATTACATGTAATGTATATGTTGTCATGGTGACTCTGGTCACTTCCTGAAGGGGGCGTGTCCAGGCCCGTTGGGTGGTGTTTACATGCATGGAGAAAATCAATTAGAACCACATTATCTGACTTGGTTAGTCTGATTTCTCAAACTCCAGGTCAATTTGATTATACTGTAGGTGTTTACATGGGTTTTAAAACTTTGATTTTAGTCAAAGTAAGGCAATAATTCAAATTTCTCTAAGTGCATGTACACATACTAAAAGACAAATAAGTGGGTTTAATAAAATATGACTCCATTAATCAAAGCAATATTAAGATAATTAACCTGTATATTGATGTATATATACATTGAATGGAATCTTAATCTTAATTATATGTTTGCCTGAACACTTACCTGGCAGAAATAATCACATATAATCACTAAATAACTTTCTAAAGTTTGTAAACTGGATGACAGTGATATTGTTTTTCTTCTCAGACCACTTGAATTTCAATATGCTAAAAGGCTGTTATGGATTTTTTAGCCCAAACCCCCCCCCCCCTGTCTCCTGAGGCTTTATGGGTTTGTATTGTCCTCTTCATAATTAGGAGCTTCTGTCTTCAACAGAAAGGACTATTGATTCACTGATCAGAGTAGCTTCAGCTGGTAATGGAGCACATACCCAGCAGGCTGTGTTTTCCCCTCCTTGCTGACTGATACCGATGAGGCTCGGCGTCCCTCTTCTGATCACGGTCCCTGCTGTGGCGACAGCTGCTACCTGTCTGACCAGATCCTCGTCTGACCCTGAGGATGTCAATAAAACAGTCACTGAGTCCGATTCTCCTCATGCACATATGTTTGATCTGAATGTTTTTCAGACTTCAACCATCAGTTTTGTTCTGTGATTTCAAAAGCTTTTCCTGGGGCTTGTGGGGGTCACGCAAAGCATCGAGGATGTGTTATTATCATCCATGTAAGGTTTGTGAAGTCTGACATTATAAGTGTTGTGCTCCACTGTGGTGTCTATAGAAGAGAAACACTGGGGTTTATAGGAATGTTCCAATCCATAACTTAAGAGCAGTATTACATATTTGTAAAGGACTAAATACTTGAGAAACATGACACACTAACCCTGTTTACATGGGAGTTTTTATTCCTGTTTAATTCTACAGGTTTACATTGAGGTAAATGGAGAACACATTTTAAAGTGCTCCAGAATCCAGGATCTCTTCCGGATCACCACCAAAATGTAATAATTTGTTCCTTGTGACACTCCCAACACATCCTATTTTTTTTTTTTATCAAAATCTGTTCAAATTTTTTGCATAATCCTGCTGACAAACAAACAGACTTGAATTATATATCTCCTTGATAATGATAATTCCAAATTAAATTTAATTCCGAATAAAGTCACTGATTTATTATTATTATTATTAATAAACAAAAATAAGCTACAACATCAAAAGAAACTAATAATTATTCACAAAATAACAAATAACCAACAAAAAGAAACAAAATTAAAACTGTAAGCAGTCTCAAAGACCATCGCCATCCCTCGTGACCTCCTCCCCACGTAACGCCCGAGGCAAATTTAAGCCAAATCGGTGTTTATATGCCTGATCTATTGCCATTTTAGTAAAGGCGATTTTGTAGGGGTTGCTATAGAGCAAAATCACAATTTCTATTGATAAACTGGTGTAGGACCGAGATTGTCTGTGTCAAACTTCAGCCAAATCCATGTTTGTATGTCTGAGCTAAAGCAATTTATGTAGTGGTCCTTTTTCCTGAAAATTTTGCAAACTTTGCGATAGTGTAGCACAAAAACGATGCAACTTAAAAAAAAACATTTGGATAACTTTTGATGTCCCACTTGTCTAGATCGAGTTCAACGATTTTGAGCTCATTTGGTCCAACGGCCAAGGAGGAGTTCGTTAAATTCCAATGAGCGAAAATCCATGACTCAACGTTTTTAAAATTTCAATCCAACGTGGTGGACTTCCTGTTGGTTTATGGGCGTGGCCATTATAGGGTTTTTTTTGTTCATCATAATATGATGAATGTGTGTAGCGATTTTCATAGCTCTGACTTTACTAGGGCGTGATCTGGCCTAATACAAACTATTTCACCTTTTCTCAGGGGCGCTGTAGACACATTCATTTTTGTCAGAAATTTTTTTTCTAGTTTTAGTCTCTTGAAAAAAAAATTATTTTAGTTTTAGTCACAATTTATTCATCTAAATCATGTTAGTGTAAAATTATTTTAATCGACTAAAATCATTTTAGATTTCGTCTACTAAAATTGTATTAATTTTGGTCAATTGAAACTAGAATAACACAAAAATGATTTAGAAAATTATTTTAGTCGACAAAAAATATTTTATAAACAGTGTTTATATAATTTTTAACAAAACAAAAACACTGGTTGTCACATTTTAGTGACAACCAGTCAATTATTTAGTTCAGATCACTAGGGCGTGACTGGGCCTAATACAAACTATTTCACCTATTCTAGGGGGCGCTGTAGACACATTTCTTGACTGACTTTTATGAGACCTATAAATACACTTCTGAGGTGTGCGCAAAATTTGGTGAGTTTTCGTGCATGTGCAGGGGGTCAAATTTGAGCTCAAGGAGCAGAATCAGATCGAGCTGCAAGCAGTATCTTTCGGCCTTGCACCCCACGTGGTACGTGGCGATGGCCTCATGAAGTTAAAAAAAGGAATAAATGACAAGTGTTGTAATTTTTTCCCAGTACTTTTCATTTGGACTTTCTCTTTTTCTAAATCAGTTGCTTTTTGACACCTTTACATCAGTTCCATGAACAAAATTCCCAGTAGTAATAGTAGTAATTTTTCAGAATTTTTTAACTAAACATCCATTCAGAATGGGTCAGTGCTGACGTATCAGTGGTTAAAAGGTTAATAAGATGAATCAGAAAACAAATGACTTTAGTGCTGGTTAGTTCATGTTTTTCATATATATAATGGTGTGTTATTCCACATATATGCTGGTTTATGTACATGTATACAATGAATTAGTAAATATTTCACTAAAATAACCTGTAAAGTGAATGGATCATAATGTGCAGACAGTGTTAGAAGTAGATCTGAAATCAATATTCCTTTGGACTAAAACCTATTCTACTGTTAATTCTAAGAATTTCACATTTTAACCCAAGACTTATCTTGAAAACTCGAGCCAACCAACATTTAAGACTTGAATTTTCTTTTATCAAAAACACACATGTGGGAACATTTCATTAGTTTTATTCCAGAAGCATTTTACTTGTAAACTGGTGTAATTACTCAGAAATATTCAAAACAATCTAATAACAGGTGGCAAGAACACACCACACACTGATAACTAGAAGCAGTGGGCACCAGGGGAGCAAATGTGGCGTTAAGTGTCTTGCTCAAGGGCACATCAGCAAACAACGTTTTTCTGCCAGTCTGTGGAATCGAACTATTGACTCTTGGGTCAAAAGCCGACTCCATCTCTCCAGGTCACAGTGCGGTTGTAAAGGTTATCTGTTTCTACTCAGTCCAGACATCTTCATCAGGCTGTGGAAGTTACTTTTAGGTCATTTGGAGAGCTACGTTTTTATTTTATTGTTTAATCTAAATGTGCTCAAGAATTCACATTAAAATGCCTAATTTCCATGTATACATTCCTTACATGTGCATATTCCCTCAGATGCTGTGAAACAGAGTGAGCATCATGTCCCTGTGCTGTAAATAAAAACTAATAAATAAAGTGGTGTGGAAATGTAAAATGGAATACATTGAATTTGTATTCAGAACAGCAGGTAGTGATGTTGACAGTATTTAATTTGATTATAACGGCAGACACTGGCGCAGAACAGTTCATTTCTCCTTTTTTTTTAATTCTATTTCAGTTTTTCCACACTTATTTTTGAAGTTGATCCTCAGAATCTACATCACAAATGTGAGTTCTAGTATTAATATCAGTAGATCATCCTAGTAACAAAAGAAATTACTTGATTAATAAAAACACAAAAGAAGCACAATAGAGATGGTTACACACTGGGTTGACTGGATGTATTGATTTTAAATACCAGTGAAAATCCATCCTCCCACCAGTCCATCATTAAGAACATTGACTCTAGCTGTGTGTGGGTTTTTATCCTGGGGATTAAAAAAATCACTTCAAATGTTCCCAAAGCTTTCAGTTTCTTTGCTTTTCTAATGAACTCTTCCAGTTTTCTCCACCAGTGGAGATAAAATATATACTGAAATAGAAGCTTTTTATAATTCAACTGTCAATTACAAAAAAAAGAAGCTAAGAACATCAAGTCATAACATATAGAATGCAAAGGGTTTTGTCTGTAATGTGCATATATGCAATATTAAATATGTAAAAGTGTCAAATAAGCAGCAGTTTTGTTTTATCTCATATGGTCTCATTCTCTACTTTAATTAATTGGATCAATGTTTTAATCAGTTATGGCTGAAATGTGTTTAGTCTGTGTCAGGATTCCTGAAATTAACCCATAATATATTTATCTGTAATGATTTGACTTTGATAAAACACAAATGAAAAAATACCAACCTTTGTGTTTTTGATACCTTAAAACACAGGTGTCAAACATATGCCAAATACTCAGTTAGTATATAATAGTAATTAATATAATAATAATTGTAGTTGTAGTTATCACTTTACTCATCTGTAAATGTATATATAGCCAATGCATTTTCATTATTCCTTATATTTTAAAATGACATGTTTTTAATAGCATTAACCAAAGATTCTCTGTGGAAAGGTCTACTTATATATATATATATATATATATATATATATATATATATATATATATATATATATATATATATATATATATATATATATATAAAGGAATTACTTTCTTTAGGTGTGAGTTCTGTGGTCATATCTCACAGGAATGTACTGAGCTGAGGCAGACAGGCTCCCAACAGAGTTAAATAACACTTCTGTTCTGGTCTATTTATCTGAAAAACTCTGCGATATTGTGCTAATCGTCCATGGATGTGTGGTTTGTTAAAATAGGTAGTTTTGCTTGGATGATTATGCAGCATGTTACACTATCTGCCATTATGGAAGATTATGCTGACATCTGGTCTACATATGATTTATTAATAAAAAAAATAAAAAAAAGGAAGTAGTGAAAATGAAATTCTACAGTTTATTGTAAATTGTGTCAAATGCAGTTTTGCAGCAGAAAATATACACAACATTCATGACCACTGGGGACCTGTGATACACTTTTACAATCTTGGCTGAGACCCCTCATGTATTCACCTGGAATTTCTAGTAATCAAGTTCAATCTACACCTGGCATTATTACCTCTGCCCAAAAGAATGTACCGTATTTTCCAGACTATAAGGCGCATTTAAAAGACTTTTTCTCCCAAAATGACAGCATGCCTTATAATCATGAGCACCTTATATATGGAATATTTCTGGTTGGTTCTAGAGCTTGGAAGTTTTACTTTATATCTCATGGGGTTGATTTTTTTTTTTTTTAAATCACGTAATTTGGACTTTTTAATTACTTAATTTAGAATTCTTTATCTCAGAATTTTGACTTTTTTAAAGTTTGATTTAGGAGAATAAGATGTTTTGTTCCATGTTACAACGTGAGGAGTTATTGTGACTGTTTAGCTTCACTTAATACGCCTTATAATCCAGTGCACCTCTCGTCTCGTCACCTGAACCCGCTTTATCCTCACTAGGGTCGCAAGGGTCTGTGGGGGGCCTAATCTAGCTACAATGGGTGAAGGTGGGGTACACCCAGTTCCCAGTTCATCTCAGGGCTGAACATATATAGACAAACAATCACTCTCACATTCAAACCTATGGACAATTCAGATTAACCAATTAACCTAACAGTGCATGTGTTTGGATGGTGGGAGGAAACTGGAGTACCTGGAGAAAACCCAAACAGACACGAGAAGAACATGTAAACTCCACACAGAAAGGTCTGGTGTGGGATTTGGACCAGGGTCCTTCTTGCTGTGAGGCACGAATGCTAACCACTGCACCACCGTGCATCTTATATGAAAAAAATCTTAAAAAATAAACTACTCAATCCTTATAATCTAGTGTGCTGTATAGTGCAGAAAATACGGTACATTATATCAAGTAAATGTCATCTAAAATTAATGTTTGTCTCGCAAACTGTGATAAAAAACAAATACATTATTTAGCAAAACAATGTCTCCCATTTTGAATGTCTGAGGTCACCAGAGGTTTGTGGTGTTAAAATGGAGTCACATATGAAAAGGTTGGAAACCACTATTCTAATACATCTTTTCTAAAGATCTATATTACTAATTTACAGTTGGACAATGGTGTGTCAGTGCACAACACACGGCCACAATTTTATCCTGAACAGAGACCTCCTCCCCTTCACATGTTGGCATCACATTTATAGTTGTGGTTCCTGCTAATATCTTATATTTTTGACAAACACTTCCAAGCATCCTTTGCGAAGCCTCTCTATCTGGCCATACAATCACATGTCTCAGGTTTGTATACAAACATGATATCATGTCACTCAAGGTTCTATACACTGTCTTTGAAGAAATCTGAAAGAGATGGGCCAGGTGATCTATGGGCAGATCCAACCTGAGGCGCATAAAGGTCAACACAAGCATTTGAAAGGGAGTGAGATTTTTTTTGTCAGATATACGAGGCTGCAGAAAATTTAATATTGACAGAAATGTTGCTAGGTTTGGTAGACCGGTATAGTATTTTACTTTGTCATTATCACCACCAAAAAAGTCATCAGTGATCATGAGCTTGCTGAGCTCACGCTCTAACTCTTTATTTTCCTCCATCAGCCGTTTCACTTCAATACGCCTGCAGTAACACTTGCAACATTCAGTCTCTCCAAGCTGCTGAACGGTTCCCTGCCCGGAGTTTGACTGCTGACTTTCCTCTGGAACCTCCTTCATCTCATCAGTCTGTACCAGACCATTTTCTTCATCCTGTGTTACATCAGCCTGTAACACGTCATATTCTTGACCCTCTTCTTCTACTTCCATCGATACCACATCACTTTCTTCAACCTCCTGCTTCACTGCAACAGTTTGTCCCAGATTGTATTCTTCATCCTCCTGTTTCACTGCAACAGTTTGTCCTACACTGAATTCTTCGTCCTCCTGTTTCACTACAACAGTTTGTCCCAGATTGTATTCTCCATCCTCCTGCTTCACTGCAACAGTTTGTCCTAGACTGAGTTCTTCGTCCTCCTGCTTCACTGCAACAGTTTGTCCCAGACTGTATTCTTCATCCTCCTGTTTCACTGCAACAGTTTGTCCTACACTGAATTCTTCGTCCTCCTGTTTCACTACAACAGTTTGTCCCAGATTGTATTCTCCATCCTCCTGTTTCATTTCAACAGTTTGTCCTAGACTGAGTTCTTCGTCCTCCTGTTTCACTACAACAGTTTGTCCCAGATTGTATTCTTCGTCCTCCTGTTTCACTGCAACAATTTGTCCCAGACTGTATTCTCCATCCTCCTGCTTCACTGCAACAGTTTGTCCTACACTGAATTCTTCGTCCTCCTGCTTCACTGCAACAGTTTGTCCCAGACTGTATTCTTCATCCTCCTGTTTCATTTCAACAGTTTGTCCTAGACTGAATTCTTCAGCCTCCTGTTTCACTACAACAGTTTGCCCCACACCACATTCTTCAGCTTCCTGTTTTACCTCACCAGCATCTCCAGTCTCAGCCTCTTGTTGCATGTTGATGCTTCTCAGCGGCGACGGGTTAGCACTCACGGCAGAGCATTCAGCATCTGTGGGTCTGATGTGAGTGTGGCCCATGTGTAGGGATGGAGCCCAGTCTGGATCAGTCTCCATCATCTCATATGCAGGTTGACCTGTAATAACATTAGAATTTGAGTACATTTTAAAGTGCAGTGCGTCTTTTCCCTTTGAAATATATTGGCGATTTCTAAACTACTGTTAGTCTAGTTAGTAAAGTAAAAGTGGTAGTCAAATGTGTGTGTGTGTGTGTGTGTGCTTGGAAGTGAAATAAAATATGGCCAAAAAGGTTGCACAACCTTCATACAAGGTTGTGCAAAGCAATTATTAAACAAGTGGTGCCAGGTACAAAAAAGCCCACCTCTTATACTTAATGTTGCTTATTTTGACATCAATCTAGCTGATGTCCTCATGTCTTTGTGTGTTTGCCTCTGTACCAAGTTTGAAGTAAATTGAAAAAAAAAACTGGTTTTCATGGAAAATGTAAATGGAGAGAAAAAAAACCATTGAAAAACGTGATAAAAATTATTAACTTTGAACCAACCATTCCCAAAATATAATTGCATCTATTCTGGGTCAGTGGCAATTAATAAACAAGACTTAGTAAGAATTCAACCAGTAGTGTTGCTGCTCGAAAGTTAAACAAACATACTGAACCACAAACAATACCCATTAACAAGACTTGGTCTGTTAAGACGTGTATCTCTCCCTCTGTGTTGTTTACATGTGTAATAAACAGGACTGGTAAAAATTACTAGGATTGTGCTGTCATGCATCTCCATTGAAAATCCCTCAGGCCACAGTAGTAGAATATGGACTTATTAAAATCTCATAATGATTATGACTTTTTATGTCATATTGTTAGCTATTTAATCACATAATTCAGACTTTTTTGTGGACTCCCATATATAGCGAAACAATTTCTGATAAACTACTGAGAAACAATCCCCTTGCTAAGTCATGACTAGGAGATAAAAAGTTGGGGATCCCAGGTTGGTACAACACCAGACACAAATTAATCCCATCCCCCCAATTATTGTATCCATTATGAGTAAGTGGGAAGAATAATACACTTAAAACGTAAAAATTACAAAATAAAAACGTTGGCATACCGTTCCCAAAACATAATCACATTAATTGTAGGTCATTGTATTGTGAATTTAACTAATGGTTTTGCTCCTTAAGTGTTGAACAAAAAAAGAAACCAATTGAACCAAAAACAATATGTCTGTATATTCAGAGTAAGACATACATTTGTACTTACCTTTGTGAAAATGTCGAGAACAAACTCTCACGAAACAAGATATGTTGTCGAAAGTGATGTCCTTGCGTCTGACTGCAGCCACCCAGGCAGCCCGCCGCCTCTGGGTGATGTTCTCCATCTGCTGCCCATACGCTCTTTTCCAGGTGGGAAAACTGAAAAACCGGATCCCATTTGTACTTTTTCGGCCGTTTGAATTACTCGTGCAGCCTCTTACACAACACCAGTGACCCATTCTTTCAAGCAACAGGGGAATATCCAAGCTAAAGTATGCCTCCTGCGTGCAGAATGGTTTAAACCCACACAAATGGTGGCACGAGCCCTAAATACACGGCGCTTCTGCGGATGTGACGTCACGTATAAGAAAAGGAAGTGTTTTTAGTTTAAGAAAGGGGCGGAATTTTGAATCGAGTGGCGGGTGAATGTGCGGGGCCCAGGGTAGCGGAGGGAAAGGTACCGCCTTTCTTGCTTCTAATTGGCTAGAAAGACTATTCTCTGATTGGTTACTTGAACTGGCTGTTAACTGAAAGGTGCACGTTACGGAATTCCAACCCCCCATGATCAAAAACAGAGTCTCAGAATCGCATTATGCAAATCTAAGATCAAATTATGTGTGTTAAAAGAAGTAATACATTTCATGTCACTATAAAATTCATTTTAAACATTTTCCATGATTGTGAAAATGAAATCATCAATGAGTCTTGATTGATTGTTTTCATAGTAGTGAAATATAGTGTATTTGTTCTTTATTTTTCTGTAAAAACCTACATGTGAAGCCAAACACAAATGTCCACATCTGTAGACAGTATACACATAAAGACACACGGACAACAGGATTTGAAGATTTAAGTCAAATATGTCCAAACCAAAAGAACACGAATGGTACACGGAGAGCAAAAGAATAGTCTCTCTATTGCAAACAAGGCGGCACCCCTCCTACCATCCTACCGTTTGAGAATTCGCCGGCGGTTTGTCAATAAAGGTTCTTTTTGAAGCTAGCCAAGATGGCGGAGTACGACTTAACCACCAGGATAGCGCATTTTCTCGACCGGCATTTGGTTTTTCCTCTTTTAGAATTTCTGTCAGTGAAAGAGGTATGGTATTTTATATCTTGTATTAACCCAAAACGTATACCGAGATGTTTGTAAATCCACATTTACACGTGTAACATCATTGTAGCCGGTGTGCATCACCCACAGCCCGGCTAAATAAGATAGCAGTCACGTTGATAGCTGTACACAGCCGCTGGTTAAAGCGACCGCTGATTATAGTGTTTGTAGTAACTAGGTATTTATCTTCATTTTAGTAGTAGCTAGTATTTAATCCGAATACATTTTGCTACCGTATTTTGTTAAGTTGTGGATGTAACATTTCTTGTTGAGTCCTAGCATATTAGCGAAACGTTAGCCACTACATTGAGCCGGAATAGCTAGCACTGGTTGATGATGGGTGTTTCTCTGTTGAAACTCATCTTTATCATGCTACGATGAATTAAAATGCACTGTTTGGTCATTCCTTAACAGATTTACAATGAAAAGGAACTTCTCCAAGGGAAACTGGATCTCCTCAGTGACACTAACATGGTGGATTTCGCCATGGATGTGTATAAAAACCTGTACCCGGACAAGGAAATCCCACATTGTAAGGAGTACACTGGTTTACTCCCTTTAGATTTCACTGTTAAGTATTCTGATAGCTTCATTGTGGAAGTTCCATAAAATGTGAAGTTGGATCTCATTTTCCAGTTGAATTTAAAGAGATATCATGTTTGACTGTTTATTGGTATTTAAAATATTATTCTTTTCAAACGTTGCATGGTTCTCTTCGTTTTGTCAGATTACAGTAATGAAACTATTTTGTTGTATTTAAAACACTTACAGAATCTCCAAATTATAAGCACTGTACTTGTTAACCCATGTTTTGGTACTCAGTTTTTGTATATATATTTTTTGTAACTTGTTTTCATCATCATTTTGAGGTGCTTCTATAGTTTTTTCGCCAACATTTATTCACAAACCCCCCTTTAAAAAAACAACAACTTCTGATTATCTTTCAGCTCTGAGGGAGAAGAGAAGTACAGTGGTGGCACAGTTGAAGCAGCTTCAATCGGAGACTGAGCCCATTGTTAAGATGTTTGAGGACCCAGAGACGACCCGTCAGATGCAGTCAACAAGGTCAGATTAACCTCTGAATGCTTCATTCACTGTAGTTACAGATTTATTGAAGCTGTATAAGATTATCTCTGATATACAAGAACTCATCTAACATGTAAATGTTTTTGCTTTTATATTTCTTTCAGAGATGGGAGGATGCTGTTTGACTACCTGTCAGAGAAACATAATGTAAGTTTTATGTAGTTATTATCACTGCCTTAGATAAAACTTGACTTGAAAATATATTTTATTTAGTTTCCATGACAACATAACCAGGTTGCTCAGTGATCTTGGGAAACAACTGCTTTAATTGGCAGCATTTTCCCTCAAGTATATGTATCATTTTACTTACAGCACATACCACGTAGATCCACAATGCTCCTTTTTATGGCATGATTAAAGAATAAGCTCATTTTCCTTTCAAGAAGGAAGATACTTTGCACGCCTTGGGGTGTCGTCCAATTAACTTCTTTTGATTAAAAAATTGGTATCCGCAGTTTGTGGTCTGCGCTCCATAGATTTTAACAGCCGCTTTATAAATGTGCTATCACACTGAACATTTTCTCAACACTTTCATCACTTTTAAATGGCATTAAGTTGCACGTTAAAGCCAAATCTTGCCTCATTCTAATAAACTGCTAATTGAATTTTTATTTCTGTGTCCTTGATTAGTTCCGTCAGGAGTATTTGGACACTTTGTATAGGTATGCAAAGTTTCAGTACGAGTGTGGAAACTACTCTGGGGCTGCGGAGTACCTCTACTTCTTCCGTGTATTGGTAAGAATAAACACAGAGGAGCTAAAATGTTCATCTAGGCATAACATGCCTCTATGATTATTATTTGCTTAAATTCTTTGCTCTTCTTCAGGTTCCTTCAACAGACAGGAATGCTTTGAGCTCTCTGTGGGGGAAACTGGCCTCTGAGATCCTGATGCAGAACTGGGAAGCAGCCATGGAAGATCTCACTCGACTTAGGGAGACTATTGATAACAATGTAAGAATAATAGAATAATTTGTTTTCATGAAGTTGGCTCATTTGCTGTGTACTGTTGGGCTATTGAACCATTGTTTTTGCATTTGGGTGGTGTGTGAATGATTCACACCTAAAGTGAAGATGCAACAACCTGATTTTCAGTGGTCAGATGTTTAGTCTGGTATGGCTGGTGACATGAGCCTGGTGTATTCCATTTTTATTGTTTGATTTGTAATGCCATCATCTTGTTTTCAGCCAGTTCTATATGCATAATTGGCCATTACCTGGTCTTTCAGTCAGACCAATCTGGTTGGTGGAGGGATAGCCCTTGATTAGTGAATTTTAATGAGAAGTTTCCATATGAATACAGCTATGCCACACACTATTATCTTCTGTTATAGGCCAATCACTGCTCATGTCGTATCTGAATGAATGGCCTTCAGTGCTGTCTGTGGACTTCATTCATTTATTGTTGGCATTGTGTGATTTCTCCTTGGTTTTCATCTGCAATTTCTTTCTTCTTCCACAAGAATAAGCCTGAGAACTAACATTAGCATTATCCTCCTAGCATTATCTTCTTCTGTTCAACAAAAGCAAGTGGTCTCGGGCACATCAAACCTCTTGCAAATGTTTTACCTGATTTTCCCTGTCTCTTATCAAGGTGAAAACACATTTTTGTTGACGTTTGACCTACATTCATCAAAGTTGAATGGAATCTATTCTGGACGATTTTGTACCTTTCCAAATATTTTTTGTTTGAGGTTGCTGACAAAAAAAACACAAATACAATACCCCTCTCCCCTTCCGGGAGGTGGGGTAACGCTGTTTCTCAACAATGACTGAAGGACCGCAGCTCTGTGCTTTTAGTCTCCAAGTCATTTATGGTTTTACTTCTCATTCAAGTGCAGAACAGACACTGTAGTCAGTGGTTGATGTAAGGTGTTTGTCACACTTTTTTGACTGCGTCAGGGAGATGGAAGCCGACTGATCAGTCATCCTACATTTACTGGTGATGATTGGCAGTCAGATTGTTGTGTCTTGGCCATTACTTAGCTTTTGAATTTTTCACAATTCTAAGAGGAGCCCAGCTTGATCTCGATGTAGGAATATTGACTGAAGTGTTGGAAAGGGCTAAAAAGAACCTTCAGAAGATGTATCAAAGCTGTGAGTGCAGTGTGTTAACTGACTGACCTTGGATCTCAGGGCTCTTCTGTACGCAACAAGTATCAGTAAACGAAAGGTCTATAATCCAAACTTTTCAGTTTCTTGTCTTTACTAAAACCTTTATATTTAATTTATAGGGTTATAACCATCAAAAAATGATGCTCAAGGCTTCCAGATCTCTTTCATGTCCTTTATGTAAGCTCTGCAGCCAGTAGGACTGCATCACATAATGATGCTAAGACTGATACTGTTATTACTCAAATACTCATGTAATGGACATAAAATATTAAGATATTGAAACAAAAAAAATATATTAACACAAAAATGGCTCTAACAAAAGCTAAAATTAACTATAGAATACATCTAGTTGCTATGTTGCCCTTGTCCTTGCTGTGTAGGTGGAAAAATTCACATTCAATTAATAATGAAAACAGTGCTCTTCATGATAAGGTTTGACCTCATCTGTGTGCTCTGTCCTTCCAGTCGGTGAGTTCGCCTCTCCAGTCACTCCAACAGAGGACCTGGCTCATCCACTGGTCCCTCTTTGTTTTCTTCAATCATCCCAAAGGCAGGGACAACATCATAGAGCTCTTCTTGTACCAACCTCAGTAAGTCTGTGTAGCTGCCTTTTAAAGTCAAGGTTACATCTAGAGTACATTAAAATTCATTGTCCTCCAAGGATGTTTACCAGGCAGGTGGTAGCTTTTCAATTTTTTAAAACCTGTGGCTTTTATGGAGGAGGCATGTTGTGTTGAATTTGTTTCTTTTTCTGTTTAGCTTTTGATTCATAAGTAATTACAAAAAATACAAGAGGTACCTGCATTTAATTTCGGTTATAAAAATATAATTTCTGACCAAAATGACTGGAATCTGTTGTGATGGCAACTACTCAGGTGTCACTGTGCTGTTTTGTGTTTCCAGGTACCTCAATGCTATCCAGACAATGTGCCCACATATCTTGCGATACCTTACAACTGCAGTCATCACTAACAAAGACGTACGAAAGCGCCGACAAGTGCTTAAGGATCTTGTTAAAGTCATTCAGCAAGTATGTTCAATAAATATCAGTGGTTGGTATCTAATGTGTGTCAAGCGGCACACAGGGCTTTATTCAGTTGATATAAAACCTGTAACTAATGATTGTCAATATCTCGATGCTTACTTTTACAATGTAAGGAAACAGTGAAGATGCTGATCAGTGTTTCTTTGAGAAGAACATTAGTATGGCAAATATCTATGTATTCCATAATCTCACACACACACACACACTTTACCTGATTTGCCTTATCTCTTATCATTGTTAAAACACAGTATTGGTGACTGACCTTTGACCTACATTCACCAAAATTTAATGGGATCTATTCCGGACCACCTTGCCCCTTTCCTTCTATAAACATGGCAGCAAACTCAAATATGTTGATTTACAGATGTAGTCATCATTATTATGCAATACTCCAGGTGTGTCCACACATATACCGCACCATGTTTCTTTAAAAACTCTTCTTCATTTGTTGTAACATCTGACATCTGTTTTGTTTTTTTTGTTTTTTAAATTCAAGTAACTAGTTGTAGAAAAAGGTCTTTCCATTGTAGTTTTGCATGATAGTTATTGTCTTTTGCCTGAAAAGCAGTCTCTTGCAATGCAAAAACTATTAATCAAAAAACGAGAGTTGTGGTAACATTTTTATGCCTAAGTTCTATTCATGTAATTTAAGAATCAATGGAAAAGCAACTTGTTGCTGTTTCATTTAAAAATGGATAAAGATTTAAAATAAAACCACTGCTAGTTGACTTAACAAAATAAATCTGTTCACAGTGAATTTAGTACAACAGACAGGTTACATTTGGAATTATTGATCAATAAAAGGTCTCTGTTGTTGTTTAAGAATGTTTCCATATTACTCTTGGGAAAAAAAAACTTCATTTTGAATAAATGAATGTATGTACTTAAGGATGTGTTTTATTTTCGCCCTTCCTATAGGAGTCTTACACTTACAAGGACCCAATCACGGAGTTTGTGGAGTGTCTCTACGTGAACTTTGACTTCGACAGCGCCCAGAAGAAGTTGAGGGAGTGTGAGTCGGTAAGGAGACCTTCCCCAAAGTTTTGTCCTCCGTTTTTCCCGGCGTGACAGTCTGTGTTTGTCATGGTGCACAGGCCTAAATCAGCCCATAGAAGTTGGCTGTCTCCTGGGACCGAAGGCTAATATGAAGCTTCTCTTAGCCATGATGTTCTGATCTCCTGAGTCCCAGGCATTTAACGTCGCAGCTATTCAGCCTCAGCAAATCCATGTCTGCCCTGATTTGCTGGCTCTTACTTTTATTCAGTTTGATTTTCAAAGCGGAACAGCTGTCAGATTTGGGGCTTGGTTGCCTTCTTTTTAGAAACCCCTGACTGCAGTAGTGTAGTTGTGCTTGGGGACCACTTACTTGCATAGTCTGAACACTGTCGTGAAGGCCACACAACTATCCTGTCGGTGGAGTGTGAGCGTAATGATGGAAGAACGAACATGGATCATTAAATAGTTTTGGTCGAGTCCAGAGTTTTTAATGGTCAGGGGAGTTTTTAATTAGAGCTCATGATAAATGTTTGTCTTCAGGTTCATCACACACTGGTTGATTTTATTGGCTTCATTTTGCAGATTTTTCTCCGTTTTAGTCCCTGACTGTGTCGAATGTATTTAAATGATGTAAAATACAAATTCTCTATGGGGGGGGGGTGTCACCTTGGATTGTTTACCACAGCAAAGCACTCACTAATAATTAGATTTTTTTCCACAGTAACGGCTCCTCATGAAATAATGGCTCCATGTTTTATTTCTAAACCCCAGACACTAATGCATTCATAAGTTTAAGCTCTTCTGGAGATTTGAGGCGGCCGAGCATCATATGTGATGTTTCTGTGATCGTTGCTGTTAAAAACACTGATAAAGACATCACACTATAATCTTCATTTCCGTTTGGCTGTGATGAAGGCTTTATGTTTTGTTTTGGGTGACACTTGGTGTTCTTGAGCACTACACACTTGCTTAGTAGCGTATATATTTTACAGAAGTTAACTATAAAACTGAGAATGTGATTTGTAAAGGTGTTTTTAAAAGGCACTTGCTATTATAACAGGTTTTGTATTTGCTGAATTGATGCAAATGAATGGAGTTGATTTTAGTCACCTTGCTGCACAGATGGTTATTTTGATGAGGAAATTACAAGGCAGTTTTGTTCGAATGTGAGTGTTTTTACCTCCACCAATGAGGTAATTATTCCACCAAGGAACGGCAGAGTTATGTTTTTGCCGATATTTATTTCTTTGTCTGTTGGAAAGATAACTGAAAACGGTGTGGATGGATTTTGCTGAAATTTTCAGGACATGTTAATACTGGCACAATAAAGAAATGATTACAATTTGGTGGTGATCGGTGAAGGTGTGTGAGGGGGGGGGCTCATTTAGGTGTTTTAGGGGGGGCTGCCTTGGTGGATTCTGTGCTCTCAAAGTGCTTTTCTAGTGGCACAGTGGCGGAGAGGTTAGCGCTCTTGCCTCACAGCAAGAAGATGTTGTTCGATTCCTGGACTGTGCGGGCCTTTCTGAGTGGAGTTTGCATGTTTCTCTCCCCGTGTCTGGATGGGTTTCCTCCAGGTGCTCCGGTTTCCCCATCACCCAAAAACATGTTTGCTAGGGTAAAAATCTTCCAGCCAGGTAACTGACCATGAGCCTGGGTCCATGAGCCCATGGCTGCCCACTGCTCCTTAGAAGGATGGGTTAAATGCAGAGGACACATGTTGTTGTATAATTGTATGATGACAATAAAGTACGGTCTTTATCTTATCATTGGGGTTAGTCTGTCTGTTAGAAAAATAACTTAAAGTTGTAGAAGGACTTTGATGAAAAAAAATTCAGGAAATGTAGATACTGGTGCAAGGAATAAATGATAAAGTTTTGGTGTAGATCTAAATCACTGTCTGGATCTAGGAGTTTGTTTTTTTTTAAGGATTGTTGATCATTGCGGTGGGGGGAGGGGTGGCCTGGTTGTAGTATCTGTTTTATCAAAACAAACAGGATTGTTTGGTGTGAACCACATAGTGAACACTGGGACTTTGGTCCAAATAACACATGAACTCTGCCTGAAAACAGAATTATTTAAATATGAGACACTTGACATGCTATTTTTGTCGCATATCTGAACATTTTCCTGCAGCTAAATCATAGCTTGTGTGAAACGTACTTCAAATCACCAATGAAAAGATTTTTTCAGAAACTGACATTATGTTCCTTCTTGCCTTTCTAATATGTGGAATTAAAATGATCGCTATGGGGAATAAAATAAGCACTCATGAAACCTTTGCATACTGGAATGAAACCCAAAGCAATCTGAAGGTCAGCCTGTAAAGCTGTGAGGTTGAACATTTTTGACATTTGACATCTTAATTCATGGGTATGTATTAAGCTCTAGCCAGATATTCAGCTAGAACAGCAAAGTAACAAGAACAAACCACAGGACACGTCTGCCCACATATGTGTGGTCAGTACATGGTGTTATTCTGCACTTAAGTGTGTATCATTACCTTTAAAATGTTGTGGTACAACTGCAAGTCAGAGCCCATCTGTACTTATTTCATTACGTATGTTCCAAAAGTACACAATCTTGGGAAAATGTGCCTCATATAACTAGGATTTAGAACTGCTACTATATTTTTGTGTGCGACTACTTGCCGCCTCTTAAAATAAGTGATTTCTTTCATCTTCCAGGTTCTTGTGAATGACTTCTTCCTCGTCGCTTGCCTTGAGGACTTCATTGAAAACGCTCGTCTCTTCATATTCGAGACCTTCTGTCGAATTCATCAGTGTATCAGCATCAGGTGCAGGGTTTTTCAAATGAGTCTACTTGTTAGAAAATGTGTGTGTGTGTGTGTGTGCGTACGCTGCCTTTTTAGTCAAAGCTCAGTTGACACAGACTATGATCAAAAGCCAAGAGGCATTTCATCCTCTGTATTGAAGTTCCACAGTATTTTTATTGCTCAGTTTTTAGATGACATTCATGTCCATGTTATGTTTATTTAATATTTTTTTTAAGTATATGCTGCAGTAAACTGTAAAAAAAAAACAACAATTTCTGAAGACTGGTTTTCCCCAAAGGATATTTACTAAACTGAATATCCTCCTCCTTCATCTCTGCACAGCATGCTGGCAGACAAGCTCAACATGACGCCTGAGGAGGCGGAGAGGTGGATCGTCAACCTCATCCGTAACGCCAGACTTGATGCCAAAATCGACTCTAAACTGGTGAGAATCTGCATTCACTGATCCACCTTCAGTCACACCACTGTCCTATTACTATGCACACATTTCTAATTTCACTACTGGTGGAATTTTCTCATTTCGTTTTCCTAAGGTTCACCTGTCAAGTTTACAGTAACCGTGTTTCTTTAGATGTTCTGACAGTCAGGAGTTCCGTGAATTTTTTTTTTTTTTTAATTACATTTTTCTTTGTTTCTCAGGGTCATGTTGTGATGGGCAACAACGCGGTATCGCCGTACCAGCAGGTGATCGAGAAAACCAAGAGTTTGTCCTTCCGCAGCCAAATGTTGGCCATGAACATTGAGAAGAAGGTGGCCCATAGCAACAGGAACGAGGTAGGAGGAGCATTTTACTGAAACTACAGAGGTTCGCTGACATAGAACATATAGAACCTGAAGTAGAACAAACAGCGTTGGCTTGTGCAGTCGAAGTCTTATTACTATTACAATTTTGTTTTATCATCTTGGACATGGTTATCAGTTTTATTTAGATTTAGTCATTATTTGAAACATGACATAAAATTATGTAAAACTATTATAAAAAAAACCACATACGTTATAATCCACATAAATAATTTTTAAAAAAAGTACTTTTCATTAAGGCAGTTGCATTCACAGTCCAGACTATGATGGATGAAAATGAACCCTGTTGGTTTAACATTATATTATTTAAAGCTTTAAATATTTATTTTAATAAATAACACTGTCCAATGCATGAAATGAAAACTTAAACGGCAGTCGTATCTTATTTTCTTTGGGCCTGTTGCTCCTAGATGGATAAAATAATTTGTCTTAACTTGCAATGATGGAAGTTACAGAGCATTAAAAAAAAAAAGATTATTTTCTATTGTTGGTCAAAATGAAGTCCTTTATTCTATAATTGCAATAGTGAAAACTTCACGGCAGTCTGTAGGAGGTTGTTTTGTTGTCGGGCATCAGCTGTCAGTGTAGTTTAGAGATAATTGTCTAATTTTGGAACAAAGTATCTAGAAAATTGACTGTTTCTGACGTTGTTGTTTTTTGTTTTTTTCTTTCTTTTGTGTTTCTGTGTCTCCAGACACCAAACTGGGCTGCTCAAGACACCAGCTTCTATTGAAATGTTTACTGTATGGATGCAGATAGTCCTATGGGTGGATTTTGAAAACATTATGACTCTGTTTTTCCATCATCGTCATAAGCAGATGTTTCATTCGTGTCAGAAAAACTTGAATTGTGAGGCAGCTTAGCTCAGTGAAGCCACTGATTTTACCTTCATATGTGATAACATTTCCATTATTCTTATAATTTATTTGAACTCTAGTATCTATTTGATTTTTAGACTGTTGTTGTTGTTGATGTTTTTTTTATTTACATTCCAAAATGTGCAAATTGAAGTGTTAAAATTGAACATTAAAAACTATGCCTCTTGTAAGTGATTTCCTTTGTCTTTGTTTATTAATGTCTGACCACTAGATGGTGCTGTTGGTGTATTTTTGCTGTGTGGCCAGTGGAAGCGGTTTCTTTTACCGGTTTCCAATTCCACTCTTTAATGTCTTTTACTATTTTAAAGCAACAACATACAGATCAATATCAGGGCAGTTTTGACAGGTTTTAAAATCAACTGAATTTATGACAAAAAAAATGGTTAAATTGGAAATTTGAGTGTAAAGTTCTGGAATAAAACCACGACTACAATCACTTAAATTGTGAAACCTGCAGAATTTAAAAAAAAAAATAATTTTTGCAAACAAGACAAAATTTTTAATTTTAATGGAAACCTTGAGGAAAAAGTAGTTTGTGTAAAAATCCAGTAGCATAAGAAGCAGCAGTCTGGCACTTCCTAAACGTGGAGCATCAAACACTTGAATTATTGTCAACGGTCTTGTTTGTTTTTTACGTTTCTGCTCGAGTAGTGTTTAACCACACCTTATTTCTGAGCATGGCTGGAATTATGACGGCTTTTCCATTTCAGCAAATATTTGTCTGGTGAAACAAACCTTTAGTACATACAGTCATGGAAAAAAATATTAGACCACCCCTTTCATTCTTATTCAATGTTCATTTTAACTATTGGTGCATGTAGAAGTACATTTGTTTGGACATGTAACAAAATAACTGTTTAGTTTCAGAGCTGATATCTATCCATTTTTCATATTTTATTAAGTAAAATCTCTTACATCAATACATGTCATTGTACTGACAAAAACAGTGCTTTTATTCATTCCATGTTTTTTCTTTTGTTTGTTTTAGTCACATGATACACACATGAGTCAGTACTGGATTATATAACCATTGTTTTTGATGTTCTAATATTTTTTTTTTCTGTGACTATATGTATTAGAACATACAGCTTTCAGGAACATTGTCCATTTAAGAACCGGTTTCAGTGATAGTATTACCTGTTAACCTCCACGGTCTGTTAAAAATCAATGTTTGTTTAGATCTTGTAGAGGTTAATTTTTATATACAGATTGAATGAATTCATTATAGAAGATTTTCTTGTTTAATTATAAGTAGGTTTTCACCATGCATATAGTTTTGGATGTGCGTTGAAACCAGGGTAGAATAAATGTAATTATCTTTTCTGTATATTTTACTAAAAACCTGCTGTTACTGTTGAAACTGTTGTAGTTTAGAACACAGACGATGGTGTAAAATATCCCCACACGTGCATTAAATCTGAATTTAAGGAGTGCAAAGAAAAGATGCACTGCAAAAATCCAAATTTTAACAAGTGTATTTTTATCATTTCGAGCCAAAAAATGTAATCGCACTTAAAATAAAATGGAACAAGTTGTGCCAGGCACAATAAACCCCTCCCCCCTTTCACACATTTGACCTTATTTGCCCTATCGCTTATCATTGCGAAAACATATTTTTGGTGACTTTGACCTACATTCACCAAAATGAAGTAGGATCTATTCTAGACCACTTTGCACCTTTCTGGAAAATTTCATGGAAATTGGTCCAGTAGTTTTTGTGTAAAACCTGCTTAAATATAAAGACACAGACAAACAAACCCAGTCAAACATGTAAACCCTCTCCTGGGGCGGGGGTCATCAGAGTCACCTTTATTGTCATTGTAAACTACATTACAACAAGATTTGTGTGTGACTCCAAAAGCTGCCTTGCAAAAATAATACCAGCTATCATTAGCAAGTAATATGAATTTACACAATTAATCATTTAAATTAAATTGTTAAAATGTATGTACATCAAAAGCAGAATATTTAAATTATAAAAATATTGAAAATGTAAAACAACAATTAAAATGAAATAAAATGCAGACCCAGAGATAAACTGCTCAAATCACCTAAAGAGGAACTTTCCAGCAAGATTTAAAAACTTAGTTTTAGACAAGATAATTTCCATTTCTTCTATTTGCAAGCAAAAAAAACTAATTGGTGAAAACTAAAATAAAAATCTGCCAGTGGAACAAATGAAAATACCTGCTAAAATTAGATTATTGCAGTGTGATGTCAAAATACAAGCAATTAAAAGTAAAATAAGTTGAAGTTAAATACAGTAATAGAGTATTTATGCAGTTTTTAGTAAGTTAATAGCCTCACCCTGTTCAAGTGGAATGGTAATGGCAGATAATGGCTCTGCAGGAATGACATTTAGCTCCTGCAGAAGACGACAACAACAGTGTCTGACTGTTTTAGTAGGGAACAGCTCCCATGATTATACAGGTTAGTGTTGGCAGGTGTTCAGGTAAAGAGGGGAAAGTGCCCCAGGTGCATTTTTGAGCGGCCCCTCAGCGTTAACCCTGTTCAATGATGTGAGGATTCCTTCTGATGTCGAGCTGGGAGTGGCCCACAGCTTCTGGAACTCCCAGCCACGCCTCCCATCCCTTTCCCTTATGCACACACGCACACACACACACATACACATACACACATTCACACACTTTTTTTCCAGGACTCGGTAAAACATAACAGACACACATATACACACTTAAATACACACACACAGAGCGAGCTGACGTGGGCTGAGGTCTGAGCCGGCTCCTTCTGGAACAGCTGGTATCCATCTGTGGTTGCTGTAGTTCTGGCGGCTGCTCCTTCCTGCTGCTGTAGGCACCGTGGCTGCAGCGAGAGGACACAAACCGGCCCACTGCACCCACTCATGAGCTCTGCTGCAGTCACACTCTGACTCTGGGACTCGCACCGACTACACACTGAAGAGGCTGGACGCGTAGGATCCGGCCTGCAGCATGGACACCCTGACAGCGTGGGCCGTCACTAACCCGGCTGTGGCCCGGCTCCTCTGGGTCCTGGTCCTGGTTCTGGCCACTCTCTTGGTCTGGCTCTTTTTCTTTTGTTGCTACACATGGAATCAGAGCTCCTCACCGTCCCTGGAGAGGTACCTGGCAGGTAGGTGGGCCCTTGACCCCCCCCTCCCCTCCCCTCCCTTCTGTGGGTGTGTAGAGGCCTGGAGTGGGCTGACAACTCCTGCAAATCCTTTCACTTCTACTCACTTTTTACTAGAAGGAACATTTTGGACTTTTTTTTCCCCCCTCTCAAGTCCAGTAATTGTAAATTGTTAGTGTTTCCTTTCCAAGACGGCAGGATCCACATTTTCCAGAAAATGCCAGCTCGTGTTGGCTCTGGTTCTGTTTTGTGGTTGGAACTGCTCTTATTACCGCCGCCTAAATGTGCTTTTACTTGTGCTCATGCATACAATGGGTCTTTCATACTCAAAGGTAAAATAAAACAAGGGTATTTTAAGACCTCGCTGTTAGTCATCATAAACATTCTTTTCCATCAAACTTAAGAATGTGAAACTCTACTCTGGAGTCCAGGATGTGAACTCAATCATGTTAGAAATCTGACATGATGAGGTGTCATGTCGAACATGCTGTGATCTGCAAAACCATGGCAACCTGCATGTCACAAGAAGATTGATGTGGCAAATAATAACTCAAATAATCTGTCATGTTCACACCATTTTTTTTATGTTTGCACACACTCATTGATATATTCATTCAAATGATCATGGATAATTTTGTGGTTTCTATAATCATGTCTCTTTCTGTTCAGTGATGGCCAAACGGACCAAGTCTAAAGCGTCGACTCAGGTGAGACTTTGATTCTCCTGTCAACTTTCTTTAATCCATACAGACCCAAACATTAACTGGGAAACAAAAGCATCTACTGATTTAAACGGTTTAATCCCAGTTGATCCATTAATCTTGTCAATAAATGTAAATAATTGGTGTAAAATATAGTTTGTCATCATTTCATGGTCATCAGATATAACCATAAGAGGCTCCATAGGGAACGTGTTTCCAGTGTGAACAGTAGTCTTTTCTTTAGTAGTAAAACACAAACTGACTGAAGCACAAAACTGGAAATAGTTTTACTTAATGGACCAAACTACTGGAACTTGGAAAAAGTGTTTCTAGTTTTAATCGACATCAACCCAAAGCATAACAATTTTCATTTAACAATCATCCTATCAATACATGTAAATAATTCAGGTAAAATACACTTTTTTGTCTTTTCATGGACATCGCATTTGACCCATTTGGACATTCGGAGGCTCAGTGGTTACCATGGAAACACTGTCATCTTGTACAACATTGGTTCACTAGTAAAAAACCCACAGAGTTTAGATCAATGACAGCGGATGGAAACACTGGGTTTCTATTCATCTAATGATATGTTTGACTGAAAAAGGCGTCTTTTCTTCAGTTTTACATTTGTGATATAATAACCTTTAACTTTATATTAACTCTTAACTTTATTTATGGGCATCTACAGTACATGATCAATGAATTAAATACAGCAAGATATTAGATTTTTACTGAAAAAATATATATACAGAGGAGAATATTGTTATAAATGATGATGAATCACTTGAGATAAGTTACATAGAGAGAAAAAATCATTTGGGAACTGAGCAGCAAATGGTCTTTAAGGGTTAAAACAACAGAATATGTATTACTTTATTTCCCTTCACATACAGTATAACCATAGTCAGCTGTTGTCTTTCCACTTGTAGTACCTCCTTCAGACTCCAGGGGTCCTCGCTCACTTGTGTTTCACAGTAGAGCTCATGTGCAGCTCCTACAGCTCACCAGTTTGACAAGTTCATTATTTTTCCACAGTACTGAAACATAGGTATTTTATAATTATAAGTCACTGTGGTTTTTGACAGTTTTATGACCTCAGTTGTTGTAAATAATGTCAAAACATTCAGGGGGTTAGTTGTGTTCTGTTTGTTTTCATCCTGCAGATGTTCATTAAGTTTTAGAGGCAGTTATAAAAGTTATGATAAAGAAGCTCAGGTTTCTGTCTTAAATAATATTGAGTTCTCCTGACAAAAAGACTAACATTATCAATGTCATGTTAGAGAGAGAGAGAGAGAGAGAGAGAGAGAGAGAGAGAGAGAGAGAGAGAGAGAGAGAACAAAATACAGTGAAATCAAAAGTGAATAATTGAAAGAGATAATCAAGTACCTCCAGGTGAGATGTTGAAAATATCAAGAATAAAGGTTTATTATTATTTTAGTCTTGCTCTCGCTGCAGGATATTGTCATCAGTTCATCATCTATGTTTGAGTAAAATTGTAAAGGTAATGTAAGTAAAGTAAATGCATTTCAACATTAGGCCTTCAGTAGCTGCATTTCCATTACAGTTTTTCGCAAAACAATATCGATATGCCACAAATTTCGAAAAAGTATATTTGCACTTTGAACGTGTTTCCATTGACGGTTGTTTTAGGCAGAAGTTTGACCATTACCCTGATAGTATTAGAATGAATGAATCGGCTAATTCTTTAGTCAGTTAAAGTCACTGGCGAACTATTTAAAGACACTAACATGTAAAACAAACCACCCGGCTCACATTATAAGGGTCTGTACATGTTGTCCCTACAATGTCAGGTCGAAATATTAAGTGTAAATATGTTTTAGGTGTGTTTAAATGACAACCGTGAATTAGCATGTAATAGCATTAGCATGAATAAATCGGCTAATTCTCTCGTCAGTGAAAGTCACTGGCGAACTATTTAAAGACACTAACATGTAAAACAAACCACCTGTCTCACATGATAATTGTCTGTACATGTGGTCCCTACATTGTCAGGTCGAAATATTAAGTGTAAATATACTCAGCACTTAACAACAACAAACTATAAGCAGCCAATGGTTGTCATGGTTACAGAGACTGCAGCTGTCATTTTCACTCCGACAGCAGTGGTCATGTGACTATATATGTATAGGCCTGTGACATATATTGCGGAAAAAGTGTTTCCATTGCACTTTTGCGATATATTAAAATATTGAAATGTTTGAAAAACCACCTCATCACCTGTGGACCTGCCCTGTAGACCCCTTGTGGACCTGCCCTGTATACCACTGTAGACCTGCCCCTGTGGACCCCTTGTGGACCTGCCCTGTAGACCACTGTAGACCTGCCCTGTAGACCCCTGTAGACTTGCCTCTGTAGACCGACTTGCCCTGTAGACCACTGTAGACCTGCCCCTGTGAACCCCTGTAGACCTGCCTCTGTGGACTTGCCTCTGTGGACCTGCCTCTGTGGACCCCTGTGGACCCCTGTAGACCTGCCTCTGTAGACCCCTGTAGACTTGCCCTGTAGACCCGCCCCTGTAGACCACTTAGGACCTGCCCCTGTGGATCCCTGTAGACCTGCCTCTGTGGACCTGCCTCTGTGGACCCCTGTGGACCCCTGTAGACCTGCCTCTGTAGACCTTGTAGACCTGCCCCTGTTTGGGTGGTGGTCCAGTCTGTTCCAGCATCTTTAGGAAAATGAAACATCCTGATCACCTGAGTATAGATTTAAAAGTCCCTGAGGAACATGATTATTCAGGTGAACACATCCAGACCCAGTTCTACTGTAGTCGTCAGACCACAAATAATTTACAGTGGTAGGGGGGGGGGGGGTTTGGACACCCTGTACCTTGATATTGCTTTTGTCGACATGAGGATGTGCAGAGACTGTATTCTACTAAAACCAGGTGTTATTATTGTTATTATTTTCTATGTCTTACAGTAGTTTTTAAAGTTGAAGCATGTTTTAATGAGCTTCCATAATATATTATTACTCATTAAAATAAAGAACACTGTAGTTTTATCTTGATAAACTACACAAAGGAAACACAGTGAGGTTAAAAATTAAAGTAATAATATTAACATGATTGTGTTTAAAGTGTAAGAATAACTTTCCATGTGATGTTTCCACATTTGGCTCCAGAGCCACGAACAGCCTGAAACACTACGTCCTGTTTTTTCTTTGGACTGTCTCCTGAGAAAAATGTGAAGGAAGTGATGCATGTAATGTTTCCAGTGTGAACAGTAATGTTTGTTTAAAAAATAAAACATGAACTGACTTTGACTAAAGTAGAAAACTGGGAATATTTTACTTAATGGAGTTTTGGAACTTGGAGAAAGTAGTTTGGAGTTTCTGCTGAATGTCGATGTTTCAGCAGAAACTCCAAACTCGACTATATATATATATATATATATATATATATATATATATATATATATATAATGTGGATCCTTACAGGAACTCTAGTACTAACCCTGTGCTCCTTCTTTCCAATAACTTCATCATTGTCCTGTATTTTACAAACTCTTACATAAGTTTAATTTGAAAAAGTAACATAACAAGCCTATGTAAGGAGTATACAGTACAAATAAACTGTACGATAAAGTTCATCCAGTAACAGTGCAATAATTTATATATATAATTATTTATAAAAGGGTTTACTCTTGTCTACTGTGCTATATTCTTTCTGCTCTAAACCTGGAATTTCCTCTAGTGGGACTAATAAAGGAATATCTTATCTTCTATTTGTGCAAAAATGTAGGGAGTAAAATTAAAAAGTTGACAGAAAATAAATACTCCAGTACAGATACCTATAAGTCTATTGAAGTACAGTAACAAAGTACTTCTACTTAGTTACTTCCCACATCTGTATTTCAGTGACTTAAGAATGATTTTAAATCAATATATCATAAATGCATGGGGTATCCACAGATGTTTTCCACCACTGTGTTTCTCTAAGGTGGCTGATGTGTCTCCTGTGTATAAACATAAGGTTTGAGCAGCTGCAGCTTTATCACTTTTACTAAATATACTCCATGTGGGTCTGTGTATAACTGTACTGGTCTGGTTCTGTGGCTTTGGCAGCATCACTGTGAGTGTTGTCACAGTGGAGACGCACTGTGCACTCATTGTGTGATAAGTTTGAGAGGCTTTATGAAGCAGCTCCATGACTGAAGCTCTTTGTCTGAGTGTCGCTAACATGCCAATAGACGTCCATTTCCTAATGCAGTGTCCAGCCTGTGGACAAAGAGACATGTGATCAGTCTCTGCGACAAACACATTAACCAGAAAAAGACAGAAAGCATAAGTTATCAGGTTGTCAAGTGTCGCATTTGACAAAGGGTTGATTCTCTGTTGGAATCATAGAATAAACATACACTGGAAAAAATCTAATCTAAATGTTACCAAGTGTATTTTTCTTATTTCTAGTCTAAATGTCTCATCACACTTAAAATAAGACTTAGCCACTTAAAGAGGAACTTTTCAGTGAGATATAAAGAACTCTTACCAAGATCATTTTCACTTATTGCATTGGCAGAGTATTTATTATTTATTTTTGCTTAAATTAAGCAAAAGAAAATTCTTGAAGAATTTTGATTAGATTTCTTGGAATGAGGTTTTCCAGATCTATTGTCTAAAAGTCAGTTCTTATATCTCACTGAAAAGTTACTGTTTAGGTGATTATGTTTTATTTTAAGTGTGATGAGATATTTGGACTAAAAATATGAAAAAACAAAAAACAAAAAAAAACAGTGGTTTTGTTTTTTACAAGTGTAGAAGTTTTGGACAGTTGGAAAAATGTGTCTTAAAAAATTATATATATATCCCTTTTCATTTGTCTGAATCATGTTTGAAATAAAGATTAAAACATTGTGTGTGTATGTATATATAAATATATTAATCAAAAACATGTAATACTAAAATAACACACACATATATAGAGCCCTTTTCTTTTTTCCTTCATTTCTATTATAAGTTGTGTTTAATATCACTTATCTGAATCATGTTTGAAATAAATAAAGTATATATATATATATATATATATATATATATATATATATATACATATATAGTGAAGTGAAAATGATCTTGATAAGATTTTTTTGGAATAACTTACTCTTTTGGTGATTGTTTAATTTTAAGTGTGATTTGATATTTTGACCATAAATGATAAAACTCCACTTGGTAACATTTCGATTCTTTCCAACGTAAAAGTGTAGAACAGCTATAAAAATGTGTCTGTAATCATCTACTGACGCAGATAAGAAGTCAAAGCAGGATAATCAAACACAGTTGACTATGTTTAAAAGGCTTAAAAAGAGCAGTGGGAGGAGCCTGTGCATGTTCCCATCATGCCCTGCAACACCTCATGGTTGTGAGCTGTCATAATGCCCCAAAACATGAATGATTTCATGATGAAAACATACAAGTGAATGAAAGACGTCAGTGTTCTTCTGGACAATGAACATGTCCCTCATACAGTGTCTGTTATATTTATCACATACAGTAACTCTTTTCATACATAGTGTTTTATCAGATCATTTAACTGAATACTTTACTGAAAGAATGTCTTAATATGGACATATATGAGGACTACATGGAATAACAGTAATATATTATACTTAGTACTAGTCTCATACTTAGAGGTGGGAAGTACTTTGTTACTGTACTTAAGTAGATTTATTTTTTTATATATATATCTGTACTTTACTTGAGTATTTATTTTTCTGGCAACCTTTTAAATTTACTCCCTACATTTTTGCATAAATATCTGTACTTTATACTCCTTATATTCTCAGGATAGCCTCACTGCTAGGTGAAATAATTTGTTTATCAGTGGAGAGAAATTATGACTTTCTATATCGTAATTTGGACTTTTTATCTCAATTATGCCATTTTAATTTAAAAAAAATACTATTTTTCCTCATAATTATGCATTTCTTATCTCACATTTATGACTTTTTTTTTATCTCATAAGTGTTATTTTTTTAATCTCCTATTCATGTCTTGTGAGTTTTTCCATAATTTCCTGCTCATACCCACAAAACTGAGTAAGTGTGACCTGATCAAACCCATTATCTACGCAGTAACTTACTTTTAAGGGCTGTATTTTTGGATACTTTTGAAACTTTTATGATTTTTCCTGATATTATTTCATCCATGACCAAAACAATATCAATTAAAATGTTGTTCTTTTTTTTTTACTTTTACTTCAGTAAAGCAGTTGAATCAGTACTTCTACTTTGACCAGAGTATTTTTTTCCCACACCAGTAGCTGTACTTCTTCTTAAGTACAGAATGTGAGTACTTTTACCACCTCTGCTCATACTAGAGGGTAGTTTTACTCACACTGTCTGAAAATGTGCGATGTTGTTGGCATCTTTTTCAGCTACAGGAAAAACAAAACCGTGTTTGTTTACCTGACAACATTAATCATAGTCAGTGGTGGATGAATAAGGAAGGCTTTGTCCAGTAGAGTTTGTGCACGCAGCGAGAAGTGCATAAGAGGACAACAGGACAGAGGGAAATGTTACTGTTTGATGATGGATTTGGTCAAGTCTAATACTTTTATTTACCCTTTAAATCTATTTTCCAAGGGAGTTTTCTGACCCATGAGCAGCATAAAATACAAAACACTGTTAAAATATACAATAATTTACACTAAAAACTATGAAAAACAGGTGGAAGTCATTGAGTTAGTCAGTAGAAAATTGAGTTTGGATTTAAAAGTATTCAAGGAGATCATTTTAGTCTTCTATGCATGAATTATGGAGAAAAAAATGTAGTTTACCACCACCAGAGGGAGCATGTGAGAGTGAGTGAATAACGAGTCACTAATGTAAAGTGCTATAGAAATCTAATCCATTAATATTATTGTTCTCAGCTGCATTTAAATGACTTATTCATCAGTTTATATCTGCATATAACTTATTTGTTTTTCAATTTCATCTATGTCTGCTTTGTTTATTGTTTGTTGTATACTTTTATTGCTCCCTGGTCTAATGCTTTTGATGTTTTATATAAAAGACTTTGAATTGTCTTGTAGATGAAATGTGTTATGAAAATAAACTTTCCTAGCTTTGCCTAACATAACTTTTTTTTTTAATTGTTCCCCACTGTTACCTCTGTCAAGGACGTATTAAAATTTGTCTGTTTGTTTGTTTGTTTGTCTGTCAGCAGGATTACACAAAAACTTCCAAACAGATTTTGATGTAACTTTCAGGAATGATAGATAATGGGTCAAGGAAGAACCCAATAGATTTTAAGCACTAAAGGTCAAAGGTCAAGGTCGTACTAAAGGTCAACAGCTAAAACACATTAGTGGTAATATCTCAGGATTCAGACAAGATAGAATCTTGTGTTTGTTTTTTTTCATTCACATCGTCTCACCTTCAGACATCAGATGGGTCAACACCTATGGCTCCATCACGTCATGTTTTGACGTCACATGACGCCATATCAAGTCTTGGTGGAGGTCATCTGTCTCTGACTGCTTTATTATTGATGTTTTTCTGCTGAAACAGTTTTCACCTGGACAGAACTGAGCATGTGCAGAAGGGAACATGTGGGTTTGGAGAAGGGAACGATACTGGGCAGATTTAAGAATGATTTTTAATGTAAGATTTTACAAATACATGGTGTGTCCAAAAACTTATTTTTCCAACCACTGTATGTAGTACAAGACTATATCACTGTTCACTCATTTATTTCTATATTTCTCTTTTTCCTTGTTCTTGAGTTGCCTTTAACTATAAAACCACAAACTTCCCACTAGTGATGAATTAAATATTTCCTTTTCTGACGGAGGCCTTTACATTTGACAGTAACGTCACTGTGTAAAACCATCTACGAACACTACCTCGCATTATTCATGGAATAATTGTCATTTCAGAGGAAGAAAAAGCCCAAAGAGAAGTCGGTTGTTTCTGTCCATGCAGAGGAAGTGGTGGTAAAGGAGTCTCCGCCCCTGGGGAAGGAGCCACCGTGTCCAGCGGTGAGGAAAAGGAAGAGGCGTCCCCCCAAAGCTGCCATGGAAACTGTGATCACACAAAAGGTGAGGAGTGTTTGTCCACTGTTTGTCCTAATGTTCCCTGGCAGTTGGACACTGTCCTATTCTCTGTGTGTGGGTTAATCCACAGGTGTCAAACATAAGGCCCGGGTGCCAAATGCGGCCCGCCAAAAGGTCCAATCTGGCCCCTGGGATGAATGTCTGAAATGCAAATATTATACTGAAGATGCTAATAATTAAAGATGTTCAAATCAGTTCAGGTGAATTTAAATATAAAGTGGATGAGACGAGTAAAATACTGTCATAATAACCTAGAAATAATGGAAACCAACCATAAACTACTTTTATTTTCTATTTTAGTATAAAATATATTGCAATAAAGGATAGCTTTTTACAAAAAAAAAAGGGAATAATCTGAAATACAGTATTTGTGGAATTTTACCAATATTCAGCCTGTTACTAAATGTGTATATTTTTGAAACACTTTACTTGACGGGTGAGTTCATTACACAGCTTTCATAAACTGCACATAAAGCATTCATGAATAATTCATCAGACATTCATACAAAATCTTTCATGAATGTGGAAGACAGAACGATGACAAATTTTCAAAATAAAAGTCCAACAATCGCAAAGCACTGCAGCACGGGCTATTTATTTGTCCGCCTGTTGCTGGAGCAGGTGGGAATGGAGAGGTGTGGTGGTGGGAGCGGGACATGTTCTCTGGAGTCCCGCAAAAAAAGGGGAAAGTGCCAAATTTTTTAATGTGGGGAAGATATTTGGTAGGTAAATGGTAGATGCTAGATTGGAATGGCTGGACACACGGGGGGCGGGATGGGGTGGGGGTGGGGGGTGCTCAGGACGTTTTATTTCAACACTGAGGTAGTTCAAAGAGGATTTTACACTTTAGAAAGATGACACCACAGTTGAAAGAAGCAGTGCTTTGCAATTGTTGGACTTTTATTTTGAAAACTTGTTGTTGTTCTGTCTTCCACATTCATGAAAGATGACCTATACATAATGAATGTGCTGGAGGCTGGAAAAACCTCCATTAAACAATTTAATGTTGATAATAATAGTATCATAAATAAAGGAAAATATCATTTATTATTTATATTATAAAGATGCAAACTTATAACATAAAATAGTGAGAATACAACAAGCTGATGGGACTTATAACTTAATATAATAACTTAATCTAATTATAAAAAGGTGTATAACCTGACTTAATATGAACTTAACCTAATAATGAGTTAGTTTAGTTAGTAAAGGAGTTTGACACCCATGGTTTAATCCATCTGTTTAGGACCTTTAAGACTTGAGAAGTGAAGTTTTGTTCATGGATGGTGTCTGTTCCATCAGTTGTTTGATCAAATAGAGTCTAAAAAACAATGGGGACAAAACTGGCACAGACACTGGCGTCCATATTTGATGGCATGCATGGTTTATGAATACATGAATGGACTCAGAGGGAGACTGAGCCAACACTTCACCTCCTCCTGCCCCTGATTTTCCCCACTCATGCATTCTACAAGTAGCAGACTAATAATGTAGTAGAGCTTTACAAACAAGTGATCCATCATTCACAATATTTTGATTATGTAATGGCACGACATGGCTTTTTTTTTTTTTTTTTGACTTGCAAAACATGACACAGCGTACACAAGTTATGAAGGGAAAAGAAACAGTTTGACAGATTTACTGCTTAATTTGCATTTTATGGTTTTAAACTGCAGAGACAAGGCAGGGGTCGGGAATAAGAAATCATTTACATGGATGAAAACGCAGCAATTAGACACGTTCAAGCCAAGATGTAACACTGATCTACAATCTTTTAGAAAGTATCTGCTTCAGACATTAAATATGTTAAAGCTTAATAAGATGAATCAGAAAACAAATTACTTTAGTGATGGTTAACTCATGTTTTTGGCCTAATGAAGTTTAAAAAAAAAGGAATAAATGACAAGTGTTGTAATTTTTTTCTAGTACTTTTCGTTTGGACTTTCTCTTTTTCTAAATCAGTTGCTTTTTGACACCTGTACATCAGTTCCATTAACAAAATTCCCAGTAGTAATAGTAGTAATTTTTCTGAATTTTTTAACTAAACCATCCATTCAGAATGGGTCAGTGTTGACGTATCAGTGTTTAAAAGGTTAATAAGATGAATCAGAAAAAAAATGACTTCAGTGATGGTTAACTCGTGTTTTTCATATATATAATGGTGGGTTATTCCACATATATGCTGGTTTATGTTCATGTATACAATGGATTAGTAAATATTCCACTAGAAAGAACCTGTAAAGTGAATGGATCATAATGTGCAGACAGTGTTTGGAAGTAGATCTGAGATAAATATTCATTTGGATTTAAACCTATTTTACTGTTCATTCTAAGAATTTCACATTTTGACCCAAGACTTATGTTGGAAAATCGAACCGACCAGTAACACACATGTGGTCAAATTTAATTAGTTTTGTTCTCAAAGAATTTTACTTGCAGACCAGTGTTATAAGTCTGTCTGTCTGACCTCCATTATCCCACATTTAAAAGCTAAGCTAAAAGCTTTTCAGTTTAGTTTGAAAACTAGAAAAGCACCCAGAGAGCACAGACCTCCGCCAAGGTAGACCCCCCCCCCCCATCGCCACCATAATCTATTCATTTCCAGATCTCCTCATTACCAACCTACCCTGAACATTTCATCAAGATCAGTCCATAACTTTTTGAGTTATCTTGCTAACTAACATACAGACAGACAAACATAAGGTAAATATGAACACTCACAGTAGACCTCAGGGGCTTCTGTGTTGAAAATAAAACCAAATAAACCTAATGACTAGATCCAAAATCTACTTATTTATTCACTTGTGTATGCATTTTATTTGGCAGATGTTTTTTCCTCAAAAGAGTTCTCTTTGACTGTCCACAATAGTGCTATATGAATTTGAGGTATTATTATTATTATTACCTTTGCCAAGGAGGTTATGTTTTTGCTGGGGTCTGTCTGTCTGTCTGTCCGTCTGTCTGTCTGTCTGTTGGCAACATTACTCAAAAAGTTATGAACAGATCTTGATGAAAGTTTCCTGACGTGTTGGGGGTGTCAGAAGGAACAAATTATTAGATTTTGGTGATGATCTGGAAGAGATCCTGATCACTTTGAATTTCATTCTCCATTTACCACAATGTAAAATTTCAAAGTGATCCAGAATCCAGGATCTCTTCCGGATCATCACCAAAATCATTTGTTCCTCGTGACACCCCCAACACGTCATGACATTTTCATCAAGACTAACTAACAGACAGACAAACAAACTCTGGAAAAACATAACCTCCTTGGCTTTAACCCCTCTTCATTCGGATGGGGGGGAGGGGTCTGCCTTGGCGGAGGTTTGTGCTCTCGGTGCTTTTCTACTGAGGTGGCAATCAAGCTATCTGAGGAATAAAATACAAGAATTAAACATAAAACAGTAGAGTACAATTAAAAGCAACGACTACAAAGCACAGTGACTGAATAAAATACAAACATTGATTAAAAACTAATAATAATTAAAAACAGCTGTGCGTGAAAGACAGATAAAAGTAGCAGGTAAAACGATTAAAAAAATAAAAAATATATATAAATTGAAAGTGTATGACTAGATCCAGGCTGAGATTTGTGGTCTAGATCAGAAATATTGGGATAAAATAACCTTAGTTGAACCAAAATCCAACTCCGCACTGCATGCCTCCGCACGCACGCGCACACACACGCGCCACTAAAACTGACCTGGGATCAGTTTTCACATGCGCACCGACTATGCAATCGGATCTGCGCCCTCATCTCCATCCTGATCCGTGCCTTTGTAGACAGGACAGCATCCATGCACCCTTTGGCTCCAGGGGGGAGTGGACTCTTTCACTCTGTAGCTGGGATTAGATCGGATCGGACCGGACCGGACTGGGTTTGAAGCGGCGGAAGATCCCGAAGCTCGTGCTGGATACCGCAGGACGCATGTGCGACTCCTGCGGCGGCTGTGCGTGATGTGATGGCTCTGTAAGTTTGTGTGGATTTAACCGAGAAGTGGGACGACGGTACCGCTGCAAAACGGATCCGGTTCTGTTGTGGTTGTTTACCTGAGGCACGAGGGCGCATTCTGGAGATTTTTGGCGTGAGTAGCAGGAACACACACTGTCTTATCAGTCAGCTGTTTATTTATTTTATTTTATTTTTTTTTGCCGCATCGCCTCCACTGTTAATCACATGACTTTAAATCGATCCAAAACTCCAACATTTGACCTTTTCTGATCATACACCGACATTTGAGTATTTCCATTTCGTCCTTGTGTGTCCAACAGCAGGTGCTCCTCCTTCATGATTTCAGGTCAAACACACTCCATCTGCCTTCAGGTGTGGCATGCACTGCAGCTCACACCTGCAGCCATGAGTCAGGATCAAGTTTTTTGGGATTGATCACACTGATGCTCAACAGATCCAGTTCTGAGGAGATCCACTAGTGTAGTCGTGGTTCAGTCACAGCTGTCAGTGTGATTCAGACACAGACAGTCTGTTCACACCACTTCAACTTTATTCTATGTCCTTGTCCTGAGTTTTCCAGGAGGCAGGAACAAGCTCTTTAAGGCTCCGGTTGCCTGGTAACCGTGGGTCACTCTGAGGCTTTCAGTGTGTTTGGATGGAAACCTATTTGAGTAAGCAAAAGACTCTATAGAATAATAATAATAATAATAGTAATAATAATAATAATAATAGGACTAAGACATTGACATTCCTTTGACCTTTCAAATTCACTCAAATGTCAAAGGTCATGGCCCTAATTTAAAGACCATATGTGATTTCCCATGTATTGTTAATAGTAATCATATCAATATCTTCAACTGTTTTCAAGTTACAGCACTTTGGAACATGTCCAATTATGAACCGATGAGGATTTTTTAAAATTTAAAAACATTTAAAGATCAATATTTATCATTTATTTGAACAAACTTTGTGGACTGTACCCTAATGAACATCTGCTATGAATTTTAGTTGAATCTGACTGATGGTTTTGGAGAAGGTGGTTGTATAAATCTGGGCACAGCTTTGGTTTTTCAGTCCATATATGACTTTCTATCTATTGTCATTATTAACCCTTTAAACTTCAACTCAGTTTCACCTACATTTTTTAATAAAGTAAATTGAAGTCAGTTCTTGAACCATTTTAATAACATGCAGTTGGTGTTTGATCATATTATAAATGAAAATATTCAGATGAAAACTGTGATATTTGAGGTGAAATGTTAAATGATGCAATAGATAAAACATTTGTGGATATTTATTGATGTTTTGGACTACATATGGACAATTTTTTTGGATTTTTTGTTAGGTTATGACTGTGTTTGTTGGAATATGGTTCTTTTGTGGATAATTATGAGACAAAAGTACAGATCAGCTGTTTGACATTTGTATTTTGAACAAATGAGTGATTGTACCTGCTGTGGATATTTTATCAGAAAGTGGTTTATATCTTCTGATGTGGGAGAATATCTGTTGTCAAACTACATTAGGTCATGTGACATTTGGGACAGGTTTGGGTGGTTGGATTAACATTTCTGAGTGACTATATGTGGACCCTTGGAAGTTTAAAGGGTTAATAATGTGGAAAACTTCAACTGTTTTGAAGTTATAGTTATCTGGTCACATGGTTTTACTTCAATATGGTTTTTTTTTGTAAAATATGTTTGTTTTAGAATATTATTTTTCTAAAATAGGAGAAAGATGTTAACATTTGGAAATGATACCTATGGATCCTATGAACTTTTTTTTTAGGTATGTTAATTGAGCTAACTTGAACAAATTACCATGGTAACAGCCATTTTTGGGGTGAATTTCCACAAATTTCCCCAGTTATGAAACTTTTTATGTCACCCAAAAAAACTGGCTGAGGGTTTTAGAACAAGAATGATGGAAAAAAAAAGTGTAAATATCTGTTTCAGTTTGTGAGATATGGAGTTTTTAAAATTTCACTATCAAAAAAGACATTTTTCACCATATTATCATGGTAATTTGTTAAAGTTGGCTCAATTAACATACCTAAAAAGGTTAATAGAGTCCATAGGTATAAATAAATAATGATAAGTATAATAGTATAATAAAATTCTAGTATAATAAAAATTCTAGTATAATAAAAATCTAAAAAAAAAAATCGATATTTTACCCAAAAAGTATATTTTGAGATAAAACCATGTGACCAGATGGTTGTATGTTTTGGTACCCCTTCTGAAATGATGTGCTATGTCCTAAAATTCATCTCTACCAATTTTGCTGCTTTAATAATTTCTGTCATGATCAAAAGTATAACCTCCCCAGCTATATAAGAAACCCATGGGGATTTTTAACAAATTAAAAAAAAACCTGCTCCACAACAAATATTAAGTTGTTCTGACAGTTTTGGTAAAGAACATAAAAAAAAAAAAAAAAACATATTATATCCTTATTTTTTTTTTTATCAAATGTCCCCTGTAGCGGACATTAGGACGTGTTTGATACTTAATTAATTTTCAAATGGATTAAAAAAATAACAGACAAAACGTAAATGTATGAAGAACATGCATTTGGATTATATTGTGTATATATCTGTGGATGTTATTCTAAGCCAGTGTTTCTCATCCCTGGTCCTCGAGGAACACTATCCTGCATGTTTTAGATGTTTTTCTCTCCAATACCAGGCGTCCATCAGACCTTTGTGCAGTTCGACTAAAAAACAGAACTACAGAAAAACAGTAAAAACCACAGAAAACCCTTCAGTGTATGATAGTCCAGTCATAATGAATGCACACAAAAGCTTCAGTGCATAAAGGGCTCATAGAAGCTGACTACGGCATTCTGGGATTTACACAGATTTGTATTGTATGAATATATGATCGCATTTACTGCTGCAATGAGGCGACTGTGTGGTTTGTCTGTTTCTGCTGAATATCAGAGCTATTTTTAATACTTATGAATTTTTTACATGGCTCTGACTCTACTGTAACCTTCGAAGCATCCAAACTTGCATATTCTAGAGCAGAGGTGTCAAACATGTGGCCCGAGGCCCAAATCCGGCCCACTTCAGGGTCCAATCTGGCCCTATGGATGAATTTATGAAATACAAAAATTACACTAAGTTACAAATCAATTTAGTTCATGGTTCACATTCAGACCAATTCAGTCTCATCATATAATAACTTATAAATATTCACAAGTTAAAAAAAAAAGTCTTTGTAAATATTTTTTTTAACTTTAGTGACACTAAAACAAAGTATAATTTCACAAAAAAATCTCAATAATCAGAAGAAATATGAAATATTGCAAATGTTTTAAGAGAAGTATCGATAAGTAAAATTTTCACAATATTCCACCTGTTACTAAATATTTTGTGTACTTGTAGATCCACTGTGATCTGTAAATTAGAATGCATATGTGTAAATGATAAACTAAAGCCTAATATTGTTTTTTTTCATGATGTAATTTTACTTTTTTCGCTCTAAAACAGAGAAAGGTTTGGAGTTGATGTTATTTATTTATTTTATTTTTTTACTGGTTCAACCCACTTCAGATCAAATTTAGCTAAATGTGACCCCTGATCTAAAATTAGTTTGGCACCCCTGTTCTAGAGGTTCTTTATCCCAAAACTTAATCTGAAGTGCAACAGGAGCTGATCAGTACTTAACCCTTTAAACTTCCACTCAATGTCACCTACATTTCTTAACAAAATAAATTGAATTCAGTTCTTGAACCATTTTAATAACATGCAATTGGTGTTTGTTATATTATAAATGAAAATATTAACATGAAAACTGAGATATTGGAGGCAGGTCGTGTTAAATGATCCAACAGGAAAAACATTTATGGATATTTATTGATGTTTTGAACTACATCTGGACATATTTTTGGTTTGTTATTTGACAAAACAGCAAACAAACAAAACATAAATATATGAAGAACATACATTTTGATTAGATTATGTATCTATGAATGTTATTCTAAACCAGTGTTTCCAAAACCAGAGGTGGAAAGTAACTAAGTAAAAGTACTTCATTACTGTACTTAAGTAGATTTTTTAGGTATCTGTACTTTAATTAAGTATTTATTTTTCTGGCAACTTTTTACTTTTACTCCTTAAATTTTTGCATAAATATCTGTACTTTATACTCTTTACATTCTCATTGCACTTTAGTTTATCATTTATACATGTGCATCACAACGTAAAGATAACAGTGGATTTACAAAAACACATTTATTAACATTGCGAATATTGGTAAAAGTCCACATACATTTCAGATTATTCAAATTTTTTTGGAAAATTTGTAGGAAATTGATGTTTTTCATAATTTATTATGATAATGGTCTGATCCATTTTAAATTGAATTAATATTAAATAAGTTTAACTTCCTTAATTATTAATATCTTCTGTGTCATTTTTTGCATTTCACAAATTCATCCTTGGGGCCAGATTGGACCCACTGGCCGGCCGATTTTAGCCCTCAGGCCACATGTTTGACACCTCTGCTTTAGGGTTTAATCCCAGAATTCACCCTTTTTTTTGTCTTTTTAGGTGTATGTTTACCCCTTCAGTTACACAGAGAAAAACATTATATCATTTAAAAACCCATCAGTGATCACAGATTGACTGTATTTGACACTATCTTTAAGGACAAAATATGGGGACAGTAGTAATTCTCTCCACTAAAGCACGTGTCTATATTATATTCCTCTTATACCTGATCTGCATCTAAACACATAGAAGTGAAACAGAACAGTAGTGTCTAAGTGTTGCAGCTCTATAGTTCCATCAGTGAGTGAGCAGATATTTAAATCACACTATGACTGTAAACTCCAGATAATGCACTAGTGTTACTCCTGAGACCGTCTGCTCCCGTCCAATCAGAGCGGCTGTGGCGGAGTAGCCGGCGCCCCTGTGGAGAGCTTCCTGTGGGCCTGATGGTGACTCAGCTAAAAGTAAAGTGGGCTGCGTGGTGACGTTTTATGGTGCATCAGCATCAGCATCACCTGCCTGAGTCCTCCAACAGCTGTGACTGAAATACACTACACACACTCTACACACATTATACACGCCCTGCATACACTACACACACATACACGCACACTACACACACTGCATACACTACACACACTCTACACACATTATACACGCACACTACACACATTATACACACACTGCATACACTACACACACATACACGCACACTACACACACTGCATACACTACACACACTCTACACACATTATACACGCACACTACACACATTATACACACACTGCATACACTACACACACATACACGCACACTACACACACTGCATACACTACACACACTCTACACACATTATACACGCACACTACACACACTGCATACACTGTACACACACTACACACAGTCTGAACACTGAACTGCAACAGTTCTACAAAACACATTGTCTAAATATAGGCTGGATGCTGCAAAGTAGGACAGTAGATGTGCTTTATGATTTAGTGATGTTGCAGTGATGATATTGATAGTTTTTACTCTGCTTCCCCAAAAGGGAGGAAAGGAATATTCACTGTGTTCCAAATCACGCACTTATTCACATCAGACACTTCAGTTGAGGGTATAGTGCTGTTCCAATCGCAAGAGTAGCAAAGGAAGTGCGCCGTAAGTACCCGGATGGTGTACTTCTAACTGTCAAAATTCGAAGTGTGGAGCAATGGACACTTCTCGCACTCACTGGACGCCATTTTTGATACGTAACGGAAGAGGAGGGGCCACCACCACTCTTAAAAGATTTGAAAACATGGCGGCTGAAACACTGGCAGAGGTGGAGACGGTGATACCGTCGGTACAGGCCTTCTGGAGGAAAGGGCTTATAAAAAACAAAAGGAGCAAAATGCCGGTGTCCATTTTTTTTTTCCAAAGCTGGTCGGTATTTTGGCAGGCGATCGTCATTTCCGGTAATTGCGGACGAAGAGTGCTTCATTCGGAACTACACTGTTCGTTAAAAATTCGTACCCTATCCATGTAGTGTGTAGTGTTCATAGTGTATGAAAGGAACACAGTGATTGTGTTTAGTTATTCAAATGATAAACATTTGACCTAGCTCTACAGAAGACTGGTAATGACCGTCAGGTGTATTGGAAGAGGGATACATCTAAAACATGCAGGATAGTAGCTCTGGAGGACCAGGACTGAGCACCCCTGGTGTAGATAATAATGTGTTTGATCATGTCACACTTTTGTGGGTATGGGCAGGAAACAAAAAGAGCCACAATTGACATAAAGTCAGCATTTTGAGATAAAAAAAAACAAACAGAATTGTGAGATAACATTTTTTAGTCATTATATGTCGAATATGTCAAGCACAAAAACATTTGATCTTTCAAAAGCCAATAATTGATAAAATAACAAGACAAAGACAATATAGAATAAATAAAAAAAAGTAAGAAGGCAAGTAACATATTCGAAAGGGAGTGGGAAGAAGTAAAACAAACAAACAAACATATGTACACATATATGTACACACATACTATAATTTTATAAATTATACGCTCTATACCTTTACATCTACCTATACCTTCATATACACCCATATAGATATACACACACACACACACACACACACATATATATATATATATATATATATATATATATATATATATATATATATATATATATATATATGTCAAAATTGTGAGATGAAAAAAAAATCACAAATAAAAGATAAGAAATGCATAATTATGGCTAAAGGCTTAAAATTATGAGATAAAACATCACAATTCTGAAATAAAAGTCAGAATTATCCTATATAAAGTCAGTTTCCCTCTGAAGTGACTTGTTTTTCATACTGTCACATCTGTTTAGTTTGAAAAAGTAACATGTCTATTCTGAGAATGTGAGGATAATAAAGTATAGATATTTATGAACAAATGTATGAAGGAAAAGTGAAAAGTTTCCAGAAAAATAAATACTCTAGTACAGTACAGATACTTAAATAATCTACTTAAGTAATGTAATGAAGTGCTTTTACTTATTTACTTCTGCATATGATCCTTTTATGAGTTACATCTTACTTACAAAAGTTGGCAGAACAAGACTCTAGTGTATTTTCTCCTCTGTTGCACTTTTGTTTATGGTGTTTGTTCTTTTTTACTTCCAGATGATGGATGAGGTGAAGGCGACGCCTAAGAGGAGGCCTCTGGTGAGGGCTGCGTCAGAGGAGAGCTCCAGTGACCTGAGCTCCGTCAGCTGTTCTCCATCACCTGGAGACACGCTGCCCTGGAACCTCCCAAAACATCACCGCATCAAACGCTCCAAGTCTGCATCTGGAGATGTACTGGACCCTGCAGAGAGGGCCGTCATCCGCATCGCAGGTACGGCATGATGATGATGATGATGAAGAAGAATATAGATAATAGTGATTGTGATGTGCATGTGTGTTTTCAGAGGGTGTGTGTCGGGTGCTTATTGACTTGTTTGCACGTTGTTCTGTTAATCTTTTCTAATCTTTTTGCAACACTGCTGGTCTGCTGCTTATGTTTAAGAACATGTCACATGGGAGTTACTTGGTTAGAAGATGATCCTTTTCACTTGTAAATTTGAAGTTCCCAGTGTGTTGGGTTCAAGGACTTTTGTTGGCGTGAAAAAAGTTAATTGTGTTAATTCATAGGCTACAGCGTTTTGTGTGCAGAGTTACACGCTCTGGAAATTAATGATTTCATTGTATTCTTTTTTTAAAACAACAACCTGTTAGTAGGCTAAGCTTTACTGTTACATACAGCTTCATTTCCATTTCTAATGAAATACTGGACTATGTTTTTTTAAAAAGAATGCAACAAAATAGTGAATTTCCAGAGCATGTAACTCTGCACTCGGCAATCGACTATTTTGGGCTACCTCCTAAAGACGTCATATGAATACGGAAAGGTACTGACTTGAGATCAGTAACTGTGGACACACTATGTGATGACATGAAGACCTCAGGACACTTGGGTTTGACTTTAGGGACCCTCTACTGACTACCATGTAAGTGTGGTATTATTTAAAACGGTCTAAAGATAGTGTTTGATGTTGGCAAAACGACATGCCTTCATCACTTCCATGGGATTGGCACAGTTTGGCTGAAAATGACAAAATCCAAATTTCTCAGTTTACATCTGATTTTGATGTCAACTATATGCAGGGTGTGATTTATTTATTTTTTTCTCACAGAAAATAACTTGCGTTGGTCATTATGACATTCATGTACTTGCTTGGTTATTGTGGCACTGGGTCCAGTCTTCTCAAAGTCAGGTTCTTTGTGAATGCAGCCTAAAGCGGGTGTTAAACTCTAAATACTGACACCAGACTGATAGTCAACATGTACCTGAAGTGAAAGTTAAAAACAACTGGGACCCCTTTTCCCCTGGAGCAACAACCGGCTTGCATAGCCAGGGTGGGGACCGGCCCAAGTGGCTACAACAGACACCAGGGGTCAGCTGACCCCCCCCACACCCATCTTGAAACACATGAGTCTAATGGTCTCCTAGAAACCCTAAGGTGTAATGAAAGTGGTGGCCTGTGTGTGTGAGGCTGTGGTGGGCACATGCGGGCAATAAAATCAGTGGACCATAACGGACCAGAATGGTGACGTTCAAAACCAGGGGGGGGGGGGTGAATTCCCCTGGCAAATCACACTCAGACTATATGTATGTACTCCCAATCATTTTTACTCTGGATAATAACTGTTGTAACTGTTGACGGAGGCTTGTCATTGAGCACCAATAGTGGGTGCTGACTCCAGTCCAGAGCAGAGTCCAGAGCAGAGTCCAGAGCAGAGTCCAGAGCAGAGTCCAGAGCAGAGTCCAGAGCAGAGTCCAGAGCAGAGTCCAGAGCAGAGTCCAGAGCAGAGTCCAGAGCAGAGTCCAGAGCAGAGTCCAGAGCAGAGTCCAGAGCAGAGTCCAGAGCAGAGTCCAGAGCAGAGTCCAGAGCAGAGTCCAGAGCAGAGTCCAGAGCAGCAGAGTCCAGAGCAGAGTCCAGAGCAGAGTCCAGAGCACTAAATAAAGTAACTCTCAGGTTGAACATGTCCTCTATCTCTGTTAACTGTGTGACAGCAGGTCTCAGATGATGCAACCTGCAGCCTCAGCACTTCCAGGTTGTCCCATTAGACCACAACAGCATCACTAACCTCACCCCCCCCCTCGCCTCCTCTGTGGTTGTCTCTGGTATTGATTTGATGAGGTGGGGTACTGCAGTAGTGTGGTGTGACTGGGTGGTATGGTCCTTTTTTGTAAACACAACAGGAGCAGCTTTGGGAGACGTTTGGTTCCTCAGTTGTTCTTATAAACTGGATTGAAATGAACAAATAGAGTTAGTGGTTAATACAGATATATTTTTTTCTCCCTTAAATGCACCATATGTGATGTAAGACCCCAGATTCAGCTGAAAATCAGCAGATAAGGGCAACTGTATTGATGTTGTCTCACTGGACAGCTGCCATAATGGCGTGAGAATTCGTACGGTGGGTTTATCGCAGACAGAACTGTTTGTTATCAAAGTGCAGACAGTTTGAAAGGGAGGTAGTGATGGCCGACACTAAATAAAGCGCCTGTTAAGAGTGTTGGGAGGTTATTGTGGCCTCCTAACATGCAGGTTTATTGATCAGACAAAGTGAGTCATGACGGTCGATGAAGTGCAGGGGTGTCAAACATACATTGCGGGACCAAAAACTGGCCCAAAAAAGCCCCCGTCCAGCCATTAATTTGAACAACAATAGATATATATGTATTTGTTTATATATTTGTTACTATATACCTTTTTCACTGCAATATAATATAATATAACCGTACTAGGTTTGACTGTATTTTTTTTTTAGTTTTTCAATCACTCTACATGTTCCAGTTTGGTGACTGACCTGCTAATAGGAGGGACACTGAGAGGGACGTTGGGGTTTGATTGGGTGGTCCTGCAGTAGTGTTTTTTTAGTTTTGGTTTGTTCTTGCTTTTTTGTGTCAGGTTTCCATGGTTTTTGAGGTTATTCAAATGCAAATATTAAAATTTTAGACTATTTTTTCCGCACTTCAATAAAGTGAGGAAGTGTTTCCAGGCTCAAACCTCTGCTCTCACATGTATTGTAGATTATTTTGGCATTGATCCAGCTGATGTCATCATGTCTGTGTCAGCAAATCATCTGCCTCTATACATGTGCCAGGTCTGAAGTCATCTGAAACACAATTCATGTTTTTATTAGAAGTGGCATCAGACTACGACAGCGAAGGAGTTTTGTCCCTGTTGGATTTTATTACTGTTTATGAAGAATCTACAATAAAACTGCCTTTGTATGGGATTTCTTATGTAGCTGAACTTACCTATCTTTTCCCTTTTGCTCATTTTTTTTATACTTTATTAATCTTGCTCAACATTGGTTGGGAGAGAGTGTGTGTGTGTGTGTCCACAGATATATATCATGCTCTAACTCAATGAATACTTGATATCACCATTAAATTACATGGCTATATACATATAGGTAAGGTACATCAGATTTGAGTAAAGGTCAAAGGTCAAGGTCACATTGATGTAAAAGGTCAAAATCACATTATCGGTTATAATTCAAGAACGGAGGGTCACAGAACTTTCACATTGGTACCAAACAATGCGGACTGAAGATTTCTATAATTCCCATTATTGGCGTTATCACCTACGACCAATAGTTTTTGAGATGTCTGAAGGTCAAAGGTGACATGTCGCAAAATTAACTTCTGTAACACTGTGTGTGTGTGTGTGTGTCAAGCATAGATGTATCACGCTACAACTTAATACTGGATATATTATTATAATATTACACGCACTGATGTATATATACATATAAGAAAATTCTCAATATTGTCAAAGGTCAAGGACAAATTTAGCAGAAAGGTCAAAATCACATTATTGCCTCCAATTCTCTAAGTCATAGAAACTTGAGGTTGGCACAAAATAGGGGCAAAATTAGGCACCCTCTGAATCCTTTCTTTAATTCTATTTTTAGTTTGGCTCACTTTGTCCAGTCTAAAATGAATATATACTATTTAAAAAGCATGCATAATTGATGAAAGATTAAAATATAGGAATAAATACATGCAGCATAAGCATTTAATTCTTTATTTATTCATTTATTTAAGTATTTCTATATTTATTTTTGTATTTATTTGTGATTGAATAATTTTTTGTCCCTTTGTCATTTTTGTTATAAATTGAATTGAAATGATTTTGGATAGATATTAATTAACATACAATGTGCTGTTTATGTTGTTAATGTTGTCATCACTATATTTGTCCAAACTAATGTACTTTAAATTAGTAAGAAATCAGTGGTCTAATCAGTTTTTCTCTGTGACTATAGAATAGAATATCAATACTTTATTGATCCCACAATTGGGAAATTTCTTAGGTAGGCAGGTTTTTAATCTTAACGGTGAACAGACAAGTCATGCAATCTCCAGACTGGACACTAGAGGACAGTGTCCAAAGTTAATATGCAGTGGAGCGTGTCTGCACCTTCTTCTCCTGTTAACAGTGACCCCTGCGTTCCAGATCAGTAGAAAAAGACAGTTTAAAATATTAAATTAGATGAATGGATTCATTGAAAAGGCAGTGCAGTGTTACCATTTTTATTTACTTGTATCTAGGTAGTTTTTCTGTGTTAGTTGGAGAAGTTATGAAGGTACAGCTTCTGGCTGACATTTCTTTTTCCAGATGTTTATTATATATTTAGTTATTTATACACATTGATGTATTTATTACTGGCAGTTCATCGACTCCTCATAATTCAACAGCCTCAGATTCTTCATTAGGCAAAGCATTTTTTTATATCTTCTCTTTAAATAATAGATTTATTTTATTTACTTGTCATAATGTGTTTTTCTTTCCATAGAATTTGTCAGTGAATTAAAGAGGCTAAAGGATGTAACACTGTTAATGATGTCCCTGGCACCACCGCAACAGTAATTACTGCATCTAGACCATAATGATTAAATGCCTGTAGGAAAAATAATGTGATTACAGTAATATATGACTGTGGAGTATGTTATCCTAACAGTGTTTATCTTTTAAACAGCCTAATTGGTATTCAGGCTGCCAACACGTAAGCTAGTAACCAGGCAAGGTCTTACAAACACACATTTATGTCACGGACAACAACAAAAAAACCAGTCCATGAATAACAAAGTGGTGGTTGTATCCATCCCCTGTTGCGTCGTTTGATTTTATTTTAACAGAGAGCATAAATTAGTGGCTCTGTCGGGGCAGGGGCGGTTTACTTTGGTGATGAGTAGGTGGTCTGGTTGGCTTTGCAGACCAGCACTCGGGCCAAAGCCAGACAAGCAAACACACAGACAAAAGTCAGAGTTTGTATGAGACACATACCATCCACTGGCCAGAGATGGGGAACACAGGGGAGGCTTTTATTTTAGCCTTTACCCTCATGCACCCTGTTCCAGCACATTCATGTCAACAACTGGGTTTATTATGAGTATTACCTGTCATGTTTTGTTCCTGTGTTTTGCGATTAATGGGTCTTATTTATTTTATTTCCTTTTTTTTAACTGTTTTGTTTGTTTTGGTTTTGCGTAAAACCTGCTGACAGACAGATAAACAAACAGACAAAAAAACCCAGACAAACCTGAATTTAATACCTTCTTGGCGGAGGTAATTATCCCACTCTGCTTTTTGGAGGCAAGGTATTGTTTTTGGTTCTGTCTGATTGTCAGCAACTTTATGCAAAAACTACACGACTAATTTCCTTGACATTTTCAAGAAAGGTGGAAGGTGAGCCAGAATAAATCCTATTACATTGTGGTGAATGAAGGTCAAAGGTCACAGTCACCAAAAGTGTATTTTTGCAATAAGAGAGAAGGAAAATCGGGTAAAATATTTGTGAGGGGGGTGGGGTTTGTTGTGCCTGGGAACACTTGTCTTATTTATTATCAATTGGCTCCATGGTTTAGACACTGTTGAATGAGTTGATTCTGAATTAGTTTGGGCTGGTTTATTTTATTTATTTTGTTTATTTTATTTATTTGGTTTATGGTTAAGGGACAGGAGTGAATTTTTAGGATGTTTATTGATGAGAATGGGGGGTGGGATTAATTGTTTCTTCTTCCCACTCCTTTTTGGGTGTAAATATTATATATTTTCTTATGTATGTGTATGTTGTGTGAATTGTTTGAAATAAACAAATCAAATCAAACCATTAACATCATTTAATCTGATGGTGATGTACATAGTTATTTACATATCAGGCAGACATTCTGTATGTAGATGAAGGCTACTTGGACTTTAAATTGAGGGTCATTTTTAAAGTGAAGGCCCATTTTTTTGGGGGGGGGTTAGGATAACTTGATCAGTTTTTGTGATCACTGTTGAAAATGCATATTCAATTAAATTTCAGTTTAATTTTAAGGATGTTAGATTTCTAATTCACCTTCACCACCCACATATACTGTATATATCAAAGACAAATGATGCTCTAATAGGCTCCATTTAAAAGCCTGCAGGTGCTGGATGTGATTATAGATAAACACTAAATGCCTCCTCAGCTCATATTCAGATTATAAGTAACTGGTTGAGAAACTGAGTTGGAGTCTGTTTTGCTGTTGTTCTATTTCTTATTCACATTCCAGACACGAAGGATTTATGGTTGTAAATAATGCTGCAATGTGAGGGTACAAACTGGTGAAATTCTCCTAAATGTCTCGATAGCTGAGTAAGCACAGACTCACAAATGGTGTGAGAAAGTGATAACAAACACACATGTGCTCAGGCTGCTGGGGTGTGTGCTGAATGTTTTTAACAGTGACAGCGGAGACGCCTCTGTTCTGACACACGCTCGCTTTGGAACATTATTATTATTATTATTATTATTATTGTGATAACAGCAAATGAACAGAAGACAGTCTTCCTTGTGTCTGTTTGCATTTTTCAATAATAGATTTCAGTTTCTTCATTTTGAGATGAAATACAGCAACACATTGTGTAACAAGTGGTGCCAGGCACAACAAGCCCCGCCCCTTCACTAATGTTTTAACTCTTAATGGACATGTCCTTCTCAAAGTATGAGGCTATAATAATAATAATTAATAATGACTGTGGATTAGATTTATATTACACTTTTCTATGAATGCATACTCGAAGTGCTGACAGAGAATCCTTTATTCATTCACTCTCACATTCTCGCTCTGGTGGTGGTAAACTACATATATATCCACAGCTGCCCTGGGGCAGACTGACAGAAGCGTAAAAGATAAAATATCCAAAATGTATGCAAAAATCTGAATATATAAACAATTTTTTTTTACATTTTTTTGTTTTGATTTGTTTATTTCGAGCAATTCACACAATATGCACATACATATATAGAATAATATTTACACCCGAAAAGGATCAGGAAGAAGAAACACTTATTTAATTTATCACTTAACACTTATTTAAACAGGTTAATTTATCAAATTAACATGTTCAAAAGTTTCAACACAACAACTGTTCCATTTAATTGCATTAAAAATGTTAATGAGATGAAACATGATGATGGATTAATCTGTGTTAATGTATTAAATTTGACAGCCTTAATTATTAACTATTGTTCATTAAATAGAGTGTATAAATGCAGATCAACAACTCAAGAGCATTGTAATTTATTATGTACTTATAATAAAATCCACATTTTGTCCACTGTATAAAGTGTTAACATTCATGTCAAGAATAAATCAACCTCATGCTGTTCGTTCGCTTGCTTTTGTATTTTGCCATTTTCCTGTCGGAGATAAGTCTTACTTCCAAGCACCACTTCCTTTTGGGAAGATCCAAGTGTCGCTGCAGGGTTTTCTTGGCATCCTGACTGAGCTGTGAGGATGGAGGGTCTGAATGTAAGACTGGATCTATTTGCTGTCGTCCTGACACTGTGAGCCTAACATTTACATTTCTTTATGTACAAGCCTGTAAACATGGAATCTATTCACTGTGGATTCCTGTAGCCCAACCAGTGTCAGACATAGGACAGTAAATAAAGAATAGGAGAAAAAAAAAGGAACATAATGTGGCAGCGTGTCGTTAACAAATGGGCTTAACGAGTGAAATATGAAACATGTCAACGTGTTGTACTGGAACTAATTATATATATATATATATATATATATATATTACATGAACACTAAACAAACAAACAAACAAAAAGCAGATTTTAAACCAGCACATAATCGGCTACAATTGAAAAATATTGATTTATAGCCTCACAGTTTAATAAGAAAAATCAGTACAAAATAATTGACCAAAAAAAGCGGATAAAAATGTACGGTATGTCTCATGCCATATACATATACGTGGCATGAGACCCTGTACATTTTTGTACTTTGACCCACCAAAGCCCCCCCCCAGCTGACCCACAGGATGAGTTTAACATTAACAGTGAAGGGTGTTAAACTCATTTTAATTCAGGGGAAACATACAGACCTGGTCGGGCAGCACGGTGGTGCAGTGGTTAGCACTCGTGCCTCACAGACAGAAGGTCCCTGGTTCGATTCCCACATGCATGCAGCTTCAGCTTCCTCCCACCATCCAAACACATGCACTGATATGTTAATAGGTTAATCTAAATTGTCCATAGGTGTGAATGTGACAGTGATTGTTTGTCTATATATGTTCAGCCCTGAGATGAACTGGAGACTCATACAGGGTGTACCCCGCCTTCAACCATTGTAGCTGGATTAGCCCCCCCCATGACTCTAGTGAGGATGAAGGGGTTCAGATGATGAAACATACAGACCTAGGCACATCAGGAAATGGCAAATCCGATTAGCCAGTTTGTCCGTCTTCCCTTGACAGGCTAAGGTGTCACATGGGTGCATGACTTACCGCTAAACATAAGAGACAATCGTGTGGCTCCTTCAAATCACAATTTAAACACTGGATGAAGGAAAACCAAACCTGTGCCCATCAGTAGATTATCCTCACTGTGTTATTTTGTGTTTTTATGATGTTATGCCTTTTGTCAATTCAATCAGTCAAATCAAAGTTTATTCATATTGCACGTTACAACAACATAAAAGAAACCAAAGTACTTACTTACATCTAAAACATAAGTATATATTTTTTTAAATTAATTTGTTATTTAGTTTTTTAATTGGTTGTCTATTATTATTATTATTATTATTATTATTAATAATAAATTATTAATTATTATTTATTCATTCATATTTTTTTTCTAATTTTTTGTGTATATTAAAACATATTTTAATAATTTTTTTAAATTATATATTTTTTTTAATTAATAATAATCATTTATTTGTCTTTTTTATTATTTATTTATTTTTATGAATTCATTTTTAATTGTATTTAATTATTTCAGCTAAAATGATGATGACACTGAAACATATGTTCTGTGTCGACCACTAATCTGTTTGACCGTTTACATTGACACCACACAGCTGTTATTTACTCCAGAATATTTTTTCATATTGCAATATATATCGCACGTTTAAAAAAAAATCGCAATGTCAGTTTTTTTCTCTAGTATCATGCAGCCCTAGTGGTGATCCTCATCATCATCATCATCATCCTCATCCTCCCACATGCTTGTTCTTGTCATGCAGTGCAGAGGTGTGGTGCTCTGGCGTTGATGCCGTCATTCAGTTTTGGGAATATGACGTGACTTTGAGGAGAACCGTTTCTATGTTCTGCTGAAGCTGGGAATAGCACAGGATCCACTTGACATGCCTTGCCCCAGTTTCTCCAGCAGCAGGAACTCAAATAACCCCATGCAACTCCGTCATTTGTTTTTTCATCGAGGTAGCCATGCGTGTGTGTGTGTGTGTGTGTGTGTATGTGTGTGTCTGGGGTGGAGTTAGTTGTGGGATTTGCTGCTTTGCTTTCATTGGTATCTATCTTTTTGGTGTGTGTCCGCCTCTGTGCCTTTAAGAGGAGGGTCGGTTATGTGTGTGCATGCGTGTGTGTGTGTGTGTGTGTGTGTGTGGGTATTTCTCAAGCAGAGGAGGGGAGTGGTGGTGGTCTGGAATGAAATGTACAGCTTTAGAGGGAATACAGTGACTGAGTGTGGGTGAGGAAGAAGGTGGGGGACAGACAGACAGACAGACAGACAGAGGGTCTTTGATCAGCTCTGAGTGAAGGGTACTCTGTGGAAAAGTTTCAAGGAAAAAACAAAAAAGTTTAAAGGGACTGGAAGGTACCTTAACCCTGACCCAGTATCAGCCAGACCATGTCCATGCCCATGTTTGACCCAGGTCAGCGGCTGCCAGAGGAGCAGGACTATGTGCAAGCCTATGAAAACGTCCGAGAGAAGTATAAAGGTAACAAAAACACACTCTCATCTGCTTTGGTGGCTTTTAAAACGCACACACAGACACACACACACACACACACACACACACACAAGTGAGGGTCACGTTGAGAGTGTGGTTGAATGGGAGGTGGGTGTCTAACTGAGTGCAGTAAACCTGGCTCGTTTACAGCCATTAATCAGTTTCATATTGATTTGGACACATGTGTTTGAGTCTGACAGCTGGAGTGACAGGAAGTGCAATATTGTGATTCTAGAAATAACATGGAAATATGGTGTGACAAGTTCAGACAGTGATGATGGAGGCACATGATCAAATATAGCATTAATATAATTTTATTTTTATAGTAACAGACTGAGTGTGACTTCTACTGACTCTGGGAAACACAAAAGAAGTCTAATGTAGCTGTTTTAACTCATGCACATGGCAATAAAATTTGTTTTATTTTATTTTATTCTATTTTCGAAGTCATGAAAATGTCCTGATGATTAATTTTCATGCAAATATTTTCAGTTATTTATCTGAATTAATGTCAAATATCATACACATACAATCGTTAAAGCATGATTTCTGTCCAGAGCTGCTTAAAGTTTTGATTCAAGCTCTTGTAATAATGATGGGGAGTGGGTCAATGGTTCTGGTTCTGTTCTCTCTGTATTGATTTGGACAAATGTGTTGGGGTGTGTGAGGTCTGACAGCTGGAGTGACAGGACGTGCAATATTTTGATTCTAGAAATAACACGGAAATATGGTCTGACACGTTCAGACAGTGATGATAGAAGCACATGGTCAAATAAAGCATTAATATAGTTTTATTTTTTATATTAACAGACGCTAAATAAGTCCAGTGTACCTGTTTTAACTTGTGCACATGGCAATAAAAATTAGTTTTATTTTATTCTATTCTATTTTTGAGGTCATGAAAATGTCCTGATGATTAATTTTCATGCAAATATTTTCATTTATTTATCTGAATTAATGTCAAATATCACACACATACAATCGTTAAAACACCATTTCTGTCCAGACCTCCTTCAATTTTTGTTTTTAAGCTCTTGTAATGATGATGATGATGATGATTCTGGAGTCTCTGAACCGTGTTGGTGTATGGTGGACCAACTCTTGTTTGCACCAGTTTAAGTTGAATCAAAGTGGAAGTTCGTTCCTCTGCATCGTTCAGGCAGAAGTAAGCTGTAAACCTCTACTTCCCATTTGTCCTCAGTCTGGAATATGACACTGATGACGTCACAGTTTAAGAGGAAGAACTGTCTTTTCATGTGTCATGTTCTGAGTCAGTGTTTTTTTGGTGTGAATGAACTGGTCGGTTAAAAACGTCTTCTCCAACACATCCCATAGATTGTTATTGAGGTTCAGGTCTGGCCAGTGTGTGTGTGTGTGTGTGTGTGTGTGTGTGTGTGTGTGTGTGTGTGTAAATGATGTGTAATGTTCCCTGAACCACTCTGTCACACTTTGAACCTGATAAAAAAAAACCAAAGACAAGTGGTGCCAGGAACAACAAACCTTTTACATGATTTACTCTATCTCTTATCATTGTGAAAGCACATTTTAGTGACTGTGACCTTTGACCTACATGCACCAAAATTTAATAGGGATCTATTGTGGATCACCTCACACCTTTGCTGAAAATGTAATGGAAATTGATCCAGTAGTTTTTGTGTAAAGCTGCTGACAGACAGACAGAGCAAAAAAAACGCACAAACTGACTCAAAAACAATACCCCTCTCCTCTTCAGGGGGAGGGGTAATAAACTAAAAATGATATGCTCACCTGCTGTTTTTTTTGGGTGGGGGGGTAAAAGTATCATATTCAGTATATTCAGATTCAGTTGGCTCATGATGTCACTGAAGAACTGAATCCTCACAGGTGTGTATCACTGGGGTAATGCTAGCAAGTAGGGCACCCTATCCTATACATAATGGGCCTTTAATCAAGTAAAGTGACTTTGTCATCGAGGATGGGGGGGGGGGGGTTTATCGAGTAAGGGCGGGAGGTACGTGGAGGTGTGTTCCATAACTGGTATGACACTGAATGTGAAACTGAACTTTGGATGAATGACTCCTGGCTCCTGTGTCTATGTTTTACTTCCAAGCTTACAGGATATTTTAACAACTTCTAACTTATATCTACTGGGACCCTGGAAAGGCTGGGGCCCATGAATTTGCCATGTTAACACCCCCCCCCCCCCCCCCCCCCCGTACGGTGCCCAAGAGTTATCATTTCATCTGTCTCCCTTCTCACAACCATCACTCTGAAACTGTATATATATATATATATATATATATATATATATATATATATATATATATATATATATAGTGTGCCTAACACTTTGTCATTAGTCAGCACTTTTGAAAATGAATGTTTTTTTCTAAAGATTCTTTGATAGGGATGATGCTAATTCCATAGTTTACCTTCGACCTGCTGCAAACAAACTGTAGTGATAAGTGATAAGGAGATTATAGCTATTGATAGTTTTCATCTCTAGCTCTTAGTCAGGCTTTTAGCAAAGACAGGGGGAAAGATAAAAAGACAGATAAATTAACAAAGAAAATCATTTAACATTGCATACAATGACAATGTATGATCACAGATGTTAGGAAAAAAAACACGTCCATACATACACTTACAGTGTATGTAAATATTTAACCTTAAAATTGACACTTTTGTTAAGTTTTTATATTTTGTATTTATAGTAATGTTATTTCTGTGGGCACTGTTCCACATCAGTCTTTTCTATAGAATACAGACTTTGTAAAGCATGCGTCACATGTAACACATTATCTCATATACAAGTAATTTGGAAAAATAATCTACAACATTAGAAAATAAAAAAATTCTAAAGATTCAGGAAAATAATTGAAGTCAACTGAAAAAAATGCCTTTGCGTTGATCATATTATTTTGGTGGATCATGCAGTTGTCAGATATAGAAGTCTGAGTCGTGACGCTCTGACAGGTTAAGTGATGGCAGACCTTCACTCTGCTGTCATTTCTCGTCTGTGTCGCCTTCAGCGTCCACCTGTCTGTCTGTTTTTCATTCAGGGGGGAATCACTGGGTGTTGTAGAGGCACAGAGGTGTGAGTTTTGGCCCCAGTGTTGAATGGCAGAGGTCCAACGGTGCAACACAAAGCCAACCCCTGCCAGCAAACATAGTGGAACATTACCTGATTATGCCAGGATCGTCTGCTCGATAGTGTTTATTTTCATTTTTAGAAAGGATCACAGCGCTTATGGATCAAACTAATGTGCTTTGAACGGATCATTTTGACCTGTCATAGAAAGTCTGATTAGAGATTTGTGCTCTTCTGGTGTTATTTTTGTGTGTAGTATAGGATTCACAGTTTGCAATAGTGTATGAAAAAATAAATGGATGAGGAAAGTAAACACATCTATAAACAACATAAGTGTTGAATAGAAAAGTGAGACATGTTTTATGAGGATTATTTCTTTTTCTTTGTTCTTTTTATTTGCACATAAGAAAAACAATACAGAAGGTAAAATATAATGCATACGAGTGAACAGAATATCAAATAAATAACTTATACAGAAAGAATGTGCTGGAGGTGGAACAACAACCTAAGTGCTTATTCGTGTGTCCCCCCCCATTATGATTAAAATGTAAGCTTAATTTCCTCAACAAAATTAAGTGGTAATATTACAAACTTAAAGAACAACAAAAATTGGAACCATGTTCATTACTTTTGAGAGGAAATGTCAGATATAAATATTAATAGTAATGGATGACTTTTCTATAGCACTTGTCAAGGCACCTGAAGCACTTGACATTATTGATCTATTATTCATTCACTCTCACATTTTCCCTCTGGTGGTGGTAAACTACATCTGTGAGAAGGCTGATGGAAGTGTGCCTGCTAGTATAGATTCACACCTTTCTATGTTCTTTTTAGGGCGTTCTTGAACAGTGTAGTATTTTAGAAATAAGTCATATCTCATAGAAAAATGGTATTATTACACCAGGCCACTTTACTCTGTTTCAGCTTTATTCAAATACGATTTGTGTAAACAGTTCTGAGGATGAACCATAAAAATGATTATAAAAATGAGACCTTGAATGTCAGATAACATGCTGTCCATGTGTCCATTTACCTTCTGTGTTGAATAGTTATTCAGTGAACAGGTCAACTCATGTCATTTTTGTGAACCTCCAAATATTCACACACATTCATACACCAGTATAAGTAACACTGAAGGCAAGGACGGGACAGAGACACAACCAGCTGATTAGGACAGAGTGGGATTCAAACTACCACCCTTCCATTATACTATTCTATAAGTAAAATGATTCCAGAATAAAACTAATGAAATTTTTACCACATGTGTGTTACTAATAAAGGAAACTCAAGCCTTAAATGCTGATTGGCTCAAGTTTCCAAGCTAAGTCTTGGGTCAAAATGTGAAATTCTTAGAATGAACAAAAGAATAGGTTTTAGTCCAAAGGAATATTGGTGTCAGATCTACCAAATCATTATGATCCATTCACTTTACAGGTTCTTTTTAGTGAAATATTTACTAATGCATTGTATACATGTACATAAACCACCTTATGTGGAATAACACACCATCATATACATTAAAAACATGAACTAAAGTCATTTGTTTTCTGATTCATCTCATTAAAGTATGTAAGATTTGGTACATTTAATGTCTGAAGCAGATACTTTCTAAAACAAATTTTACAGCAGTGTTATCGGACGACCCACTCTACTTCCTTTTCCATGAGCACCCAGAATAGAAGTCACTCTTTTATAAGACTGACTTTTTGTGCATGAAAGGCACCCACATATTCATATTTTTCAATCTAAATTAAGCTATGTCACTAAATCAGTGAAAAAGACAGAGGTTCATTGGTGTTCCTGTCACTCTTGAGCTGCTAATGCAACTAAATACAGGTGAAAACTGCAACATCTGGAGGAGGTTAGCATTGGTACGCAGGCTGACGGGAACAGCTGTGTTCTCTAATTCCACTTGTCATACATGTAGGATGTAAGTGGAGAAGCAGCTTCCAGTTCTCATGGCCATTGAATACAAGCTGTGTTCTGTCAGTCTCCTTAAGTGTCTCTATATAGTGCTGTGCAGACAGACGTCCTATAGGACAACATTAAGGTTGTTGGTTTGTTAAAGTTACAATGACCACACACATGCAGTAGTAAATCTTTGTAATAAAATCCAATCTGCATATATTTCAAGTATGCACATGCTTCTAGAAACTGAAGTGGTCGTATTTAATGTCACCTCCATTTGCTACATATTTTTAACCCCTTAAACTTCCACTCAATTTCATCTACATTCCTTAATAAAATTAATTAAATGTTGTTCTTCAACCATTTTGATGACATCAAATTGGTGTTTGTTTATATTATGAATGAAAATATTAACATAAATGATGCAATGGCCATTGGTGGATATTTATAGATGTTTTGAAATACATATGGATAGTTTTTTCTGTTAGTTTTGGGTGTTTTTTATTGGACTATGAGTGCGTTTGTTGGAATATGGTTCCTCTGTGGATAATTATGAGACCTAAAGGTTCAGATCTGCTGTTTTTGAACAAATACGTGGTTGTACCTGCTGTGGTTATTTTATCTGAATGCGGTTTATATTTACTGATGTTTGAGAATCTCCATTGTCAAAATACTTTAGGTCATGTGACATTTGGGACAGGTTTGGGTGGTTTGCTTAACATTTTTGACTACCCTTTTATCTCACCTTTTTCAAACTAAAGATGGACAGTCTCATATTTAAGGGTTTTTTTATTGTATTGGTCTGTTGTGTTGGCCAATATGCCTACCCCGCCCCCCCCCCCCCCCCACACACACACACACACACACACGCACACACACACACACACACATAGTTTACTGACAGGTAAAGTTCATGGCACTTCTATTTATTTGCAGATACTTCTACATACTTGTCCACACTGAAAAATGTTTTTTAGTGTAGTAATATTTATCTGTTTAACTGTCAGAATTTGTATTTTCTACTTGTAAGTAAAGAAGATCTTCTGATATTTACTATCATTTCACAGAGTATAGGTTCCAAATATTGCCTTAGAAATATCAGCGGCAGTGTCGGTCATTGTCGAAGGCTGATGTAAAATAAATAAATAAATAAAAATCTATATACATGTGAACTCTTTTTTTTTTCCCTTACTGCTGTGAGGTCGTATGACATGCATACGTACATAGTGAAGGTGCATTAAATAGCAATGAGAAACTCGGACCCTGACCCATAAAATGCTGCAGTGTGAATGGGTGAATGGGTGAATGGGTGAACGGATCAGTCACTCTGAGCGTCTCATATTTCTGCAGAAGAGTTTAAGCCCACTGCGTCTGACTAAGACACTTGAGGGACACCTTGTGTGTCAAAAACCAACGCTTGGTCAGGACGTCAGTTTCTGATGTGATGGGAGTGGTACCAGGCACAACAAACCCCGCCCCCTCACACACATTTGAACTGATTTGCTGTATCTCTTATCATTGCGAAAACACATTTTTGATGACTATGACATTGACCTTTAACCTCCATTCACCAACATTTAGTGGAATTTGTTGTGGACCACCTCACACCTTTCCTGAAAATGTTATTGAAACTGATGCAGTAGTGACGAACGACCAAAAACAAACAACACTTTTGGGCATAAAACGGAGGCATTGAAATGAAGGTCAAGTCTTTAACCCAATAATTACTTGTATTTGAAGAGAATGAGAAATAAATGAAGATCTAAAAGTGGCCCAAGACTTTTACACAGTTTTGTATAAAAGAAGGAAACGCTGCTCACAGGGAATTCATTCCAGTTCTAAAAATTCTTAGATAAATAAGTCAGAAATAAACTGTGACCACAGACTCTAGCTGAGTCACAGCATCCCATCAGTCCCCATAAACGGGCCTGGTCTTCCCAGAGTCTTTCTATCCAGTCCCATCCGTCCAGTCATGTTCTTCCCATGCAGATGCCTACTGTGCATGACCCGCCTGGCACCACTCTGGAGCTCCACGCCCCGTCATAACCTCCAGTGTCTCTGCCAACATCACACTTCCTGTTAGTTTTTCTGCAGACGGTTGAACATACGTTTCAAAAGGATGACGGCTTTGGAGAAATTAGTTCTGTCACATACATACTCAAACATACATACGTGTTCAACCTAGAATAAAATACAGAAGTAATCTATAAATAAGTGAAATGAAAGTTTAATGTGTTATCAAATTAATTAAAACAACATTTAACAAAACCAATGTCCAGTAAAGTCGCCAGTATTAATATAAAACTTGGTGTCATTTTTAACACTACCTCAGTGAACATATGGTCCCTATTTACACTGAACCTGGAGTTACATTTCCAGAGTTAACTTTATTCATATATACTTTATTTGTCCTCATGGGGAAATTTGTTGTGGCCTCGTAAGAAAGTCGTAAGAAAGCAGCACAATAATATAAAACATCATCAACACAGTTGTAGCACATCCAAACGTCCCTACTGCACAGATCAATAATTGAAATAAATATATTAAAACTGTATAACCAAGAGAGTAAAAGAAATTCAAACTACATCTACATTTTTATACTCGTATCTATACTAATTTTATACTAACATCTATAACTTTATACTTTTAAGAGTTAATATTTTACACTAATTGGTGTAAAACAAGTTTTACACTGTAAGAAATAACACCTATAGTGTTTTCACATCCAACACTGAAGAGTTAAGTGTTAAATATTTTTTCCAGTGTTAAACCTAGTTAACAGTAGCACTCCATGTTCATAAATACATTTCTCCAAAAAGTGTTGATTTTTAACTATTTAAAAACATGTACCTAACATCGACAATGATGCACAAATCCTGCTTGAATTAAATAACAATAGCAATAGATTAGATTAATTATTTTTTATATATTTAAAGGTATCTTGTTCTTATCATTGTGGAATTAACTCTGAGAGAATCAGTTTAACACTGAATATTTGACACCAACACTGAAACCTCTGTTAACTCCAATTATTTTCACCATCACTGAGTGTTATCTGGTTAAACATTACTCTGTCCATTGTTGGAATGACTCTGGATCAATATTAACCCTTTGATCTGACCCAAATGGATCAATATTAGCCCTTTGATCTGACCCAAATGGATCAATATTAACCCTTTGATCTGACCCAAATGGATCAATATTAACCCTTTGATCTAACCCAAATGGATCAATATTAACCCTTTGATCTAACCCAAATGGATCAATATTAACCCTTTTAATCTGACCCAAATGGAACAATATTAACCCTTTAATCTGACCCAAATGGATCAATATTAACCCTTTTAATCTGACCCAAATGGAACAGTATTAACCCTTTGATCTGACCCAAATGGAACAATCTGACCCACATGGATCAATATTAACCCTTTTGATCTGACCCAAATGGAACAATATTAACCCTTTGTGGATTCCCAGAGGATATAAAGGGGCTACAGTTGACAGTTCCCCCAAATAACAAGTGGTGTCTTGAATTCATTCAGTTTTTCTGCAGGTGAAGAAGAATAACTCAGGTTTTTAAGTGTTTCTTTAAACCAATTGAATGAAGCTGCTTATATTGAGGTTTTAGTGAAGACGTGTCATTTTGACCTGGAGGACATGGGGTGTAAACAGAATATGAACAGGAGGTTAAATATGTTCTGTTCTCATCAGCTGTTCTTTGTCGTGTGAAGCACAGCTTTGGAGCTTTAGTTGTATTTGTTTGTTTTTGTCATGAGAACATCAGCCCTTTCTCCACAGCAGATCCTTGGTTTTACATTCTGTTACGAGTCATGAGTCATGAGCTCAGAGCCGAGTGTTACTAATCAGGTGTTCCATGGATATTATAAGTAGGAACTATTATTGATGCACAGCCTGAATATATTATTAATGCCTGGTTTTGCTGACAGTGATGGATTCTGTTCTATATTTGTAACAAGCACTCACACCAGTTTAGAATTCACAACCCTGGCGACGGATATGAGATCCCTCACGCACAGGCTGTATTCACCACTGCAACACTCAATGATAACTGCTGTTTCTTTTTCATTTTTTATTAATGATACAGCCAGGGGCGTCACAGCCATTTAAAATGTGGGGCCGTTCTAGGTTGTGGCACATGAGCAAAATAATCTGAAGCTATCATCGGAAAATTAACGAACAATTATCCATTAATGGTTACATTTTTAGTTTAAAAAAGTAATATATGGTGGGAAAATAAATGTGTTTTTCCTCAATTAAACATTTATTCAATTCATAAGGCAACATTCTAACATAAAAAGTAAAAATCATGACATAAAAAACTGATATAAATTTGGGTTTAAAAAATCTTACACTGATTTTACAGATACTGTACTGTGTTTTGTCCATGTGGTTTATGTCATCACATAAGTTGTTGCAACAGGTGACATTCAGTTTCTTAGAGAAAACAGAGGTCTGTGTTTTAATAATAGCTGAACAGATCTATTAGTGTAAAACATGCAGCACTGCTTTAAATACTCCACAAAAGTATCTAAGTCTACAGGTTACTGTGGGTGAAAAATGGTTTCACATTGAATGAAAATGATCCCATTAAAATTATGAACAATTATTCTGATGCACGCTGTACATATATGCAGGTTTCTGAAACCTTTATGGGTTTTATTGGGTCATGATTTGATTTATATTATTTGATTGATTTATTTGATTTATTAGATCATTAAAAAATGGAAAAGAAAAAAAACAAGTATGTAACAAAAGTCCCCTTCCTCCAAAAGGAAAAGAACACTAAATGTATTAAGTATATCTGAATCATATATACATGCATATAAAATGTATTTGTACAACAAGAAATCAAAAACACAAACAAAAATAAACCAAAAAAATTAAAAGGAATGAAAAGCACCTGACCCTAATAATGTAAAATTAAACCAAAATGACCCACTGTGAACAAATTAAATACAGAATGATTAATATAGTGAAATTATTGTGATACTTTCCCTCAGATCTGTTCTAGAAGCTGAAAAAACTGTTAGACTGCTAGATTTTGAAAATTATCTGGAGAAATGAGCAAAAGGACTCATTAGCAATACTTTTAAAAGTCATTTTTTATTGTCAGAATAACAAAAGAAAAGTCCAGAAGTATGATTTTAATCTCTGGATGTAAGGTTTTAATGGCCATGGGTTAATACACAAAATAATACTGCATAGAGAAGACGCTAACGCCAGTCAAACACTAACGAGCTTTTATTTATTTTTTTATCTTCAGACAGATTCACAGATGCTCATTGTCTTAAATTTGCACTGATCTCATCTTTGTATTTGCTCTGTAAAGTGGTAGAGTCTGTGTTTGGTGGATTTAAACTCTGCCTCTCCCTAAACACATAAAAAATAATCCAACACTATGAGAAAAATATGCAGCTGTGTGTGTGTAAATAGCAACAGGGTTCATTTCTGAAAGGGCTGCGATAAGTTTGTCTTGTGAATCACTGTTGAGCGTCTGCAGAGACCCCCCCCCCCCCCACACTGTTGCACTTCCAGTAGTTCCCTTAGATCAGTTTCAAGCAACTTGACCTCAAATTCTAAAATAGTAATAGCTAGTGTTTTCCTCTGGGTTAGTGCATGGGCAAAGGAAAGGAAGGATCAGAGGTGAGAAGTAACTCAGTAAAAATACTTTACTGTAACTTAAGTAGATTTTTTAAGTATCTGTACTTAATTTGTCAATTTTTTACTTTTACTCCCTACATTTTTGCATAAATATCTGTACTTTAATTATACTCCTTTCATAGCATAGACTCATTATAGTATGTGATAGTATAAAAAATAATAAGTCACTTCTGGGGAAAAGTCATTGGAGGAAAGAAACTGTGACTTTCTCAACATTTAGATTTTTTTATCTCACAATTTTGACTTTTTAATCTCACAGTCATGCTTTTTTTAATCATATTTATTACTTTTTTAGCTCATCCGGACGAAGTAGCAATGAGCTATTGTCGGCGTCGTCCAAAATTCTCTAAAATCGCTTCTCTTCACTCAATTCTTAACAGAGACAAACCAAAAACATTTAGGTTATAAATGTATAAAAAATGTTGAAGGTTGCATTTAAATGTATTCATCTCTCATCATAGTGTTTTATTTCTATGACTTCAGTCTTATGTGTGTATTAATTATCTGAAAAATCACTCATATAACCTACTCACATGTAAGAATTTCTAAATAAGTCGACCCTACATTCTTTATAAAAATACTAACAGGTTTTCCTTTGTGTCATGAAGGCATCATGGAAATATATCTGCTGTTCTGTGAAAATACTTAATATAAAATAAAACTCCCAACTGTAATTCCCAGAGTCTTCAGTCGACTGTTGGAGATTAATACCAGCACGTAAAACCAGTTTCTGATGGATAATCTTCAGCAGCTGAAAACCAATCAGACAAATAAATCAGACTGTTACAGTTGGAAGTCGTTGTGGAAAATGGGAATGTGTGATGTTCTGGAGGAGTTAGTCTGGTACTCTTTGGTTTTTCATTCACTCTGACCTGCTTTTGGACGGTAGATAACAGTAGGTCCAGAGGAAAGTTTCAGTAATGGAACATGATTTACTGTGTGCATGAAGCAGCGTGGTTTTAAAAGATGAAGCAGTGGCTTTTATCATCGATATCAGATTAAAACTTTAACACACTTTAACACATTTGCTGTAGAATTCACAGTAAAAAAAAAAAAAAAAAGTGGTCATGAAGTGCTGTAAAAATTCTTGAATATAAACTACAACAGTGTATTGTTGTTTTACATGTTTTCTTTTTTTAATTATTTTTTTAACAAATAAACAAACAAAAACACAAAAAAACAAGAATGAAAAACAAAAACCAAGCCAATACAAGACAAAGTTCATAAACTTCAACAAATATAAGTTCATAGACATTAGACAAAACAAAGAAGAGTGTAACCAGAGAACTATTTACAGGTGAATGTGTGTATGTGGTTATTATTAGTTTGTGTTTGTTTGGCCTTATTGTCAGGTCACCGTTACCTCCACCAAAGAGGTTATGTTTTGACGGCGTTCATTGGTTGGTTTGGATGTTTGTTTGTTTGTTTTGTTTGTGTACAAGATAATTCAACGACAGATATGGATGAACTTTTCAGGGTAGGTTGGTAATGGGAAGATCTGGAAATGATTAGATTTTGGTGGCGATCCAGGGGGGGTTACCTACGCTCTGAGTGTTGTAAATGAGAAGCTGTTCTCAACTTATCTTACCTGGTAAAATGAAGATCAAATAGAAAAAAATAAATTATATATATATATATATATATATATATATATATATATATATATTTTTTTTTTTTTTTTTTTTTTTTATTTATTTTTTTTTTTTTAGGTGAAAATGGAAGAAAGAATGAAGATCATATTGTCTGAGTAGATGGGTCGCTTTGCCTTCGCCTGTTTGTCTTGGCTCTGATGCAACTGTAGCGTAAAACGTAGCGTAATTATAACAATGTAAATTAAATGACAATCAAAAATAACTAAACAAATTAAAATAAAACAAATAAGAATAATTACCATAATAGTTTAATGTGTTTTTACAGGATCATTCTGGCAACCACAACTGCCATTTTGTTTTTGTTTTTTTTTACAGTGCATAATGCTGTGCAATATATAGTTACGCCTCTTAAATTGTTCGAACAAGACGCTAGTGTATTTTTTTTTACTGTAGAAGTTACACCAAATGTGTTCCAGGATGTCATAATGACAGTTTTTTTTTCTCTTCATTGTGGCTCCTCAAACCCCAGTCTGTCCAATACTGATCTGGGATCTGTCTGTATTCACTCTATATATTATGTACAGTATGCTTATGTGTTGGGTCTCATAGTGGGATGACCTCTGCTGACAGAGGACACACTCATCTATAATCTCCACATATGTTCACACCTCCTCTCTATCCCACTGTGCAGGATGCCTCAGTGTTTTGTACTTTGTGCAGGATTGTCCTGAGGCTGCAGCAGTTTTCTCACCTGTCTGACATTTCACATTAGATTGAAGTGTGACCTCTGTTTGTTCACATGTGCAGCTCAAACATATAGAGGACATGAAGTGTAGGTGTGTATTAGGCTACGCTCACACTGCAGGTAAATGTGGCCCAAATATGACTGTGCTGTTATTTGACCTGTACCTGACCTGTTAAAGAAAGTCTGAACGGCACAAATCCGATTTCGATTTTTAAAAAAAAATATTTTTAATCCAACCCAGGCCACTTTCGTATGTGGTACTAAATCCGATACATGTCCAATATTTTGTAAAGCAACTTCAATCTGAACGGCCATGTCACATTTATCTCACTTTTTCAATAACTCCCATGATTGACAAAACAAATGTAACGACCCAGAGGTTAGATATTACGAGTTTACAACTAGTTTAATGTATTTACAATTCACATACACTCATAAATATATTATTATCCCCAGGTTGACCTTTGACCTTTCACACCACAGTGTTTTCAGTCATCAGGCCCCTTCCAGGAGCCTCATGGGGCCTGGGATCGGAAAATGAATGAATGGTATTCAATGGGAAATAAAACGCTAAAATGGTATCTGGTTTGTCATGTGCCCTGAATCACACGCATGTTGTACCTCATAATAAATGATAAATATTGATGCGCGTTTCAACTGCTTCTGTTAACCAATGGCTGATTAATTTGTGAGTAAAACCCGTTAATAATTTGGACTACACACCACACCACAGCTGAGCGGAGTGTGACGTCACGCATTGTAGTATCTTACTAAATCCACATAAAACCTAACGAGACGTTTGCTTCTCATCAAAAACAGGTGGTCTGCCTATGCCACATCAACCATGTCTTATTAACCGCTATCATATGTGAATTTCAGAGCACATTCATTCACATTCAAAATGTTTGCGAGCTAAGCACCCATGGGCCGGAAGTAGAAGGGCGTGTCTTAACCTCTCCATAGCATAAACATATCCTTCACATCTCTGATCTTCTCCAAATACCTTTAGCCTGTCGCGTTGAGCTTCTCTCTATATGAACCTCTTGCTTTTGCCTGCACCTTATAATTTTTTAATCTTAAATGTATATTTTTTCGGTTCTTTCCCGCATGTTGATGCTACGCTGTTGCCCATAGCAACCGCTAGCGTCTTACCCTTCCAGTTATGTCTCGTACTATGCCGTATTTCCTTCATTGTCATTATGTCAGAGCCTCTTGTCACTTCACGGATGCATTTCATTCATACTCAAGATTGATAAAAGTGACATTCAATGTGTGATATGAACGAATACACAAAAAAAATCGGATTTTGAAAAAAAAAAACCAGATTGCGCTTTTAGTCTTTGCTGTGTGAATGTAGTCTTAGTGACATGCACTGATTGGATCAAGGCCAAGACCAGACTCAGTTCAGTCCTGAGTCCACCCACAGTGATATTCTGAAAACTGTCACCAAGTGGGAAACGGTAAAAGTCCAGGTGTGGATGTGAGACGTGAGTAGTTCAAGGACAGTACGACAGAGAATCACAAAACACTTATTCAGAACCATATGAGGCTCTGAACGGGTTAGTTTGAGTTTTTATTCTTGTTTTATCACCTCAGAAAGGCCGGCAGAAAAAGAACTATTCCTATTTATTCTACACTTCATATTTTTTAACACTTTTTTTCTCAGCGTCATAGTCTTTTCCCACAGGAGGCTGAAGCCCTGAAGTGTTCCTGAACTTGCCCCACATAAGGCAGACTGTGTTGTTATGTGTCTGTGGTGTTTTCATTCATATTTTCAGATTTACTGGCAAATAAATGTACTTTTAAAAAAGATAGAAAATTACTGCCCATGTACGAGTCCAGTGGTCAGAATAAACAGTGAACATGATTTAATAGAATCTGAATAAAGGACAAAAACACATCTGGTTTGATTTGTTAACTATATTTTTGAAGAGGTGGTTACATTGATTTTTTTTTTTTGCCACAAAAATAGATAGATAGTCATGCTAAAAGACTACTGGAAGTAAGAATCTGCTTAATTAATTGAGCCGTTTTCAGCTACAAACTGCAGATTTTTACTATTTGTTGTATTTTCTGCAGTACTGATGCATTTAAATACAATTTAGTTAAGTTATTCTCTCCAGAAAACATGTTTAAGTGTTTCATATAATTTTAAATCAATGGTAGAACTGCACAAATTAAGTGAATGTGGACAGTAATAGATTTTTTTTTTATGGTCAAGTGTGTTTTTTTCAGTTTGTCTCACTTTTTCTATACTTTATGGAAAGTTTTGCTTTACTGAAAATTAAAAGGATATAATTTACAAAAGCACTGATTAATAATCTCGTATTGTGCAAAAAAATAAAAAAAAATAAATTGACTTCATACTTGAACCACTGAAGCTGATTTTAACAAATATATTTCTTGTGGTTTTGGGTTCCATTATTAATTTTTTAATTAATGTCATTTGCAGATTTATAAAAAATATATTATTTCACTTCTAGTTGTTATTCTTGTGTCTTGGCTGAGCTCTGAAGCTAAACCAAACTTCCATTCTTCTCAGTTGCTTGTGTTTCATTTCTTCACCAGTTCCAGTTTGTTAAAATGCACCAAAACCCACAGTTTCTGGTTCATACCACTTTATCTGGCACTTCAGAGGAGTTCACATTCCTTCGCCCCCTTGAACACAAATAACATTACGATTAAATCAGTCTCTTGTCTTTGTGTCTGGTTTCTTCTGAGGAATGATTTCACATTCGGGGGAAATCTAAATCCTAACCATGAACTGGTGTAAAGTGAACTCAACCTGGTGAAATCCACTGGTTTAACAGGGAAGGAAGGAGTGGAACTGATGTAAATGAGATGGGATTTGTGTCAGAGTGGAGGATTAGTGTCTTCCCAAACACAGAGAATCACTAACAGCTGACACAATTATGTAACCGCACTGCAGAATGTTACACCTGGTGCTTTTAATCTGAAAGAATTCACAGCTTTTGTCTCAAAATGTGCATGTGGGAAGCACATTCTTGAATGACGTGCACAGTTTAAGCTGTTCACTTAAGCCCCATTAGTGCTATTGGTATTATTGTCTGAATATTTTCTAAATTCTGGTCAATATAATTGATATTTAAAAGCCAAGTTGTGGCCTCTGGTTTGCATGTGTATGTGTCCAGGGATTCACACAAAATCTGTAAAGAGCTGACTGCTGCAGTTTGGCATATTTATGTATTTTTTCCCAAAGAAAGAAGAAAATGGGAAGTTGGTCGAATCAGTATTTTGGGAGGTATTAGCAATTTGGGAATCTAATAAGCAATAACATTACTATGGCCAGAAGGCTTAGGTGGTGACTGCTGGACCAATGAGGGTACAGCATGTACAACTACACAACTGCAGAAAAACTATCATAATTTTCATTTTTTATCTCATAATTTTCACTTTTTAACTCAGAATTTTCACTTTTTATCTCAATTTTCACTTTCTATCTCATAATTTTTACTTTTTATCTCACAATTTAGACTTTTTATCTCATGATTTACTTCACTTAATGCGCTTTATAATCCAGTGCGCCTCAGATATGAAGAACCTAAAAAATAAACCATTCATTGACAGTGCGTCTTACAGTGACTAAATATTATCATCAACAAACCTTTATCATGTGACAAAAACAAGATGAAACTCGACATTTTTGTAGGTCTTGTGAAGATGACTATAATTAAATAAATATATAATGTAGTTCTGCCAAATAAACATCTAACACGTTCATTATAAACAAATATCATCTTAAAAAACAAAGTTGTCTTCATGTGGACTAACATTAGCCAACGTGGCCAATAAAAACCAGACAAAATGTGGTTTAAGAAATAAAAAAACATCCCTAAAATGTCAAAATTTTTGTTGACAAAAACAAAATGAGACATCATTTAAATTCTTTTAGCCATGTTCTTATTTAATTATTAATTTATGTATTTATTGTTACTGTCTCTTGTGAGTAAGTTGTCAAATTATGTCCCCACCAATGTCAACATCATGAATTCTCTGTCCACAGCTTTGTGTAGATCTTTAACCTTTTTTTTCATTGATGTGTGTAGAACTGTGTGGATTCGACCTGTACTATTAACTGTACTGTATCATACATGTTAGATAAAATAAAATGTTGCACTCAGTGGCACAGTCACACTCAAATCTTTTAACACAACAGCAACTGAAGAAGAGTCAATAAGCACTTTAATAATTAACTTTAGGAGCTTTAGCTGTGTGATGTCAGTATTTACTTTCCCACAGCGTTCAGACATCCAGTCGTTATTAACGGAACCCACTGTGCATTTGGTTGGATATTGATTGATTGCAAAGGCACTGAGACAGATATTGTTTTTTTGTTTTTTATTTCTATCTGCTTTTCAGTGAGAATGACATCAGCGCTGCAGAAATCTGAGAAAATTTCAGTCTCCAAGATACAGTCAAACACACACTGTCATTTTATCCCTCTTTAGTTGAGCAATAAAAGATTGTGTGTGGATACCAAAATAGACTGAATTATCATTCCAAAAGCTGGACTGTACTAATAGGACACTGAGGTTGTAACAGCTCTGGATCCACTTTGGGACTCGGCTTTGGTATAATTAGAAGTTTTTAAGTATATCCTGCGAAATGGCTTATGTTTTATGTGTTCACTCATATTCTTCTGGGATTTCTGCGACAGTTTTGAGCATTTGTTTATGTTTTTACCTACCTGTTTATCAGACTGCAGTGCACAGATACTGGATTCTTTCTGGTTGTGGGACAATAGTGGTAACGGCCCAGTTGTGGTATGCTACAGTAAACCAGACTAATGCCAGGAATGTCAATAGTGAAATGGATGGAACATGCTCAGTGTGTTTTCTACCAGGGTCAAAAGTTTTACAAGCACTAGTTTCTGTTCGTCACATTCACACCCACAGATGGATGGATAGATTTTATTGTCACATGCAAAACACGTGGTCCCAGGCACAGAAAAACCTTTGACCTGATTTGCCCCATCTTATTGTAAAATCACATTTTTGGTGACTGTGACCTTGACCTTTGACCTACATTCAACAAAGTTTAATGGGAGCTACTTTGGACTACCTCACACTATTCCTGAAAATGTCATGGAAATTGGTCCAAGAGTTTTTGCGTAACATTCCTGACAGTCAGACAAAAAATAAATAAAACACCCTTTCCCCTGTCAGGGAGGGGGGTGAGGTTATAACCGTCAATGTGAGTTATAGTTTTTAGTTTTTCATACAATAACCCTGAACTCTAACAATATGTGTTATTATTGAATTAAATACAGAATATTATTTAAACCTCAAACACAAAATACAGAGGATAGTATAGTTAAATATATATATAAATAATAAATGGTGATAAATAATTTAAGGAAAGACATATATAAATATAAAGACATTTTGGGGGGAAGGGCCACAAAAGTAGCACAGGATCGTTATGGGTTAATCCTGAAGAAAGTGTAGGTATCAAACGCAAAACAACACAAATAAGAGTAATAAATGGTTCCAGATACAACAACCCCCACCCCTCACATGTATTGTATCTTATTTTGGCATTGGTCCAGCTGATGTCATCATGTCTATGCATGTGCTGATGTCGGCAAATCAACTGCCAACTACCTGTATATGTGTGTTAAAGGTGACGCAAATTGAAACAAAATTGATGTTTTCATCGACATGTGAAATTTCGCCTGTTATAAATAAATGGGAGGAAAAATTTTTTATATAAAATCATTCAGAATTTGAACTTTGACCTACTGTTCCCAAATAAATACACCTTTTAAATATTCAATGTCAATATGATAAAAGTAGGGCTGTGTAGTGAATGCATTAATGCAGATTAATCCATAATCATGATTAATCTGATTTAAAAAGATTTTTTTTTTTACAATTTTATTGAAACTGTTGAAGGTGTTGAACAAACAAACATGTTATTTACACAAATGTAATAACCCACAAATCTAACAACAATTTACAGCTTTTAATGTAATAATCTCACTAGTGTAATAGCAGTTTATTGCCTTTATGGGAAGTTACTACATTTATGGGATTATTACATTAAACACTGCACATTAACATATATACAGTATATATATATATATATATATATATATATATATATATATATATATATATATATATATATATATATATATATATATATATATAATATTTTTGCATATCTTTTGATATTTTATCACACAAGCGTTTTCAATACATTTCACTATTTTTTGTGGGTTTTAATGTTTTGTATACATTTTTCTCTGCATTTTTTGTGTTTCTTAGTGTATTTTTGTGTATTTTGTGGGATATTAGAGTACAAATAAAGAGACAGAACAGTCAACTGTAAAAGAACTGCTTTAATCATAATTAATGGAAATTAATCAAAGCCAACCCTGTGACTAATCTGATGAATAAAAATGTTTAATTATTTGACAGCCCCAGTTAAAAGTGCTTGAAGTGTGCTACTGCATGTGATATAAAAGTGCTGTGTATATGCTATGATCTGCCCCTTAAGTGTCAAACCTGTAGCTCTTCTTCACCACTATTATTCATATTGATTTAGTTTCATTTTTTAATCTCATTTTCTCATCTCGGGAAAGAATGAGCTCATAGTCGTTGGTAGCAAAAGCTAAAAACAACCAACCCTTCTCACACAGAAATGGATAATGTCCAGATAATGACACGTCTTCTGTAAATATTTCCTGTATTTTGAGTCATTACTGTCATTTTATGACATGTGTCTTGTTGAGCATCATTCATTCATTTAAAGGTCAGACACCATCCACACAGACTGGGTTTGTTGAGTGTCCCCCAGGGGCCCAGATCAGCCTCTAGTGGATCTGTGTCAACACTACAAAGAACACTCTATTTCAATGGAAGAAACGGCCTCAGAAAACTGTTTCATCATGACAACGTGTAGATTCTTCAGATGTTCATGTATTTTTATCAAAGGCTTTTATTCTTCTCATAATGAAGACACTGAAAAACAGATTCTGTCTTTTTCTACCACGTCCTTGCTCTCTTGACTCTCTGTAAATAGACCTCATTGACTGGACTTTTTTGTATAGTCATTGAAAATGTTAATACAAATTCAGTTCAACGTGTTTACGCTATTTTTATTCTCTGGAATATGTTATTGGATTCACATAGATTTAGTTTTCTGAGCAGTGGTCAAACATACAAGTTAAGTTTCATTCACAAATTGGTGTTGAAAATATCAAAGTAATACACTGATAAAAGCTGTAGTGGAATGAAATACTTTTACTCAAGTGGACACTACGTTTGTAATAAAAGAAACCAACGTGATTATATTCATTAGAAGAAGAATATTTTTGTCATTCTGGTGAATATGTGAATATCAAACACAAACTGAAATTAACTGTCTACTCATTACCTAGTAGGATTTTGTTTCTCTGTGCATGAATATAAATATGAGCCTGAACACACCACATAGTACTACTACTACTGCTAGTACGACTACGACTGCTACTGTACTACCACTACTACCTCTACTAATGCTACTACTACTGCTATTGCTAATACTACTACTGCTATTGCTAATAATACTACTACCGCTACTACTGCTTCTATTACTAATGCTACTACTACTGCTATTACTAATACTACTACTGCTACTACCGCTACTACTATTGCTAATACTACTACTGCTATTGCTAGTACTAGTAGTACTACTTCTGCTACTGCTATTGCTGATACTACTACTACCACGACTACTGCGATTGCTAATACTACTACTACTACTGCTACTACTACTACTACTGCTATTGCTAATACTACTACTACTGCTGCTATTGCTAATACTACTACTACTGCTGCTATTGCTAATACTACTACTACTGCTGCTGCTATTGCTAATACTACTACTTTTGCTGCTGCTATTGCTAATACTACTACTGCTACTACTACTACTACTGCTGTTGCTAATACTACTGCTGCTGCTATTGCTAATACTACTGCTGCTACTGGTACTACTACCGCTACTATTATTACCGCTATTACTACTGGTATTGCTAGTACTACCTCTACTAGAGTCTGAAATGTGGATTTTATTGAATGTTTTAGTGAAGGTCTGATTTTGTTGATGTTCATTTTTCCTGGATGTTTGATTTTTTTTTTTGGATGTTCATAGTCATTGTACAAGGACAATATCAACAATGTATAATATTCTACTACTACTGCTACTGCTTCTGCTACTACTACTACTACTACTACTGATAAGGCAGTTAAAAAGGCTCTTAACAGGAACAGTGTCATAAATATGTCTAAATACAAATAGGAGAATTTCAACAAAACCCTCCTTTTATAATTTATTTAAAGGTTTTGCGCTGGCAAGAGGTGGTTTTGCAGACGTAGAACAGAAGGTATATTATTTAAAACTGTAATGGAAAGACCTTTTTTTTTACGACAGTCGGGTGAATAAAAAAAAAAAAGGGGGGCGTTGATGGATGTTGCAGCAAGTGAAGAAGAGTTTTTAAAGAAACATGACATGGTATATGTGGACAAACCAGGAAACCCAATCATTTTAAATTTAATATGAGATAGAGACCCAATAATAAAATGAATACATCTGTAAAACATATTTACGTTCGTAGCCATGTTTATGGAATAACTTCTTGTCATGTCACGATAATAAATAAACACATCATTACATTTAATGGATAAAAACAGACTTTATGCAGTTGTTGTTTTTTTTTAGATTTAGTAAATATCTGTAAAGTTTTGCGTGTATGTCCAATGGAAAAGTGACTACAGGCAGCATCTATAATCAACAGGTTATTTTTAGCTACTGACAGCTGACTGCTGTGTTGTGTTTTTGTGTGTGCAGATGAGCTGCAACAACTGCACTTGGAGTTTGATATCACTTTAATCACTCACATTTCCCATCATCCCACTAGACCACTCTGACACACGTCAGACCTGGGGTGGGCTTGGCCTTTTAGCCCAGCCGGTGTTCCCCTTTCCCCTCAGAGTGCAGCAGGCTGTCCTCTCATGACTGAACCACCACATCCCAGAACAGGGTGGGGGAAGGGGAGGGGCATCAGGTTGTCCAACTCAGATTAAGATACACAAATCTTTGGCAGAGTTTCAGAATCACTTTGACACCGTAGTACTGAACAGCTGCACAGACACGGCAACGTAAACTCACACAGGTGCAGAGTCAGGTGTCTCACTAAACCACGCAGTGACGTAATATATAATCTGAAATCATCATTATCAAAGAATAAAATCACAAAAAATAGTAGATTTTAACATAGTCAAATTACACTGGTAAAAAAGGAAAAAAAATTGGAATAAAAACTAATTAAATGTTCCCACATGTGTGTTAGTGATAAAGAAAACTCAAGACTTAAATACTGCTTGACCCAAGTTTCCAAGATAAGTTTGTGAAATTCTTAGAATTAACAGTAGAAAAGGTTTTAGTCCAAAGGAATATTGGTCTCAGATCTACTTCAAAACACTGTCTTTACATTAGGATCCATTCACTTTACAGCTTCTTTCTAGTGGAATATTTATTAATCCATTGTATACATGTACATAAACCAACATATATGTGGAATAATATTTTACCAATATTTTGTCCTTTTTCTGTATTTTCAAAGAGTTTTTAATATTTTTTCAATTTTTCATTGCTTTTTTGTTAGGGTTTTTTTTTTTTTTTTTTTTTTTTTTTTTTTACAAACTTTATTAGATTTTTGGCATGCTTTGTATATATTTTGAGTCTTGCAAAAAAAAAAAAAAAGCAGAGACAGAACATTAGACCAACATAAAGTCCAAATCCAAATTTATCTAATTAGAATTGTTAATCATTTGACAGCCTTAATATAAACTCCATCAAATCAACATGTCAGTGATGCTCCACATAAATGTAAACGGTGTATAAATAGACATTTTACTTGTACGTTATTTCTTTTTATAGTACAGTCCAGTTTAATATCCTGGTGCAGGCGTGGTCGTCCAGTTGGTGTGTAATGTTTGTCACTTCTCATCATCAGAGGTTTAATTTCCTCAGAGTGTCTTCACATACCTCTGTTAACATGTCATGGACTGTTTGGCCAGTTCTAAAGTCACATGGAGCTGATTATTTGCATGATGGGATAATGGCTGGAGCAGCTTTTTAGTCAAAGTGTATTTGAGCAGATGAAACTAGTCATGTTTTTTGGCCTCAGGATAAGAATACAGAAGGTGTGGTTCAGACTGACATGGAATAAGCATCAGGTATTTGCACAGACGCTTGATTAATCAGAACACTGGCATTTAATTAAAAACCGTCATACATGGATGAAAATGAAGTCTCCAGCTTTTTAAAAAAATGTAGTAGTTATGGCTGTGAAATAATTAACATTTTTAAGCAGATTAATCACAGGGTTGGGTGTTATTAATAATGATCACTTCACCTCAGTTTTTTTTTTGGGGGGGGGGGCGTTGTACCCAAATTTCACCCCAGAATACAAAAAAAAAAAAAGGTGTAGAACAAATCTACAAAATGTGCTAAAATCCACTAAAATTCATCAAGAAAAAATAATGATACAAAAATGTGATTTAACTGTGTTAAAATTTGTAATTAGATTAATCATGATGATGGATTAGTCTGCGTTAATGCATTAATTTTTACAGTGCGAGTCAAAAGTAATGTATATTTGTATTAATTTTATATATATATATATAAATTATATAAAGCAACTATAATTACAGTAAAATACTGATTAACATGTCCCTGTTTATGAATGGTGCTTATGCAGAATATAAAAAAAAATTAAATAAATACAAAATTTAACCTTATAAATTCCTAGTTATTATAGTTATCTTGTATTAAATTTTAACTACAATAACGTCTTGAGATCCAGCAATGCATTTTTGTCCTTTGTGGGGACACAAGTTTCACATCTTTATTAAAAAGAAAAAAGAAAAAAAGGCTTGTCCACTAAAAATCTATCTGTAATTCATCAGATCTCTGTCTATAGTGTGTCTTGTTTGTTTGTGGAACGTCTAACACCTGCACAACTCAAACTGAATGATCCAACATGTGGAGGGTGTCTTCCCAGTACTATGGTGGAGTACAGTGTAAAGTTTTACACCATTACGACAAATGACAACAAATATATGAAAGTAATTTCATATCTCTTTCTAACTTTGCTGCTCTGATCATTACCAAGTCACATTTGAGTCGTTCTTACTGTAGCTCACATCTGTATCAGGCTCATAGTTTGTTGAAACTGGATCTGAGCCGTGCTGTACCTTCATTGATCGTATGGTATATTGATCAAGAATGAGGTCATTACAGCCACAGTGAATTATTTAGTAAAGAGGAAATGTAAGGTTGTGTTTTTGCATTTGTAATTGTGTATTTATATTCAAACTATATTTTGAAAGTACACACACCCATGCGTCTTCGTCAGCCCACCCCTCGAAAACCACGCCTTCAAAAACACATCAACACACACACACTGTCTGCAGCGATGGACGAGCATTCACCAGAACTCAACATCAATTATTATCCTAAACAACAAAACGATAATCAACATTCATCAGTTTGTGTCACAGGAAGCTTGGCTAACAAAATGGGACTGATATTTGACGGATGTATCAGCAAATCTATAATTATAAAAATGATCAGTACAATGATTGGCTGAAGTTTTCCTCTGGGTCCATCCTCTAGACTGAACTAAAACGTTCTAGTTTAGTGTTTGCTATGGGATCATGAAGAGGTTTTTTAACCCTTGTGCGGTCCTTCGTAAAAGACACACTGGCTGTGTCCTACAATCGGGTCTTAAAAACCCAGATTCCAAAGTTCAGTTCCATAGACTCATCACCCCACCCCCCAAGGATATATTACTGTTTTCAGTAGTAAGCAATGGCATCCTACAGTACGTATAAAAAGGTACATTTGTGAGCCACCGGCTCTCTTTGACCCGAAGGACCACACAAGGGTTAAACAATATGGTAAAAAAATGTTCCAAAAACACATCTGCTAACCCACCTTTAACGACCGTAACAAAGTACTTTTACTCTCCAGCTCTGTGACAAACTGTATTTTACCTGAAATATTCACATGTTTTCATAAAACTAGTGGAATAAAAGGTGTTAAACATTTATATCAGTCGATAGTTTGGTTTGACAGTGGATGTTTAGGTGTTTATTGTTTTAATAAAATACTGATTTATTGACATTTGCCTCAGTAGCTGACATAACCAGAGGTAAGGTCGTCTCACATCCATGACTAGAAATGTGTCGACATCATGATGCTATTTGTTATGCAGGTGTTCTCCTCCTCTACATGGATCCAGTCGGTGTTTTCTCACAGTTGAACTAATGGTTTGGCAGCTCCGTCAGGTGAAGGATCAGTTTGTGAGGGAGGGTTCGGTCAGAGAGGGGCTGTTGAATTCAGCAGCTCTGTGTCAGGACACAAAATATGCCTTTGTAACCCAGGTGGCTTTTGTAAAGTTGTGAAAACAAGGCGTATGTGTGCGTCTGTGGGTTGTTTTCAGTCCAGCCAAATGAGTTCACATTTGCAGCTTTGGGAGTTAAAGATGGAAACTCCTTTTGTCACTTGTCCTTTATGTTAATATAAATGTGTGGTGTTTTGGGTTGAGCTAATAAAAAGGAGCTTTGTTTCATTTCAAGACCAGTTTTTCACTGCAAAAATCCAAATTATACCAAGTGTATTTTTCTTATATTTAGACAAAACATCTCATCTCACTTTAAAATAAGACTGAAGAATAACTTTGCAGTGAGATATATGAATTTATTTTTAGACAATGGATCTGGAAAATAAGATAATTTCCATTTCTTACATTAGCAGATTTTGTTCTGCTTGAATTAAACAAAGAAAAAAAAATATATATATATATTAATGGAACAAATAAAATTATTTTGGTGAGATTACATGAAATATGTTTTTCAAAATCTATTCTAAATAATTAGGGCTGTCAAAACTAACACATTAATGTGGTGGATAATGTGGAAAAGCAAGGTCTGAGGTCCACCAGGTCTATAATGCGCTGGGGGAAACGCTCCTTTTATAATGTTTGTGTGCTCCATCATGTGCATCTGTCACATGTGTGTTCTTGTTGTTGCTTTGTGTTTGTGACATGTTGTGGAATGTGGCTTTTGGCTGTGAAACAAATGTTCCCTCTGTGGGACAATAAAGGTCTGTTTATTTATATTTCTGATGGATAATGAGGTGTTTTTTTTGTTTATTTTCAGTGGTGGTTATATTAAGCACTTCTAGTATTTATTTATATCAAACAAGGCAGTGTTGTTGATGCTCCAAACATAATTTTGTTGTCTTGTGACATTGTCGAATAAGATTCAAATTCATCATTAAAATATGAGTCTGTTCCAGGGATATCTGTCCTGACTTTGTCCTTATGCACTTGTTTGTATCATATTGTGAAATCCAATTTTTGAGCCGGTTTTCCCTGTTAGCTGCAGGAAGAACTGCTGTAGATGAAGCATTAATAGTTCCTAGATTATTGAGGCTTTTATTCTGAAATGAAGGAAAGAGTTGAATTTCTTTATTGTTTTTAGTTTGACATTGGATATGTTTGACTTTGGATACTTTAATCTACTAAAACATTACCCACTGGCACATTTTTCTCAGCAGAAATGAGATGTTCATTCATGGAAGTACATATATTATTATTTTTTATTCTAAACCCACTGAGTTTTGAATCTGAACAAATGAACGTTTATCAAAGCTGCTGGTTGAGCATTAAAGATCCAAAACCACCTACTAATGTAAAATGTTTGATACCTAGAGATTCACTCATCCTGTTAGTACATGTAAATAATTAATGTAAAATGCAGCCTGTCATTTTTCATAGTCGTCTCCATAGTTACCATGGAAACACCATCATCTTCTTCAACATTGTTTCACCAGTAAAACCCATGGAGTTGGATCAATGACAGTGAAGAGAGACAATTTTATGTTCAGTTAATACATTACATGGAAAAAGTGACTTATTTGCCAGTTTTCTTGTTTTTGATCGAATAAGAATCAACTTTAATCAGTTTTTATTAACATTTTTATTATCAGTAAGTTGAATACAATAAAATACCTTATTTATAGTGATAGAAAAACAAAAGATTGAAGATAATATTAGAATAAATGGTGATAAATTACTTAAGAAAGAGAACATATCATTTAGGAACTGCCATAAAAGTAGAACTGGGTGTTTATGGGTTAAACATTCCTCATACTTGGCTTTTGTTGACTCCATGTTCTGCTGAAGGCCTGGGCTGTGTGCCCTCTGCAGCCTGTTCATGCTTAAGCAAAATATTCTCAGTATTGCTGACTTTAAGTACGACACAGCAGAGTACCAGCCAGTCACTGGAGCTTTGAATAGACTGCTGAGTCACTATAACCTTGACTGTCATCTTCACAAATAATACTGTCATGGCATAAAGACTGTGCACTTCTATGGCCGTTTTATTGCAGAACATTTTACAACTCAATTTACTCAAACTGTATTAATCATATGAGCTATTACTCTTCTGTTAAACCTTTTTGGACATTGTCTGATGTCACTTTGTATTTATTTATATTGTATATAAATGTACAGTTGTGCACATAAGTTTACACAATCAGTAGATTTATTACAGGGAAATACCTATTTGTCAGTAAGGAATGCAAAGAATAATATTATAATGAATAGTTGTCAGTCACTTAGGAAACATTAGACATAGAGAAAAACATTTAATGGAAGTAAACGCAAAAAACAAGATGAAAAAGTGAGTTTTTCAGGAAAATACAGTGGTGTTCATAAGTTTACATACCCTAGTGCAGGGGTTTCCAAAGTGGGGTACGCATGCCCCCAGGGGATGTTTGAAATTTCTTTGGAAAAATGAATTAAATAAGTCATTATGTATTGAATAGAAAAATACATAATGAGAATTACTGCTGAAATATAGAACACATTAAAGGCCTTCATATAATAGTTTTGTTGTAAAACCTTCTTGTTAAAGCTTCAATGTCACTTTAATAACATTTTTATTTTATATTATTCAAAGTACCATGTTTTCCTGACTATAAGGTGCACTTGAAAGACTTTCATTTTTTTCAAAGACCACAGTGCGGTTTATAATCCAGAGAACCTTATATATGGATTCATTCTGGTTGTGTTTAGTGACTTAGAGTTTGGACATTTTATCTCAGGATTTTGTCTTTTTATCTCATTTTGACTTTTTATCTCATAATTTAGATTTTTTTCTTGTGATTTTGGCTTTTTATCTAATAATTCTGACTTTTTAGCAAACTTATACTTTTTATCTCATAATTTAGATTTTTATCTCATGATTTTGACTTCACTTAATGTGCCTTTATAGTCCGGTGTGCTTTTATATATGAACAAAATAAACCATTCATTGACTGTGCACCTTATAGTGCAGAAAATATGGTAAGTATATTTGAGTAGAGATGTAATTGTTTTTTTTTGTAGATGAAAGGATCATTATTAATTAATGACCACTTTTTGAGAACCTCTGTTGTCAAACTACATCAGGTCATGTGACATTTGGGACGGGTTTGGGTGGTTTTCTTAACATTTATGAGCGGCTACTTACGGCCTTTAACCCTTGGAAGGTTAAAGGTTTAACCAACAGACAGTTACTCACAGTCTGGGATTTGTATTGTATTAAAATTGATAATTAACATGTTCAGCAGTAGGTAAATGCTGCACTGTGTGGTCCTTGAGTCTGAAAAAATTACCCTGGAAAGTTCTTGAAAAGTCCTTGAATTTGATGTTAACCAGGTGTTGGTACCCTGACATAGAATAAAACATAGTCAGACAGCAGACACTGTAGACACAGGTGATGGGATGTTTTAAAATGATTCTAGGTCAGAAAAAAAACAGAAGAATTAGGGTTCGGAGGCAGATATAAATTGGATTTTGGGGGGAGGGGGGGTCCTGTATGTCGTGTAGTGGAAGGACGGGTTAAATGCAGAGAACAAACGTCATTGTAAATAATAATAAACCTAAAAGTCATTGAAAGTGTTTGTGTGTAAAATGTAAACACAGGACGTCCTTATCAGTCCTTGTCCTGTGTTTTGACCTTGAAGACCCCCCCCCAAAGTGGTTCAATGATACTGAGGTCAGACTCAGATGGACTGAACACTTCTTCACCTTCACTTTTTTCTGCTGTAGCCAATGACAGGTGGACTTATCCTTATGTGTTTTAGATCATTAAACATGTTGGAACATTCCAAACTGTCCCGTGCATATTCAGTCAGGGTATGTAAACTTATGAACACGACTGTATCATCATATATAAATGTTATTTCGGTAAAAGTCTGTTTAAGTCCACATCTATCAGGAACCTCTTATCCTGCAGTTTTAATGCAGCAGTGACGACAGTGATGCTCAAAGGATTCAATACATATTACACTGACTTAAAGAGTGTGACCTCTGTGTTCAAGACTGTAGGAATTTAACACGTTTTATAATTGATCTAATAAATAAACTAATGTTATTACTGCTCTGAGAGCAAAATATTTTCCTTTTTCCTGCTTTGTCATGCGAACTCGTGTGAGGTCTGGGGTTCACTCTGCACCACTTCCATGAAAAATAGAGGAAGTGTAGAGGAGGAAAATGCTGAGTCACTGCATGAGAATGAGTTAATAAGACGAATAAGAAATGAAACACCTGCGATTTGTTTGAGAAGTTAACTTGGATGATTGTATTTGCCAGTTGAGGATGACTCTTTTCTTTTCTTTTCTTTTCTTTTCTTTTCTTTTCTTTTCTTTTCTTTTCTTTTCTGTTCTGTTCTTTTCTTTTCTTTTCTTTTTCTTTTCTGTTCTTTTCTTTTCTTTTCTGCTCTTTACATTATTCTTATTGTAATGAATTTTGGATGCAGCTCTATAACAGACACTCTAAAAACCATTCACACATACGTCATGTTCTTATATAAACTTGATAAAAAAAAAACAGGTCACATGTTCCTCCTCTGACAGATTCTTTTCCTTACACCTTCTGTTGATCACCCAAAAGCACAGTAAACGGGTGTGGAGCAGCTTCACGCACGCTTCGTATGATGCAATGATGGAGCTTTACTATCATTGGTGGAGGCAACTCCCTGTGAAACACCACAAGGATGAGACAGGACCATGTCAGGGAGGAGTGGGAGGTGAAGAGGAGGAGGGGAGGTGTGCTTCTTTCTCTCATAATTTCTCTGCTGACAGAGATTGTGTGCAAGAGAGAGAGAGAGAGAGGGAGAGGGAGAGGGAGTGAACAAAACCACTAAGCTGCCAACTCCTGTGGCAGCAGCAGAGCAGAGGCAGGCAGGGAGTTGGAGGCAGAGAGCGCCTTGTAGCTCCCACAGTGCGTCCCATCCTCCAGTGTGGTGTGGTGCTGCTCAGCTGACCTTGCAGAGCTCACACTCGACCGTCTGGAGCCTCAGGAAACGTCCGGCATGGACCCTGCAAGGTCTATCCAGCATGAGATCAGCTCTTTGAAAGGTACTCATTTCCACTTTGGAATATTTACACTCTGGTGCCATCATATGTTTTTAGCACCGCCTTGTTTTTCCCATAATCCTCCCCGCCTCCCCCTCCCTCTCTCTCTCTCTCTCTCTCTCTCTCTGTCTGGTGTGGACTCCCTCATTGTATGGATGCAGGCAAAACAAAGTTGTGTTTTGCAGAGTTAAATGGAGGACGTATAATCCTCAGCTCTCCCTTCGCTCTGCTCGTGAAAAAGCTTTTTGTCGTCCTTTTTGTGGCCGAGACCACGTGGTGCAAGTGGGGGGTCAAGGGGTAATCATTGTGCTGAGACGCTGTGTTTTCATGAGATGCTGTACGACGCTGCTGCATGCGGCACAGTGAATGCGTCTGCGCCGGGAGGTGCAGAGCAAGAGGGGCTGCTGCAGAGTCTGCTGCTGCTGCATCGCCACGGTAACGGCAGCTGTACTGCCAAGTGTTGCCCTGCCCCTCAGTCTAAGATGATGCATATGGTGTCATTCAGCCTGATCCTGGATGGAAGGACTGTTCAGATGCACTAGTGCTTTAAAAGTTGTGCAATCCAAACCTGACTGGAGAAAAATGATCAGAAGTTTTTACTTTAAGAATAATAAAATGGTAAAATAATTATATGTGATTTTAATTTACCGCTGTGTCATTCTATATGCTAGACTTTATAGCAAGGGTTGTTTAAAATCAACCTCTTTTGAACAAGTTTATTTCTTAAAAGTCAACTAGAAATGCAACTTTTCATGAGCACAGAACACAAAGTAGCTTTTGCTTTAATCCTTCAGTTTAACAACAGATTAAAATTAAACACAAGTGGATATATGTGATTTTTATGGACAAGAGGAAGCTGAAAACTGTAAAAGACCAAAAAAAATACATTTAATAAAAGTTTTCACTCATCGATGTACTAGACTAGAAGGATATTAAATGGATATAAGTACAGGTAACTCAAATTTCTATTTGCATAGAGTGAAAAGTAAACTGTTAATATATGTAGACAGTGTTTTCAGACACCTACTGACTCATAATTATACTTTATATATCATAAATAAATCACAGTATTGCAATTATTTCAGGAGACGAGGCAACTTTATGAGCAACAGTGAGTGTATTTGGTTTGCATTCCACATCTGGTCAGGTTTAAAACTCTACATTTTGTGGTCTTAGATGAAATATAACATTGTATTATTCTTATTTTCTGCTGCTTGTCAGGTTGTTTTTCATGGTTTCCTGATTCATTAGATGTTGAATGTCCCTTCAACCTTCATTACAAATGTCTCCAAACTTCACTTTGTTGTAAGAAAATAAGAAATCCTGTCAAGTTTCGGTTGAAAATATACAATTACATTAAGCAACATATTAAACCTCAAACTTTATATCAAGCATGAGACTAGTAGAGTGTGTTACAAGGTGAAAGTGGAATTGAAATATTTGTTCTGGTTGTATTTCTGGGATCTTTTGTTGAAAATAGTGAAAATAACACGGTTCGAAGCATTGACAAAGACAAGTGACTCGGGTGTTTTATCAACACTTTTATTCTAAGAATAATGAAATGATATCCAGTCATACTTCTCACTATTTCACAACTGTGTTCCATGTGTTTGACTTTGTGTTGCCGTGACGACAGGTTGAAATGTTAAAACTCTTTCTGGATACTTTTCATTCATTTACTTTTCTTTCCCAAACCCAGATGTGACAGTTTGAAAATAAGTGACTTCAGAGGGAAAATGAGTGGAGGAGAGAAATTGTGACTTTATATATTATAATAATTAGTGAAAGGCCCTTTTTATCTCATAATTTTTTACTTTATCTCATAATTTCAACTATTATCTCATAATTCCATATTTCTTATCTATATTTATGACTATTGATCTAATATTTGACTGTTTATATCAATTGTCATTTTATCTCATAATTTGTTATTAATTTCTCATAATTGTCAATTTCTTATCTCACTTTTTTTTTTTACTTTTTATCTCATAATTTTTACTTTTTAGCTCATGATTATGCTTTTTTTTAAAAAATCTCATATTTATGACTTTTTAATTTATCTCATAATGATGACTTTTTAATTTATCTCATAATGATGACTTTTTATCTCAATGGTGACTTTTTTCCTGCCCATAACAAAGAACCATAACCTGATCAAACACATTATCTCCACAGTAACACACCTTTAAAGGCTTTATTTTTAGATACTTTTGAATCTTTTCTGATTTTTCCTTAAATAAGTATTATTTCAACCAATGGCAAAAAAATGCAATTTTACTTTTCTACTTTATTATAATTGAAAAGTGTAACTTTTTTTTTTTTTTTTTTTTTTACTTAAGTAAAGGAGTTGAATCAGTACTTGTACGTTTACTAAAGTATTTTTCAGACAAGTAGCTGTACTTCTACTTAAGTACAGAATTTGAGTACTTTTACCTCCTGTAATTTCTTTTGTGTGTTTTTTAATTAAGGTTCTTTGTCTGAGACATAGATTAACAACAGACTGAGTGACATTTCTAGAGACAGAAAAGCTCCAGGCTGCAGAAGCCCACAGCTGAGTCTTTCTTAAAGCTGTTCTGTGTAGTTGAGGTTTGTTTGGCTCAGGGAGATGTGGTAACACGCTGGAACTGTTTTCTGGGCAGAGGATTTTAAAGAGTCCTGGAGGAGGATCTGAAGGTATCCTACCCACTTGGACTGGACCAGAATGTTTTTTCCCCCAGGGCTCCAGAGACAAAAGCTCCCTCGCTTGGCTGAACGCTCCCAATGGAGTTACTTAATATGTTAAGCGCTGCTGCTTACTCAGACAGTCCCAGTTCATCTGTAAGCATGTCATCACCTCAACACCACTGCTCCCATTGTCCATTCTTGTCAGCTATTTTCAGACACTTGGACCAGAATCAGCTCTTTTAAGACAGTGCATGTCTGTTTTTTTTGTTTGTTTGTTTTTTTAAGTACATTTTTTAAGTACATTATAATACGGTTACTGACCAGATGTGGAAAGTAACCAAATAAAAGTACTTCATTACTGTACTTAAGTAGATTTTTTAGTTATGTGTACTTTACTTGAGTATTTATTTTTCTGGCAACTTTTTACTCTTACTCCCTACATTTTTGCATAAATATCTGCATCTTATACTCTTTACATTCTCAGAATAGACTTGTTACTTTTTCAAACCAAACAGATGGGACAGTATGAAAAATAAATCACTTAAGAGGGAAAAACAGTGGTTATGAGTATTATCTCACATTTTTACTTTACCTTATAATTTTACTTGACCTTAATATTTTTGACATTTTATCTGATAATTTTGACTTTTAATTTCACAATTTAAATTTTTATATTTTATCTCATATATTAGGGCATTTACAGACACTTCCACTCTCTTAGCGCAAATTGACTTACATTAGGAGGAGGCGACAGGTCCATGCTATCTCTCTCTGTCTCGGTGTGTAAACACAGTCAGACCTAAACAAGACGTGGCTGCTGCAGGTAAGACAGATGTTGTGGGCTAACAAAACAAGAGGGTGACAGACACACATCACATATGTCTGTCACTCTCTTTTACTTCACTTTAGATGAAAATAATATCAGCCCGGCCTTCTGCAGAGGCATTAGCTAGCTAATCTGTGTGACAGAAGCAGCAGTTGCTAGCTTAACCTGAGTTAGCAGCAGCACAGACAACACCTTCCGTTTTCCCCCAAACATGATGTGGACAGTGTGGTGTGTGGTACCTTAAACTTTTTGCACTTAATATAAAAAGTGAGGCCCCGTGACAGACGTGTGGACAGTCCAGTTTTGGAACCGTGGGTCCACCTACTGATGTTTAGTTAAATTTAACAGAAAACTCTTTGCTAACATTAGCCTTTGTTTTGTTGGGGTTAAAATGTTGATGCTCGTGTCTTGTCAGTGGACATTGTTTGGTTGCAGTGAACTTTAATGCAAGTTTGTCATTGCTGGACAGATGTGTGTCCGGGTTTTTTTTGTTTGTTTGGGGTTTTTTTTAGTCGCGTGTCTGTTCCTCAGCTGACAACGTGATGACGTCACCACGACAGGTGGACTCGAGTCTTGAAAAAAGTGAAGTCGTTATTACCCTATCATATATACACACACACACACACACACACACACACACACACACACATATATATATATACTTAAGTAGATGCATTGAATCAGTACTTCTACTCTTACCAGAGTATTTGTTCACATAAGTAGTTGTACTTCTTAAGTACATAATGTGAGTACTTTTACCACCTCTGTTACAAACATAGCTCTGTCAGTACTTCTGTGTAAAGCGAGTATTCTTCTCTGCTCTACATTCACCTGTCTGCCAGCTTTGGGTCTTGACCCACTTTTTATGAGCTCAACTCAAGCTTATGCAGATCTGTGAGCAAGTATAATGGGTGACTTATGAAAAAAGTTCAAGTAGCTGCACTATCTGCACACTCTAACAAATGTCCTGTACAATTGACAGTGAATACCAGGGGGAAAAGCTGCTTATGAAGTGCTGTGAAATTATTATTCAACCAAGGAATGGCAGTTATGTTTTTACTGCCGTTTATCTGTTTGTCTTTTTGTCTTTGTGCAACATAATTTAAAACTTTATGGACGGATGTGACTGAAATTTTCAGAAATTACTGACATAGGATGAAGGAAAGAAATTTTCTGGTGATCGGTGCAGGTTTGTGTCTGTGGAGGGGAGGGGGGGCAAGTGTGTGATTCGTAGCAAGAAAGAGTTATGGACAGATTTGGATGAAATGTTGATACTGATACAACGAACAAGTGATACAAGTTTAGTGGTGATCAGTGGAGGGAGGGGGGTCTGCCTTGGTGGAGTCTGCACCCTGAGTGCTTTTTTTAGGTAATGAAGTGGGAGAATTTCTTCTAAACAAGTGAGTTTGATTATGAGGCTTATGAAGGTATAAAGTTATGTTATTATTAGAGTTGTCAATATGAATGCATTAGTGATTAATAGATTAATAATGTAATTAAATATATAAATATATTTCAGTTGGTCCTGACTGAACACAAAGCATGTATGCTAATATGTTAACCATCCTGTAATTCTACAATGTGATACTGTGGGGAAAAAATGCTTGAAGTTAACACAAATGTACCTATAATTGCATTGAAACACAGTAACACATGGTACTTTTACATCTTTACTGAATAAATTAGACATTTGTTTCATTGCACTTGTGCCAAACATTCACTTCTGTAGAAAAATAATCTTATTTCTTTGCTCCTTTTGTCATTTGTCTTTTTTAAAACCATGACATAATCTGCCAGTCTGCTGTCTCACTTGAACTTTGTTGACCTTTGACCTTTATGGAACTCAAACCATAGTTGTACCTGTCGTCATCAGGGTCTTAGTCGAGCCCCTATCAGCATGTTTTCATAAATACAGTATGTTGTGGATGATGATACCTGAAGGGAAATGACCCCGCCTTCTGAAAATTACATTCCTCTACATTAATGAGCCAAAGTCTTATGTCAACACTAGGTTTGTTGGTTCAGTGATGTTAAAATGACCACACATATTCTGTCTGTGTAATAAGATACGATCTGGATGCAGTAAAAAGATAAGTATCAGAGGAAAAACAGTGATCGTCATATTTTTAACCCTTTAATTCAGGCTATATGAAGCTTACTGCATTAAGTTTCTGATGTTTTATACCAGGTTTCATTCATCACATGTCATACATTTCTAAATATTTGTGTTATTTCTTATCATGTCTGTGTTAAAGGAAGATAAGTGGGTTTGGGAGCAGCTCAGGTCAAAGCAGGAATATCCAGTTAAATGGAGTCCAGTGTAGGGGTCAGTGCATTTGACTGTCAGCACTATAGGTTTACAAGTATATGTGAGGAAGGTATAACTTCCTTACATTTGTCAGGGTGCATCTTATAGTTTTGCACTCACAGTTCTACTAAAGCTGCACCAGTATGTCAGTAAAAACAGGCTGGAAGTTATTTATTAATTTTGGGTTTTTTTTGTAGGTGAACAGTGATGAAGAATAGCCTCTACCCTCTGCTCTTTGATATGTTATTGATTCTGAATTGAGTCAGAAGCAGAACCCCCCCCATTACCTGTTTTTTAATCACGCCAACCCATGTGTATTGATTACTTAATAGCATTTGTCAATATTACCATTTTACGATACCCCCTCCCTACCGTGTGATTGATCACATGTCTGTGAATAGGGGTGTGTGTTAGCAAAAATCTGTAAATATAATAAAAATAATCACTAAATTAGGATCAAAATACAATATATCATGATATCAATCAATCAGACTTTATTTATATGACACTTATCATACATGGTGCATGTAGCACAAAGTGCTTTACATCAGAACCCCTCCCCATTATCTTGCAATTGTAGGAACAAGTTAAAAAATTTACAGAGTTTAAAAGAATATAAGAAATAAATAATAATAAAATAAAAGTAAAGTAAATAGCAGAATGAAATAATGTTAAGAGTAAAATTCAACTAAAAGCTAAGTTAAAAAGCTAAGTTTTCAGTTTACCCTTAAAAATATGAACACTCGTAGCGGACCTCAGATCCTCAGGTCGACTGTTCCATAGTTTGGGGAAATAAAAAATATAGATAGATCTAGTGCTGTCAAAATTAATGTGGATTAACCCATTATCATGATTAATCTGATTCAAAATAAAATGGAAAAGTTGTTTTGTTGAAACTGTTAAAACATGTTAATTGCATATGTCTTTGTTATTTTGGGTATTTTATCATATTTTTGGTGTTTTTTTTTCCTGTATTTTAGAAGAGTATGAATATGTTTTGGTTTTTTCACCCCTTTTTTTGTTTGTTTATTTATTTGATGGATGAAAAAAACAGAACAATGAATCAACCTAAAGTGTTTTAATCATTATGAACTGGAATAAGAAAGAAAATCCTGTAATTACTAATTTTTTCATTCATTTTAATGCCTGATCCAACTAAGCTACATTTGTTTGTATATATATATATAATAACATCATAGTAGTTTAATTTCACAGCTGACATCTATCCATTTCCCATTGTCCTTGATAATAACCAAACTCACTTCACGTCTTCCATCCATATCTGTGACAAAAACAGCACTTTTAGTCATTGCTTGTTTTCTTTTCTGTTGATTTTAGTCACATGATGCACACAGGAGTTAGTACTGGATTACATAACTATTGTTTTGATGACTTTTAATGGTCTTATCATTATTTTCCCAACTGTATTTTTCCTTTCTCATACAGTATATGGTAGAAGTGACGTCTTATCTTAAAAATCCGGTTTTTATTTTGGGATGGACAAGCCTGAAAACACATTATAGGGTTTTCCTAACCATTAAAAGGCTTAGTCATACCACATAAGCTATGTTAGGCACCGCCCAAAATAAAATAAATGTAAACTCAAGGTTAACAGCAATAAAACTAACCAAAATGGCTTTTCCAGTTTGAATAACATCTTTATTCATCTGTTCTAGTTTCACTAAAGCAGACTTTGTAATTGTAATTGTGGAAAAATATAGCATTTTCTTTCACAAAAGCAGAATTAAAACCCATCTTTTCAAAATGGCTTTCGGTTAGTTTTATTTATTTTTTTAATACATTGCTTGTTTGTCTGTTATGTAAAGTATCTTTGAGTGTCCAAAAAAGCGCTATATAAATGTGAGGGATTATTATTTATTATTATAACGGTGAAAATATAGCATTTTGTTTCACTAAAGCAGAATTTTTAATCATAATGGTAATAAATACAGCATTTTTTTACCTACTGGATAGTCTAACTCTAATTTTTGAATGTCTGGAGTATTCCATACAGTTGAAATAAGGGTGAATATTTCCTTTGCACCATGACAGTGTTGGTAGTATTTAATTTTTCTCCTTCCTTCCACATTACCCAGAGGTGGTCAAAATACTCACATTCTGTACTTAAGTAGAAGTACAGCTATTTATGTGAAAAAATAATCTGGTAAAAGTAGAAGTACTGAGTCAACGTGTCTACTTAAGTAAAAGTTAAAAAAAAAAGTAAAACTGCATTTGTTTTTTTGAAAAACTGAAAAACTAGAGAAAAGCCTCCGTCCATGTATGATGTTCACCTCATCACCTCGTACTGTTGCTGTTTTTAAAATCGGACTGACATACTGTTCAACTACACATGTGTAAACAGTGTGGGGTGGTCCTCTGGTCTCTGTTTGCCTCTTTTTTTTTTTTTTTTCGTACATTTTCCCTCTCACACTCACAGTGACATGTGCCCAGGCTGACTCAGTCATTGTTTTTACTGTATGAAGACTGTGTTTTGTGTATACAGAGTGCTGAACAAGCAGCAGCTGACAACCTGTTTGCCAATAAACCTGCAGGCGGTCTGGGATCAGCTGTCTGCTAACTTTGAGGGCAGTACAGACACAGACAGGCTGCCAGTGGGTTCTAATACTGGTTATGATCCTGCTGATATCACTGCTCCACAATGTTTTATAGAAAGTATCTGCTTCAGACATTAAATGTTCTAAATCTTATTTACTTTAATAAGATTAATCAGAAAACAAATGACTTTAGTGCTGGTTAGCTCATGTTTTTAACATATATGATAGTGTGGTATATGTGACCCACCACCACGAAACCAGGCATAAGTGTCTGGAAATCAAAACTGTGTTATCTGTGTAGATTGGTAGAGTTGAAACTAAGGTTTAAGATGGTGAAAAAATTATGTTTCTATCACAAGTAGAACCAAAGTTATGGTCATTTTAATATCCACATTTGGACATATTTTGCAATTTGCATATTTTTAGATATTGTCCGTTAAAGTTTTGGACTGCAACGCATAATAATTTGTATCCGATTGACACAAATTGTTGACAGATGTTAAAGGACACTCTGATGGATATGTCACAGAAGTTTTATATATTATAATAATAGGACAGAAGTGTGACGTATTACAATCATTTGGCTTACACCATTGGACAGAGCATTCAATATAAGCTTTTACCTCGTACCAAACACTTGGGTGTTTACCCACGGAACGGAGATCGATTTGTTCGGCGAAAAGAGGTGGAAGTCGTCTTTGTCTTTGCTCAGCAATCCCTGAACTTTTGTCGCCGCTTAAATAATTGACTCAATAAACACCTTTATTGATTGGATTTCAATGTAATGACCACAGGAACTGAACATAGAGGTGTTAAGGTACCATTTTTTGATAAAATGTAAACACATAAGAAATCGCCTTCCAGCCTAAATTTGGCTGTAGCTCTGAACGGCTCAGCGCAACTTATGCCTAGTTTCGTGGTGGTGGGTCACATATATGGATTTTTATGTACATTAATTCATCTAAATTTGAATGAGTTACTTTCCACCTCTGTTAGTTTCAGTAACATGGAGCATAAAAACTAAAATGTAAACTTGGCCAAACTTGCTGACTTTCTTTGCAATTTGCCAAAACACTCGCTTTGTCTTGGTTCATGTACAGTAATTATCTTGTTGTATTACTTGTCTAAAAACAATGCGGTTTTAAGCAGCAACATCCAGTTGGAAGGATAAACAACATGATTAAATTCATTTTCAGTGGCTTATTATGTGGTTTTTTTTGAAGAGCTGTAAGTACCAGATTTAGATTGTAATCTGCACTCACTGCATGATTTAATATCCCACTATGATTTACTTCCTTATTTTCCCTCAATATCCTGTCCATGAAGTCACTTTCTGTTTGATATCTGCTGATAACAGTCCTTTCCAGCAGCAGATCAGTGCTTTTTTTTTTCTGCCTGTACACGTCTTGCCAAGTACTTCCCAGCACAGAATGATCAATGTGCCTGTGTACATGGGAGTTTTTATTCCTGTTTAATTCAGAGTAAATGTTAATTCCTCTTAAAGATGAACCATGTAAACACCTAATTCCAGTTGAAAACAGCTACCGTATTTTCTGGACTACTGTATAAGCCGCTACTTTTTTCATATGTTTTGAACCATGAGGTTTATACAAAGGTGCTGTGATTCTGTGATATTTCTTCCACCACTAGGGGCGCTCTAACCGGAATTAGAATCAAAACTGCTGAGAAAAACTAATACAAATAAGAAGACGCTCCTTTTTCTTTCGCAGATACAACACGGACGACAAATTAGCAGCTGTTAATTATTTTCAAATTGTCACCCTTTCATCATTGAACCCACACGAAGAAGTTCATATGATGCAAGTTTTAAGTTAAAGGCTATCGATCTAGCTATCCAGGGAGGAAACCGTGCTGCTACACGTTAGCTTAGCATCAATGAATGTATGGTGAGACGTTGGAGGTCACAGGAAGAGCTCATGTAATGCCAAAAGTTGAAAAAAAAAGCTTTTGGATGACATAAAAGCACATAGTCTGAACCTACTGGAAAATAGTGGTTATTTTTTTCCTCTTGGTTCTAACTTTAACTACATTTACAGTTCAGTCCTTCTGTACATGCAGTAACTATCTGATTTTTCAACATAGATATCTGCAGCTTTAACTCAGTGTGTAGCTTGTATATTCTTTTTTTATTATATTTTTTTTAAAATACAGTGGATGCGGCTTATATACAAGTGTGCCTTATAGTCCAGAAAATACAATATTCTAAATTAAATGTACTTCTTAATAAAGTCACCGGTTTATTCCAATCTTAATTCCTGACATGTAACTGTCTACTACTTTGTAATTATCATAAAAATAAATAAAAAAATTACATGTATCTGTCCTTCCGTGTTGCTAGTTAACAAGGACGCCAAACAGGAAGTGGACGCGATGGTTTTCTTCCGATAGGCATCCTGTCCAATAGGAACCCTCTGTACCTCCAGCTCTTAAAGCCAAATTAACTAGAGCAGAATACACTGGTTTCCCATGTAAACACAAAATTGATTTATAATTTAATTTAATTTGGAATACTCATTTTCAATTGGAATTAGTTGTTTACATGGACATCTTAAAGAGGAATTAACCTTTATTCTGAATTAAACAGGAATAAAAAGTCTTACGTAAACAAGTCCAATGAGGCCAATTTAGGGTCTATGTAATGTACGAAATACATATTTGGCAGTAAAATGTCCATGTAAGCTTGTATGGTGTCATGTTGTTTCATTCACTGGCCTTGTCTACTGTGGCTGATGCACATCCTGTCTGTGTTTCACGCTCAGGGATGAAAGGATCATGTGTCAGTTTCCCAGTTTCAGTAGCTGCAGTATTTGGTAGCACTGCGATGCTTCAGCAGATATTTGAGCTGCAGGAATGAGTAGACGTCCGTGGTTTTTAGATTCCTCACCTGATTCTGTTCAGCACGGCATATGATTCACTCCAGATGGAATAACTGGAGACACATTGTGCAGAGCGTCTCCATAGGAATATATCCATGATCCAAACTGCTGTTCTACGTGCAGCCCAATCACACTTTTCTGAGGTCGTGGGGAGAACGTCTACAAGTGCATTATGGGTAACAGGAGGGCAAGAAATATTTCTGTCTGTAACAGTGAGAAAACCAAAGCACAACCAAACAAGTGGTGGCAGGCACAACAAACCCCGCCCCCAGGCACAACAAACCCCGCCCCCAGGCACAACAAACCCCGCCCCCAGGCACAACAAACTCCACCCCCAGGCACAACAAACCCTGCCCCCCACAGGCACAACAAACCCTTCCCCCACAGGCACACCTACACATTTTGGCATCGATCCAGTTGATGTCATTGTGTCTGTGTGTGTGTTGTCAGCATTTCAGTGGACTCGAAATATGTGTGTATTATCAGAGGTGGAAAGTAACTCAGTAAAAGTACTTCGTTATGCTTTAGTTTATTATTTATACACATGCATCACAACTTACAGGTCACAGTACATCTACAAATATACACAACAAGCTGAATATTGGTAAAATTCCACAAATATTTCAGGTTATTCACATTTTTTTGTAAAAGGCTAGTCTTCTTTGTACTTTATTTTACACCAAAACAAAAAGGAAAATTAGTTTAAGGTTTGTTTTTGTTATTTCTAGGTTATTATGACAGTATTTTACTCATCTCATCCACTTTAGATTGAACTGATTTTAATTTCCTGGATTATTAATTATCTTCAGTGTGATTTTTGAATTTCACACATTCATCCCAGGGGTCAGATTGTACCCTTTTGGCAGGCCGCATTTGGCCCCCGGGCCTTATGTTTGACACCTGTGGTCTATAACAATGAAAAACCTGAAGCAGAACCAAATGAATTTCGTTGATAATGAAGCATTTGTCCGTTGTCTGTGAATGTGTGTGTGATTGTCAGTAATGTTCAGTGTAATCCTGTTAAAGCTGTCATTCATCCTGCTTCATAAGTCTGGCCACAGTCTCAGCTGATGTGATTACATAACCTCATTAACCTCCTGTTTCCTGTAATCTGGAGAGACCACCCACCTCTGCAAATGTGACACATCCTTAACACCATTCACTCCTTCCTCTGTTTATAACTGTGACATCATTATTGGATGTTTGGAAAGTGCAAAGTTACTAAATAGAAGTTTTTTTTTAGATATCTGTAATTGAGTATTTATTTTTCTGCTAACTTTTTACTTTTACTCCCTACATTTTTACCTAAATATCTGTACTTTACACTCCTTACAGTCTCATATAAACTTTTATAAAGTTTCAGTAAGTTTCAGTGGAGGAGAAAAATACTGACTTTTTATATCATAATTAGAACTTTTATCTAAAAATTACATCTTTTTGTCTCAATTATGCAATTTTATCTCTGAATTCCAACTCTTTTTTTTTTTCATAATTTACCATTTTTTATCACACATTTATGACTTTATCTTCTCATAATTTTCACTTTTTATCTCAAAATTATGTATTTTTTTCATCTCATAATTATGACTTTTTCCCTCATAATTTCAACACCCCCCACCTTACCTTATGTCTTTCTTATTTTGTATTGTCATTTTAACTTTTATCTCCTAATTCAACATTTTTTACTTAAATGTTTGACCCCTTTTTAAAATCTCATATTCATGCCTTTTATCTTATATTCATGACTTTTTATCTCATAACTTTGATTTTTTTTTATTATAATTTTGAAATTTTATCTCTTCATTTTGACTTATCATCATTTTCTTATTTTATCTTCACACTTATGATCACATTTATCTCACATTTTACTTTTTCCATCTCGTAATGATGACTTTTTATGTCATAACTTTGACTTTTTATTATAATTTCGACTTTTTATCGCAGAACTATGCATTTTTTTTATCTCATATTTTTGACACATAATGATGACCTTTTTTTTTTTCCTCTCATTTTTTCTTTTATTTTTCTATAATTTCCTGCCCACACCCACTAAACTGAGTTCTGTGACCTGATCAAACACATTATTTACACACTAACTGAACTTTCAAAGGCTTTAGTTTTGGATACTTCTAAAGCTTTTCTGATTTTCCTGGTATAATAAATATTGTTTAATTCATAGGAAAAAGTTTCTTTTTTTTGTTTTTTTTTTTACTTTTGTACTTTATTACAATGCAAATTATTTGGTTCTTGTAAGATAAAAGTACTTAGATTTAGAAGGGTTGTGTCGTTTAGTTAATTTAAGTCTTCATACAACTGTAGATGTGTTTATTTCTATATCTGCATTTAAGAACTCTTGTCAAGTTAAATAGTTTTGCTGTGGATAAATATTTAACTGTTTCTGACAATCTTTTTCCTCAGATTGAGTCTTTTTATTTTGTTTTTAGACTCTTTCTTTTATTTCTTTCTCTTTCCTCTCTTTCTTCTCTTTCTTTCTCTCTTTCTTCTCTCTCTTTCTTCTCTTTCTTCTCTCTCTTTCTTCTCTTTCTTCTCTCTCTTTCTTCTCTTTCTTTCTCTCTTTCTTCTCTCTCTTTCTTCTCTTTCTTTCTCTCTTTCTTCTCTTTCTTCTCTCTCTTTCTTCTCTTTCTTTCTCTCTTTCTTCTCTTTCTTTCTCTCTTTCTTCTCTCTCTTTCTTCTCTTTCTTTCTCTCTTTCTTCTCTCTCTTTCTTCTCTTTCTTCTCTCTCTTTCTTCTCTTTCTTTCTCTCTTTCTTCTCTTTCTTTCTCTCTTTCTTCTCTCTCTTTCTTCTCTTTCTTCTCTCTCTTTCTTCTCTTTCTTCTCTCTCTTTCTTCTCTTTCTTCTCTCTCTTTCTTCTCTTTCTTTCTCTCTTTCTTCTCTCTCTTTCTTCTCTTTCTTCTCTCTCTTCCTTCTCTTTCTTTCTCTCTTTCTTCTCTTTCGTTCTTCTCAAACTCATACCTAAAGTAAACTATTATTGTGATTATTATTAATACTAATTGAGAAGGGCAGATCTTCCTCCTTACTTGAAGATCTTCTCTAATAATTATGAAAGAACCTTCAGCTTCTCCTTTATCTGAATTCCGTTGTATATTATAGAACTTCTCTTTCAGTCTTTCTGTCTTTATTTTCTGACTTTCTTTCGTCTCGTTCTTTCTTTCTTCACTAACACGCTGCAAACATGTAAATATATTGTATGGTAAATATATGTGTGTTTTTCTGTTGTCTGACTCAAAGGCTTTCTTCTTCTCCATTAAAAAAGCCGCTTTGCTTTTAATCCATGGTTTGTTGTTGGAGAAACATTCTACTGTACTGTTGGCTACGACGTACTCCACACAGAAGTTTATACAGTCCATGACGGTCTTTGTAAACCTGTCGATGTCCTCCTCATCAGAGCCGCTGAATACACCCCACACCGTTGACTCGTAGCAGTCCTTGATCATCTCTTTACCGTCCTCAAACCACTTGTTCACAGCTGGTGTCCACTTCACAATGCGCCTGGAAACAGGCAGGAGACGAACCAGATTGTGGTCAGCTTTTCCCAGAGGGGGGAGGGGTGATGAGGTGTATGCCTCGTTGGTGTTGGCGTACAGTAGGTCCAGTGTTTTATCGTTCCTAGTTGGACATGTGACGTACTGGGTGAAGTCGGGCAGAGTGGAGCACGGAGGGGCATGGTTGAAATCGCCGGAGATCAATAAGAGGGCCTGAGGGTTTTGAGACTGTAGCTTGGTGACCGTGGTGTTCATGACGTCACGGGCTGCCTTGGCCTTAGCCTTAGGGTGGATGTACACCGCCATTGTTATGACGTGTGAAAACTGCTGCGGCAGATAGTGTGGCTTCAGACTAACAACCAACAGTTCAATGTCTGGGCAGCAGTGCTGTTCCTCAAAAGTGATGTTCGTAGAGACACACCATCTGTCGTTCACAAACACTGCCAACCCCCCTCCTTTACTCTTACTGCTGTTTTCTGTCCGGTCCGCCCGTGTGAGGGTGAATCCATCCAGCTCGACGGTCTCCTCTGTGTGCCTCGTGTTCAGCCATGTCTCCGTTAACACCAGCATGTTGCACTGACGATACTCCTGCTTCTCTTGAGTCAACTCCGCCAATTTGTTCATCTTGTTGGAGAGAGATTGTACGTTCCCCATAATGATGGACGGGAGAGCTAGGCTGTAATCTCTCCTCCAGTTTTGGAATGTGACCTTGACTTGGCACCCCTGCTCCCCCCTCCATAGCTCGAGGGGTGTATCGGGCTGCTCCACTGACTTCACAGGTGAGCTGCTCAGCGCTGACAGGTGATCTCTGGCCGCCATTACTGCTCTCCGAGCCACAGCCGCGATGAAAAAAGTTTGTTAAAAAAGTTTGTGAGAAATAGGACCAGAAACACCGAAGTTTCCTAGATGTGTATTTAAAACAACAAGGAGAAGGGGACATGAAAAACACACAATCAATAGGAAAAGACTTGAGAGAATCCACGGAGCTGCAGTAAAAACGGCAGCTGCACGAGTGACGCATAAACAAATTAAATACAAAAAATGACACACCCTTTAATTCTATTCACTACTTCCTCTATGTCTGACTGTGACATAATTATAATATGTGCTTGGAAAATACAAGGTAACTAAAAAGCAGAGGTGTTCAAAGTACTGACCTTCTGTACTTAAGTAGAAGTACAGCTACTTGTGTGGGAAAATACTCTGGTAAAAGTACTGATTCAACTCCATTACTTTAGTAAAAGTAAAAAAGTACAACTTCTCAATTATAATAAAATATAAAAGTAAAAAATAAAACTGCATTTTTTTTCCATGAATGCAATAATGGTTAGTTAAGTACGAAAAATCTGAAAAATTTCAAAATGATCTAAATTAAAGCCTTGAAAAGTGAGTTACTGTGTAGATAATGTTTTTGATCAAGTCACAGTTACTCAGTTTTGTGGGTATGGGCAGGAAATTTTTAAGAAGAAGAAGTCACAATTAAGATAAAAAGTCTTCATGAGTTATAAATATGAGATAAAAAAAAAATACATAATTTTAAGAGGAAAAAGTCCCAATTGTGAAATAGAATGTTAAAATGGTGAGATAAAAAGTCAAAATTATGGTAGAAAAAGTCCAAATTGTGAGATGAAAAATCATATAATTATAGTATATAAGATGACAGTTTGTCTCTACTGATTTTCCCTCTGAAGTGACGTATTTTTCATACTGTCACATCTGTTTAGTTTGAAAAAGTAACTAGTCTATTCAGAGAATGTAAAGAGTATAAAGTACAGATATTTACACAAAAATGTAGGGAGTAAAAGTAAAAGTTGCGAGTGTAACATTGTAGGACACAAAACTCACTCACCTGTCAACCGGCAGCTCCTCAAACCCGGAAATCCCCAACTGCCTGGCGGATGTTGATCATGTGGTGCAGAGATAGTATGTCACATTATTTAACTTTTATGATCTACCCATGATGAAAAATGCAGCACCTTGTGTTTCTAACGTAACCGTAGAAATTTGGACACGAATGCAGTTCAAATAATTTTGAAGCTACTGCTCTGTAATGGTCCATACAATGAGTTTGAAATTTTGACAATATTTCAACCACGTGTTGTTCTCCAGGACACAGCCTCTTAAACTAGGTCATAGTCTGTTCCAAAATATTTGCGACGTCTGTTGTGAGTGTAACTGCTCTGGACACGATGTGTTACATTAGCAACGAAGATTTTGTCATACGCTATTTCAGAAAATATTTTTTACACACTGACAACAAATTCAAAATACAGAAAATAACTATTGAACTGTTGTATGAAATGATTTAATTACAATTATATTGGGTATCTAACTCATATTGGACAAAAGTGCACAAATGACTTGGTCATGTCACATTCAGGCACTATTTAGTGTCCAGCGATCTTAATTAATTCTCAGTCCTGAAAAAATTTTTAATGACCTATTGACTTAACTCTATGTTATGTATCAAATGACTGGTTGCTTACCATGGATAAGAAATATTTTATTCATACTGAAGCACAAGATAGAATAATGAGCTTATATTTAAGACAACCATGCTGGAAACCCCTTTTTGTATAGTGACCCAAAACCAAAGCACAACCAAACAAATGGTGGCAGGCACAACAAACCCCGCCCCCAGGCACAACAAACCCCGCCCCCCCCAGGCACACCTACGCATTTTGGCATCGATCCAGCTAATGTCATCGTGTCTCTGTGTGTGTGTGTGTGTGTGTGTGTGTGTGTGTGTGTGTGTGTGTGTTGATGTCAGCATGTCGGTTGACTCTATATATGTGTGTATTATCAGAGGTGGAAAGTAACTCAGTAAAAGTACTTCGTTATGCTTTAGTTTATTATTTATACACATGCATCACAACTTACAGGTCACAGTACATCTACAAATATACACAACAAGCTGAATATTGGTAAAATTCCACAAATATTTCAGGTTATTCACATTTTTTTTGTAAAAGGCTAGTCTTCTTTGTACTTTATTTTACACCAAAACAAGTTAAACTTAAATGTTTGACCCTTTTTAAAATCTCATATTCATGACTTTTTTCTTATATTCATGACTTTTTATCTCATAACTTAGATTTTTTATTATAATTTTGACATTTTATCTCTTCATTTTGACTTATCATCATTTTCTTATTTTATCTTCACACTTATGATCACATTTATCTCACATTTTACTTTTTCCATCTCGTAATGATGACTTTTTATGTCATAACTTTGACTTTTTATTATAATTTAGACTTTTTATCGCAGAACTATGCATTTTTTATCTCATATTTTTGACACATAATGATGACCTTTTTTTTTTCCTCTCATTTTTTCTTTTATTTTTTTATAATTTCCTGCCCACACCCACTAAACTGATTTCTGTGACCTGATCAAACACATTATTTACACACTAACTGAACTTTCAAAGGCTTTAGTTTTGGATACTTCTAAAGCTTTTCTGATTTTCCTGGTATAATAAAAATTGTTTAATTGATGGGAAAAAGTTTTTTTTTTTTTTGCTTTATTACAATGCAAATTATTTGGTTCTTGTAAGATAAAAGTACTTAGATTTAGAAGGGTTATGTCGTTTAGTTAATTTAAGTCTTCATACAACTGTAGATGTGTTTATTTCTATATCTGCATTTAAGAAATCTTGTCAAGTTAAATAGTTTTGCTGTGGATAAATATTTAACTGTTTCTGACAATCTTTTTCCTCAGATTGAGTCTTTTTATTTTGTTTTTAGACTCTTTCTTTTATTGCTTTCTTCTTCCTCTCTTTCTTCCTCATTGCTTCTCTTTCTTTCTTCCTCTCTTTCTTTCTCTCTTTCTTCTCTTTCTTTCTCTCTTTCTTCTCTTTCTTTCTCTCTTTCTTCTCTTTCTTCCTCTCTTTCTTTCTCTCTTTCTTCCTCTCTTTCTTTCTCTCTTTCTTTCTCTCTTTCTTCTCTTTCTTCCTCTCTTTCTTTCTCTCTTTCTTCCTCTCTTTCTTCTCTTTCTTTCTCTCTTTCTTCTCTTTCGTTCTTCTCAAACTCATACCTAAAGTAATCTATTATTGTGCTTATTATTGATACTAATTGAGAAGGGCAGATCGTCCTCCTTGCTTGAAGGTCTTCTCTAATAATTATGAAAGAACCTTCAGCTTCTCCTTTATCTGAATTCTGTTGTATATTATAGAACTTTTCTTTCACTCTTTCTGTCTTTATTCTCTGACTTTCTTTCGTCTCGTTCTTTCTTTCTTCACTAACACGCTGCAAACATGTAAATATATTGTATGGTAAATATATGTGTGTTTTTCTGTTGTCTGACTCAAAGGCTTTCTTCTTCTCTATTAAAAAAGCCGTTTTGCTTTTAATCCATGGTTTCTTGTTGGAGAAACATTCTACTGTACTGTTGGCTACGACGTACTCCACACAGAAGTTTATACAGTCCATGACGGTCTTTGTAAACCTGTCGATGTCCTCCTCATCAGAGCCGCTGAATACACCCCACACCGTTGACTCGAAGCAGTCCTTGAACATCTCTTGAGTGTCCTCAAACCACTTGTTCACAGCTGGTGTCCACTTCACAATGCGCCTGGAAACAGGCAGGAGACGAACCAGGTTGTTGTCAGCTTTTCCCAGAGGGGGGAGGGGCGATGAGGTGTATGCCTCGTTGGTGTTGGCGTACAGTAGGTCCAGTGTTTTATTCTTCCTAGTTGGACATTTGACGTACTGGGTGAAGTCGGGCAGAGTGGAGGACAGAGTAACATGGTTGAAATCGCCGGAGATCAAAAAGAGGGCCTGAGGGTTTTGAGACTGTAGCTTGGTGACCGTGGCGTTGATGATGTCATGGGCTGCCTTGGTCTTAGCCTTAGGGTGGATGTACACCGCCATTGTTATGACGTGTGAAAACTCCTGTGGCAGATAGTGTGGCTTCAGACTAACAACCAACAGTTCAATGTCTGGGCAGCAGTGCTGTTCCTCAACAGTGATGTTCGTAGAGTCACACCATCTGTCGTTCACAAACACTGCCACCCCCCCTCCTTTACTCTTACCGCTGTTCTTTGTCCGGTCCGCCCGTGTGAGGGTGAATCCATCCAGCTCGACGGTCTCCTCTGTGTGCCTCGTGTTCAGCCATGTCTCCGTTAACACCAGCATGTCGCACTGACCATACTCCTGCTTCTCTTGAGTCAACGCCGCCAATTCGTTCATCTTGTTGGGGAGAGATTGTACGTTCCCCATAATGATGGACGGGAGAGCTAGGCTGTAATCTCTCCTCCAGTTTTGGAATGTGACCTTGACTTGGCACCCCCGCTCCCCCCTCCATAGCTCGAGGGGTGTATCGGGCTGCTCCACTGACTTCACAGGTGAGCTGCTCAGCGCTGACAGGTGATCTCTGGCCGCCATTACTGCTCTCCGAGCCACAGCCGCGATGAAGAATGTTTGTTTAAAAAAGTTTGTGAGAAATAGTACCAGAAACACCGAAGTTTCCTAGATGTGTATTTAAAACAACAAGGAGAAGGGGACATGAAAAACACACAATCAATAGGAAAAGACTCGAGAGAATCCACGGAGCGGCAGTAAACGGCAGCCGCACGAGTGACGCATAAACAAATTAAATACAAAAAATGACACACCCTTTAATTCTATTCACTACTTCCTCTATGTCTGACTGTGACATAATTATAATATGTGCTTGGAAAATACAAGGTAACTAAAAAGCAGAGGTGTTCAAAGTACTCACCTTCTGTACTTAAGTAGAAGTACAGCTACTTGTGTGGAAAAATACTCTGGGCAAAGTAAAAGTACTGATTCAACCCCATTACTTTAGTAAAAGTGAAAAAGTACAACTTCTCAATTATAATAAAATATAAAAGTAAAAAATAAAACTGCATTTTTTCCCCATGAATGCAATAATGGTTAGTTAATTACGAAAAATCTGAAAAATTTCAAAATTATCTAAATTAAAGCCTTGAAAAGTGAGTTACTGTGTAGATAATGTTTTTGATCAAGTCACAGTTACTCAGTTTTGTGGGTATGGGCAGGAAATTTTTAAGAAGAAGAAGTCACAATTAAGATAAAAAGTCTTCATGAGTTATAAATATGAGATAAAAAAAAAATACATAATTTTAAGAGGAAAAAGTCCCAATTGTGAAATAGAATGTTAAAATGGTGAGATAAAAAGTCAAAATTATGGTAGAAAAAGTCCAAATTGTGAGATGAAAAATCATATAATTATAGTATATAAGATGACAGTTTGTCTCTACTGATTTTCCCTCTGAAGTGACGTATTTTTCATACTGTCACATCTGTTTAGTTTGAAAAAGTAACTAGTCTATTCAGAGAATGTAAAGAGTATAAAGTACAGATATTTACACAAAAATGTAGGGAGTAAAAGTAAAAGTTGCGAGTGTAACATTGTAGGACACAAAACTCACTCACCTGTCAACCGGCAGCTCCTCAAACCCGGAAATCCCCAACTGCCTGGCGGATGTTGATCATGTGGTGCAGAGATAGTATGTCACATTATTTAACTTTTATGATCTACCCATGATGAAAAATGCAGCACCTTGTGTTTCTAACGTAACCGTAGAAATTTGGACACGAATGCAGTTCAAATAATTTTGAAGCTACTGCTCTGTAATGGTCCATACAATGAGTTTGAAATTTTGACAATATTTCAACCACGTGTTGTTCTCCAGGACACAGCCTCTTAAACTAGGTCATAGTCTGTTCCAAAATATTTGCGACGTCTGTTGTGAGTGTAACTGCTCTGGACACGATGTGTTACATTAGCAACGAAGATTTTGTCATACGCTATTTCAGAAAATATTTTTTACACACTGACAACAAATTCAAAATACAGAAAAGAACTATTGAACTGTTGTATGAAATGATTTAATTACAATTATATTGGGTATCTAACTCATATTGGACAAAAGTGCACAAATGACTTGGTCATGTCACATTCAGGCACTATTTAGTGTCCAGCGATCTTAATTAATTCTCAGTCCTGAAAAAATTTTTAATGACCTATTGACTTAACTCTATGTTATGTATCAAATGACTGGTTGCTTACCATGGATAAGAAATATTTTATTCATACTGAAGCACAAGATAGAATAATGAGCTTATATTTAAGACAACCATGCTGGAAACCCCTTTTTGTATAGTGACCCAAAACCAAAGCACAACCAAACAAATGGTGGCAGGCACAACAAACCCCGCCCCCAGGCACAACAAACCCCGCCCCCCCAGGCACACCTACGCATTTTGGCATCGATCCAGCTAATGTCATCGTGTCTCTCTTTGTGTGTGTGTGTGTGTGTGTGTGTGTGTGTGTTGATGTCAGCATGTCGGTTGACTCTATATATGTGTGTATTATCAGAGGTGGAAAGTAACTCAGTAAAAGTACTTCGTTATGCTTTAGTTTATTATTTATACACATGCATCACAACTTACAGGTCACAGTACATCTACAAATATACACAACAAGCTGAATATTGGTAAAATTCCACAAATATTTCAGGTTATTCACATTTTTTTTGTAAAAGGCTAGTCTACTTTGTACTTTATTTTACACCAAAACAAGTTAAACTTAAATGTTTGACCCTTTTTAAAATCTCATATTCATGACTTTTTTCTTATATTCATGACTTTTTATCTCATAACTTAGATTTTTTATTATAATTTTGACATTTTATCTCTTCATTTTGACTTATCATCATTTTCTTATTTTATCTTCACACTTATGATCACATTTATCTCACATTTTACTTTTTCCATCTCGTAATGATGACTTTTTATGTCATAACTTTGACTTTTTATTATAATTTAGACTTTTTATCGCAGAACTATGCATTTTTTTTATCTCATATTTTTGACACATAATGATGACCTTTTTCTCCTCTCATTTTTTCTTTTATTTTTTTATAATTTCCTGCCCACACCCACTAAACTGAGTTCTGTGACCTGATCAAACACATTATTTACACACTAACTGAACTTTCAAAGGCTTTAGTTTTGGATACTTCTAAAGCTTTTCTGATTTTCCTGGTATAATAAATATTGTTTAATTGATGGGAAAAAGTTTTTTTTTTTACTTTATTACAATGCAAATTATTTGGTTCTTGTAAGATAAAAGTACTTAGATTTAGAAGGGTTATGTCGTTTAGTTAATTTAAGTCTTCATACAACTGTAGATGTGTTTATTTCTATATCTGCATTTAAGAAATCTTGTCAAGTTAAATAGTTTTGCTGTGGATAAATATTTAACTGTTTCTGACAATCTTTTTCCTCAGATTGAGTCTTTTTATTTTGTTTTTAGACTCTTTCTTTTATTTATTTCTTCTTCTTCTTCCTCTCTGCTTCTCTTTCTTTCTTTCTCTCTTTCTTCTCTTTCTTTCTCTCTTTCTTGTCTTTCTTCCTCTCTTTCTTTCTCTCTTTCTTCTCTTTCTTCTCTTTCTTCCTTTCTTTCTTCTCTTTCTTTCTCTCTTTCTTTCTCTCTTTCTTCCTCTCTTTCTTCCTTTCTTTCTTCTCTTTCTTTCTCTCTTTCTTCTCTTTCTTTCTCTCTTTCTTCTCTTTCTTTCTCTCTTTCTTCTCTTTCCTCTCTTTCTTTCTCTCTTTCTTCTCTTTCTTTCTCTCTTTCTTTCTCTCTTTCTTCTCTTTCTTTCTTCTCTTTCTTTCTCTCTTTCTTCTCTTTCTTCTCTTTCTTTCTCTCTTTCTTTCTCTCTTTCTTCTCTTTTCTCTCTTTCTTTCTCTCTTTCTTCTCTTTCTTCTCTTTCTTTCTCTCTTTCTTTCTCTCTTTCTTCTCTTTCTTCCTCTCTTTCTTCTCTTTCTTCCTTTCTTTCTTCTCTTTCTTTCTCTCTTTCTTGTCTTTCTTCCTCTTTTTCTTTCTCTCTTTCTTCTCTTTTCTCTCTTTCTTCCTCTCTTTCTTTTTCTTCCTTTCTTTCTTCTCTTTCTTTCTCTCTTTCTTCTCTTTCGTTCTTCTCTAACTCATACCTAAAGTAAACTATTATTGTGCTTATTATTGATACTAATTGAGAAGGGCAGATCGTCCTCCTTGCTTGAAGGTCTTCTCTAATAATTATGAAAGAACCTTCAGCTTCTCCTTTATCTGAATTCTGTTGTATATTATAGAACTTCTCTTTCAGTCTTTCTGTCTTTATTCTCTGACTTTCTTTCGTCTCTTTCTTTCTTTCTTCACTAACACGCTGCAAACATGTAAATATATTGTATGGTAAATATATGTGTGTTTTTCTGTTGTCTGACTCAAAGGCTTTCTTCTTCTCTATTAAAAAAGCTGTTTTGCTTTTAATCCATGGTTTCTTGTTGGAGAAACATTCTACTGTCCTGTTGGCTACGACGTACTCCACACAGAAGTTTATACAGTCCATGACGGTCTTTGTAAACCTGTCGATGTCCTCCTCATCAGAGCCGCTGAATACACCCCACACCGTTGACTCATAGCAGTCCTTGATCATCTCTTGAGTGTCCTCAAACCACTTGTTCACAGCTGGTGTCCACTTCACAATGCGCCTGAAAACAGGCAGGAGATGAACCAGGTTGTGGTCAGCTTTTCCCAGAGGGGGGAGGGGTGATGAGGTGTATGCCTCGTTGGTGTTGGCGTACAGTAGGTCCAGTGTTTCATCGTTCCTAGTCGCACATGTGACGTACTGGGTGAAGTTGGGCAGTGTGGAGGACAGAGTAACATGGTTGAAATCGCCGGAGATCAAAAAGAGGGCCTGAGGGTTTTGAGACTGTAGCTTGGTGACCGTGGCGTTGATGACATCACAGGCTGCCTTGGCCTTAGCAGAGGGGGGGATGTACACCGCCATTGTTATGACGTGTGAAAACTCCTGCGGCAGATAGTGTGGCTTCAGACTAACAACCAACAGTTCAATGTCTGGGCAGCAGTGCTGTTCCTCAACAGTGATGTTCGTAGAGTCACACCATGTTTTGTTCACAAACACTGCCAACCCCCCTCCTTTACTCTTATTGCTGTTCGTTGTCCGGTCCGCCCGTGTGAGGGTGAATCCATCCAGCTCGACGGTCTCCTCTGTGTGCCTCGTGGTCAGCCATGTCTCCGTTAACACCAGCATGTCGCACTGACCATACTCCTGCTTCTCTTGAGTCAACTCCGCCAATTCGTTCATCTTGTTGGAGAGAGATTGTACGTTCCCCATAATGATGGACGGGAGAGCTAGGCTGTAATCTCTCCTCCAGTTTTGGAAGTTGACCTTGACTTGGCACCCCCGCTCCCCCCTCCATAGCTCGAGGGGTGTATCGGGCTGCTCCACAGGTGAGCTGCTCAGCGCTGACAGGTGATCTCTGGCCGCCATTACTGCTCTCCGAGCCACAGCCGCGATGAAAAAAGTTTGTTAAAAAAGTTTGTGAGAAATAGGACCAGAAACACCGAAGTTTCCTAGATGTGTATTTAAAACAACAAGGAGAAGGGGACATGAAAAACACACAATCAATAGGAAAAGACTCGAGAGAATCCACGGAGCTGCAGTAAACGGCAGCCGCACGAGCGACGAATAAACAAATTAAATACAAAAAATGACACACCCTTTAATTCTATTCACTACTTCCTCTATGTCTGACTGGGACATAATTATAATATGTGCTTGGAAAATACAAGGTAACTAAAAAGCAGAGGTGTTCAAAGTACTCACCTTCTGTACTTAAGTAGAAGTACAGCTACTTGTGTGGAAAAATACTCTGGGCAAAGTAAAAGTACTGATTCAACTCCATTACTTTAGTAAAAGTAAAAAAGTACAACTTCTCAATTATAATAAAATATAAAAGTAAAAAATAAAACTGCATTTTTTCCCCATGAATGCAATAATGGTTAGTTAATTACGAAAAATCTGAAAAATTTCAAAATTATCTAAATTAAAGCCTTGAAAAGTGAGTTACTGTGGAGATAATGTTTTTGATCAAGTCACAGTTACTCAGTTTTGTGGGTATGGGCAGGAAATTTTTAAGAAGAAGTAGTCACAATTAAGATAAAAAGTCTTCATGAGTTATAAATATGAGATAAAAAAAATACATAATTTTAAGAGGAAAAAGTCCAAATTGTGAAATAGAATGTTAAAATGGTGAGAAAAAAAGTCAAAATTATGGTAGAAAAAGTCAAAATTGTGAGATGAAAAATCATATAATTATAGTATATAAGATGACAGTTTGTCTCTACTGATTTTCCTTCTGAAGTGACGTATTTTTCATACTGTCACATCTGTTTAGTTTGAAAAAGTAACTAGTCTATTCAGAAAATGTAAAGAGTATAAAGTACAGATATTTACACAAAAATGTAGGGAGTAAAAGTAAACACTCAACTAAAGTACAGATACCTAAAAAAATCTACTTAAGTACAGTAATGAAGTACTTTTACTTAGTTATTTTACACCTCTGTTAAAAAGTAGTACTTGGTACTTTTGTTTTTAGGTATCTGTACTTGAGTATTTATTTTTCTGCCAACTTTTTACTTTTACTCCCTACATTTTTACCTAAATATCTGTACTTTACATCCTTACAGTCTCAGAATAGACTTTTTTAACTTTCAAAAAGTTGCTTCAGAGGGAAAATCAGTAGAGAGAAAGTGTGACTTTTTATATTTTTAACTCAGAATGATGCATTTTTTCGTCATATTTGTGACACATGATGACTTTTTTTCTCTCATTTTTTCTTCTATTTCTCCATAATCTCCTAAAAGTTCTGTGACCTGATCAAACACATTTACACACTAACTCAACTTTTAAAGGCTTTAGTTTTGGGTACTTATGAAACTTTTCAGATTTTCCTGGTATAATAAATATTGTTTCACTCATGGCAAAAAAGTTTTCCTTTTTTTTTTTCCTTTTGTACTTTGTTACTGAAGTCAAAGTTGAAAAATACAACTTCTCAGTTGTAATAGCGTTGAATCTGTACCTGTACTTTTACCATAGTATTTTTTCCCACACAAGTACTTAAGTTCAGAATGTAAGTACTTTACCTAAGTGTAGTCATACAGTGAAAACATGTGACTATTAGACCCTTTTTAAAGGTTGGTTTGACTGCAGCTGTTTGTAAAGTGTCCAGTAGGTGGCACTGTTACTGCAGCCTGTGCTCACTTTAATGACACTTCCATTGTTCCAATATTTCTATGGCTTTGGACTCATCTTCTGTTTCTAACTATGTCTTAAATGACCTTTTGGTGCAGTCATTTAGAACAGATATGAATACTTCATTAATCCCTGAGGAAATTCTAGACATTACAGCGTCGTAAAATAACAGACAATGCACATTAGACGCACGGATCAAGAGTAACGTGAATGAAAACCAAATGAAAACTACAAGTATAAGCAGATGTTTAGTATCACGGACACTGTTGAATGTATTTACATTTATACACAATGCAAATTATATGGTTCTTGCAAGATAAAAGTACTTAGATTTAGAAGGGTTATGTCATTTATGGTGTTTTTAGAGTTAATTAGTTAATTTAAGTGTTCATATACAACTGTAGATGTGTTTATTTCTATATCTGCATTTAAGAAATCTTGTCAAGTTAAATAGTTTTGCTGTGTGGATAAATATTTAACTGTTTCTGGGAATGTTTTTCCTCAGATTGAGTGTTTTTATTTAGTTTTTAGACTCTTTCTTTCGTCTACTAACACACTGCAAAAATGTAAATCTGATCAAGTGTATTTTTCTAATTTCTAGTCCAAATATCTCTTCTCAATTAAAATAAGACCTGAAAAAGATTAAAAACTAAAAAAGCCAAAACAAATGGATTTAGAAATGTTGATTTAAAGGAGTGAGATGTTGTTGTTGTTTATTGAATTATGCTTTTGGTCTGAATTCTTTATTAATTAAACACCACACACAGAAAAAAATAAATCAAAACGGAGTAAATTTTCGGTGAAATATAAACACAGTATATTTTAGACAATAAATATTGAAAATGTTATTGTAAGAAATCATAACAAAATAATTTTCACTGGTTCCATTGGCAGATTTTTGTGCTTGAATTAAGCAACAAAACCAAATAAATGTAAAAAAAATAAAAAATAAAAAAAAATTCTAATTCTGAAAATAACATTTTTAAATAGAAAAACGTGAAAATGATCTTGCTGAGATTTCTTGAAATAATATTTTTAAGATCTATTCTCTAAAAATCCGTTCTTTATATTTGAAAAGTTCCTCTTTAGGTGATTGTGATTAAATATTTGGAAATAAGAAAAAATACACTTTCTAAGATTTTTTTTCCCCGTGTATGTATGTATGTATGTATGTATGTATATATATATATATATATATATATATATATATATATATATATATATATTTACTTTGACCTCTGACCCCATGAAAAGAAGCAGCACACATTTAGAAACACTGGACTTGTGGTGAATGACACTTTTTCACATTGTGCCACATCATAAAACAAACACAGACCATATAGAAGCATGTTCACCATTAACAGTCTTTTTGTTCCTCTTGTGTTTCCTCTCTTTAGGTAAGTCGCTGTTCCCTCCATTAAATCATCTTTTCTGGTTTAACACGTGACGGCAGAGGCAGTGAGATGAGGTTTGGTGTTTGATTTTTCATGTTCTGTGTTTTTTAATGCTCATTATATCGTTCTCAGCGTGTCACTATAATATGATGAGCATTTATTTTCTTCTTTTGGCTTCATCCAACCTGTTTGTCAGTTGTGAGAAGCTTTTTGACAAAGTAATAATAGACACACAGAGGAGTGTTTGTAACTATTGTTGGTTTTATGTAAAGCTGCAGGATGTTTTTCCTCTTGTGTACACTGGTTCCACTGTGAACAAACTGGTTTCACTCTGCAGCTTCTGTCTGTACGTCTGTCTGCTGAGCTCCATAATATGCATCAACTGATCATGTTGATGGAAACGTGAACAGTTTTTCCATAAGTGTCTCGTACATGTTATTAATAACACTGGTCTACAAGTAAAATGCTTCTGGAATAAAACTAATGATATTCTTCTAATGACATTATTCTAGTACTAGGCTGTTTATCCAGTATGTTCTATTCCTATATATTGCAATGTGAATAAACACTCAGGAGTAAATAACAGCTGTGTGGTACCAACACAAATGGTCAAACAGATTAGTGGTCGACACAGAACAGAAGTTTCAGTATCATCCTTCTTGTAGCTAAAGTAATTAAATAAAATGAATGGTTAAGACATTTTTAAGACTCAACTTAAAACGTACTTTTTTAAACTAGTGTTTAATTGTTAGCCTCTCTCCTCTATTTCTTTCTATTTTATATTTGTGTATGTTGTTTTTATTGTCTGGTTTGTAAAGCACTCTGTGTACCAGTACTGTGAAGGGTGCTATATAAATAAAATTTTACTTACTTACTTACTTACTTACTTACTAAAAATAAATTAATAAAATTCAAATAAATTAATAAATACAGACAAATAAATAGAAAATAAATATTTAAATAAATATTAAAATGTACGTACATACAAATAAATAATACAATAAAAAAATACATAGAAAATAAATAAAATATACACACATACATACATACATACATACAAATAAATAAAAAATAAAAATAATTGCAGGACCTGTGATATTACACACACACATACATTGAGATGTCGATGCACAAACAATATATTGTGCAGTTCTAGGTCTCAGATCTACTTCAAAGCACTGTGTACATTATGATCCATTCACTTTATAGGTTCTTCCTAGTGGAATATTTACTAATCCATTGTATACATGTATCCCAGTTGTGGGATCTTCTATTCTATTCTATTCTGTACATAAACCACCATATATGTACAATAACACACCATCATATATATTAAAAACTCTTCTCATTTGTTTTCTGATTCATCTTATTAAATTATGTAGGATTTAACACATTTAACATCTGAAGTTTATTAAAAAAAATTACAGAGCAGTTACATATAGTACTTTTCTTTTCTTGTGATTATGTAACCATCCAGTCAAATTCATATTCCTGAATTTATTTTCTATCCCTCCCTCTGACAGTTGGGTTTGTCAGTAATTGTAAGTTGTAAAAGAGCTTGTGTCTGTGCCATTCCAGAAATTGCCTGGCATTATGTTATAAAAGCTGCGAGGGTTGTTTGTTCGCCAATCTTCACCACAGGCAAAACAGTCGACGACAGCCAGCGAGGCGCCCCAGCATGTAAAAAAAATAAATAGAAAATACTCCAGAGAGCTGTTCTCCTTCAGGATGATCCTTTTTTACTGTCACTGACTTTCCTCGTGGTGGTGCGAAAATGTGGACGACACATATACAGAAGCTGAACATATACAGTATTATTTATGGTAAATGGAATACACTTATACTAGGCCTGAGAAAATCTGCTTTTATGCTGATTTTTTTGGGTGCTGGGTCGATTTAAATTGTGATTCTTTAATATTCCCAATTTTTCCCAAATTTTTTTTGCTTTCCTTTTTAACACCAGACCACATGAAAAAGCTGAATGATGATGGTTACAGATCATATTAGGACCCATATTTCTAAAAAAAATTAAATAAATGCACATCATATGTGAGTCGGTTCAGATTTATTCAGCAGTAATATATTAGAACCAGACTTTGGGAAGTAAACTAAAAACATTTATCTGCACACAACACAAATAGGAGCCTTTAAATGAACATAGTTCATATTAAAATGTACTTTAAAGTGTACATGTCCAGCTCTGCTCTTCACTTCTGTTAGAAAGACCACACACTTTAATTATTGTTGATTGTTGAACTATATTTATTCAGGAACAACTTGTTTTCTCTTAAGTTTTCAGATATCCCACGCTTTTGAATGCACCACATCTGTGCATAACCCTGGTGTGTTGTTGCTAAGCTAATACAATAAGCTAGCCGTCATCTGTGTGCCTTCTGTGAGGTGATTTCTGTGTATTCCAGGACGCATATTATACATCTGAGTGACTCATACAGTCATCTACGGTCTTTACAACCAGTAATTGTTTTCCACCTTAAAGTGAATAATTTAAATTTGGGGGAAAAAATGCAATTTTTGAACAAAAAAATCAAAAAAAAAATTTCTCCCACCCCTAACTTATATACAGTTGTGCTTTTCCACCTTCAAGGCACTCACAGGTCTTTACATTTATATATTCAAACTTTTTAAAAAATGTTTCACCACGTTACTTTTGAAAGACCAACATATAAAACCTAACATTATAACATAACATAATGTAATATGTCTCACAGTGGTAAAGAAAGAAATAACACCATTTTACCTCCAGTTTGACCCAAACAGTATCAATGTAATTTAAACATGAAGGGGGTGATCACAAATTATATTAAATAAAGCAAAGCATAAAAAATACTGTAACTGTTTTCCTAGGTGTTCCAACTTTAAAACGGGTCAGTTTGACCTGTAACATAACAGCAGGGTTAAAGTAAATAAGATTTAGCACATTTAATGTCTGAAGTAGATACTTTCTAAAAAAAAAAAAAAAAGTAGAGCAGTGTAATGGGTTTATTTATCTTATTTTTGGACAGGTCATTTTTTGCAGGGTGGTGGTGGTGGTGGTGTGTGGGGGGGGGGGGTGACCTAGTCAATGAAGGGTCTATTTTAAAGATGCCTCTTCGTGCTGTCAGGGTTGGGTTTATGAGGAGGACATGCTGATATATAGGATTCAACAAATGGTGCCCCACACAAATCATGCTGACAGGGAGTCCCGTACTGGACCACACAGCCCTGTTACCATGGGGGCGTCATCCACAGCCTGGCCAAAATGCCCCTGGCTGGAGTTTGTTCTTGTTCATCTACTGGTTGAAAACACTGAAACCCCATTGTTCCACCACAGCAGATTTATAAGCCTTTTCCTAGTATTCCCTCAGTACCCACACTGGCACACAAAGTTACCCCTTCAGCGAAAAGTGGGTTAATGTGTGAATGAGGGTGTTTTAATGAGCCGTGGAGCCGGATGATTAAGGTGCTGTGGATGTTTTTGGAGATACAACTGTGCTAGTGTTTAGCCGATTAGAAATGTTTCTGCAACTATTAACCCATAAAGCCCCCCCCTCACACAAACACACACACACACACACACACAAAGAAGACCATCCACTGGTGGCAAAAGCATCTGCTCATTTAAACTGTTTAATACCTGTTGAACCATTAACTCTATTAATACATGTAAATAATTGGTGTAAAATACGGTTCTTCATCTTTTAATGATCATCAGATATGTACTGTATGACCCATTTGGGTGTTCAGAGGCTCTATAGTTACCATAGCAACACTGTTCTCTTCTACAGCATCGATTCACCAGTAAAACCCAAGGAATTGAATCAATAATATTGGTAGCTGGGGAGGCTATGTTTTTGATCGTGACAGAAATGATTGAAGCACAAAAATGAGTAGGACTGAACTTTAGGACATATGGCATCGTTTCAGAAAGGGTGCCAAAAAATATGACCCCTCCAGTCACATGGTTTTGTCTCACACTTGGAAATTACATGTATGGATCCTCTGAACTCTTTTTAGGTATGTTAATTGAGCTAACTTTAACAAATTACCATGGTAACAGCCATTAAAGGGTGAAATGTACCTTTTTTGTTTGTAAACCAATACAGATATTTAAACAATTTTTGCATCATTTGTAAGGGATAATGTATTGCCCATGCGTGACTATCAGAAAAATAGTCACGCGCCTGTAATGAAATTAATTGTAGCTTCAAAGCAACGATCAACAATGATCAATGCATTGTTCTCCTACAGGTTTGACTAATGGTGTCACATAATTAGAAAAACAAAGAATTAAGAAATTAAACATCAAAAGGCCAATGAACATTAAAAAGAGACATAATAATCCAAATAAATATAGAAAAACACGCACAATAACTTAAATAAACATTACAAACAGATATTTTAATCTAAATAAACATTAAAAACAGACATAATAACCTAAACAAACATGAACACAAACCTCTTTAACCCCGCTCATAAAATGGAACACAATTAGTAAAATTGCTGGTACCCACAATGCAATGCAGCAGACTGAGATTAATCATCACTCTGTAGAGTTAAATTTAACACTGTATCTGTGCAGAAGTTTACACTGACTGTTAACTCTAATGTTAGAGCTGCTTTACTCTCCTCAGAGTTCTAAATCTTCAGGTAAAAATAGCTTGACTCTGAAATATTGACACTGTAGTTTTTACTGTGCATGCAAGGTATTAAAGTTTTCACTAAAATATGCATCATATCCAGTAATAAAGTGGAGCTTTACTTTGACTATGGAACTTTGTCTTAGTTTTTCTTTTGGGCTCAGTTTGAACAGACATTATTAGAGTTCATGCTTGGTTACATCAGTGATGTCAAAAGCAGACGGTGCAGGCGTTTGATATTTTTATTATCTGAAACATTTGGATGATGCGTCCGTGTTGCATGGTGATGGACCACAAGTGCCTTTCACTTCCAGGAAGAGTTTGTGTGTGTTTGTGTGTGTTTGTGTGTGTTACCAGTAGCAATGCTATCGCCTCTGACCACTGTTCTGGCCGTCTACTGTAATTACTCATATTTCTGTGGTGTGTCATGTTACTATGGTTACACACATTCCTGAGTGGCTGCACCCTAACGGGGGGTTGATGATTCATCCCAGAGGCCGATCAAACACACACAGTCTCCGTTTGCGTGACAGTTCCTCTTCATTACAAGATGCACATATGATCTGATTTGGCAAAATGGGACGTTGGTGAAGCACAGCCGACTATTAAGCACTTTCCAGTTTGTCCGTTTTAGCTCAGCGATCGTTTAGACAACATTATTTCTGACACATCACTGCAGTTTCTCTTCTCCACCCATCTGGGGTTTCTCAAAAAGGCCAAAGTCATGGTGCAGCGTCCTGTGTGCATCCATTAGCCGCTCACGCTGTCGGCCATTTTAGCTCAGTCACCCTTAGAGCGGCTCATATTCCAACACTTTAAGACCTAACATTGGCCTGAGTGGTTTGTTTGTAATAAGGGAATACTTTTTTATGCTGCTTTCCTTCCTTGTGTGCAACATATCATTCATTAGATATTACATAAAAATGTTTTTACAGGCAAGACACATTAGGCAAAAACAACGTAATGTTTCCCATGAAGAAAGTTTACGAGTGATTGACACTAAAACAGGAAACCATCCAATGTGAATATATATATATATATATATATATATATATATATATATATATATATATATATATATATATATAGTTGGTTTACAAGAAATGTTCTTTAATTTATACCATAATGTAAATATTGCGCTAGCACAATCAACTAACCAGTAGTTAGCATCAGTTAGCGCAAGCTGCTATTTGCTTTTTCTCATGTCATTAACTTTAATTTTGTGAATATATGCTTCGATGAAGTTACTGTAGACTTTTTGTTCCAGCTGTCTGTCCCCATCTGTGAGGTAAATGCCAAAAGATGCCCAAATGATACCCTCCTCTTATGTTAATGACCGTCTGTTTGTTTAGCCAAACAAGCCTTATTTTCCTTTCAAGATGGCCGCCTTGTAATTAGATGGATGGATGGATGGATAATGTTTGAAGTCTGAACAATGGGTGTGAGCGAAGAATAAATGTTTTACTATATTTTGTTCTATTTCAGTGGATTTCTTTTCCCCAGAAATAACATGTCTATTCATTCCTTGACTTTTATACATGTCATTTAGAGAACTTTAAAAGAATATATGAAAAGATAGATGGATAGATACTTGATTCATCCCCTCAGGGAAATTAGGTTGTCACATAGCTCACCACCACATAAAGGCTAACCTACAACACTTCTGAGGCCCACATAGACATGCTGGCTGGGTTGTCACGGCAACAATGAGGAAGTAGATGATGATGTCCAATAACAGACTAACTTTAAAATGTTGAATTTGAGAGTTTTTCAATGCATGCTCTATAAAGGGTTAATGTCATAGGACATGCATTAATAGCTGATCTGGTTCAGTGTGTTTCTCTGGGATGTTTTACTTCCTTTGGGGTCGTGAACTCATCTTTTTTTTTTTTTTTTTTTCTGAACTCATCTTAACTACACAGACTCTTTTCAACCTCTGCTCCAGCGTGATGGATGATAGATGATGGTTGGCAGCGTCCATGATAGCGGCCTCTGGATCTTTACTACCTAGCATGGTTTATCTAAAATTCTGGAGAGAGTTATAAACCACTTCAGATGTCAACCTCTGTTAAAACCTCTGGAATGTGAATAATCTTCTGAAGTCCTACCAAGTCCAAACCCAGTGAAGTGTTTTATGAAAATTAATGTCGACATTTTCAGTTTATTTGACCCGTTGTCATTTCCAGCAAGTGAATCAATAGATCAATCAATACAGTTTCTACAATAAGCAACAAAAAATAAAGCATATATAGTAAAATAACTCATCTTATAGTATGTTTTTCTATTTTTTTATTGAATCAAGTTTAGTGAAGCATTTGGTTCCTTACCCATATGCTGGAAAAATCACTTTCATACCAAGTCTATTTTTGTCATTCCTAGTCAAAATGCCTCTTCACACTTAAAATAAGACATATTTGCCCAAAGAGTAACTTTACAGTGAGATTTAAGAACTGATTTTCATCATTTTAAGTAATCTTATCAAGATAACTGATTTATTATTATTTTTTTTTTTATTAAGCAAAAATTTAAAACAAATTGTCTAGCAATAGAACAGTGAAAATGATCTTGAATTAATAATACTTTTATAAAATCTTAATTTAAGAAAAAAAAATCTTCCAATGGAACAAGCGAAAAGTATCTTGAATTAACAATAAACCAAAAAACAATCTTGAATTAAACCCAAAAAAAAACATTATTCACAATATCATGCTTTTATTTTTACCACACTTATCCCATCGCAACCTTTACCTATTTTAATTTTTTTTATCGTCAGTTGACCTTGTAATCTTCCTCCTCTCTTGTATTTTTGTAATATTAGAGGTGAAAGGTCAGTTCAGGACAAATATACGGACGTATTATAACAACTAATGCTCTCCAAATGGAATGTGTCATTACTGGGACAGTGTTTGGTGCTCAAAGTTTTTTTTGTTTTTGTCTTCAAAGGCAGTTTTTGACACAGGCGATTATCAGTACACCTCAGAAACATGTGCAGTGAATCAGTGAAATATACTGTAAATAGTGCAGGAAGATGAGCACAGAAGGAGGCACATGAGGTACAGACTATTTAATTTCACCAATGACATTTTCTAAATTCCTCTTTATTTGTGTTTACTCATGCGGATGTTGATTTGAACATTTATCAGTGCATGTGTGAGGATATTGCTTAAGCCAGACTCATTCCAACATGTTTCCACAGCTCTGTTTCCAAAAGTCAAAATGCAGAGTTGCATTTTATGACTTGGAGGACAACCATATAGCTTCAATTACTCTCTATAAAGTACGAGCTGGAATGTTGAATGGGCTTCATTTGCCAAAGGAGTTGAATGGGTTTGTTTTAATACAGCCGCCACCTACAGTAAAGTCGTCTTCATTCTCTTGTCCTTTACTACGTCCACCATGGCAATGAGCTGTCATCGCAGCTTAAAGAGAGGCACAATGAGCTCTTTATAAACGGCTATATTTACATACAGCCTAAAGGTTCAGCTCAAAGGCTAAGCTTCACACGGGGTTAGTGAATCCGTCTGTCATTAGTTTGTTTTTCATGCTCCATTATTGAGGGACATTCTAAAATGCTTCACGTAAAGAGATTAACGTAGTTTAGTGTCTGAAATCAGTGACCAATCATTACTAAATTCCATCTGGATATCTATAGCCCACTCCCACCGCTCGAAAAATAAAAATGATAACCCCAATTTTATTAATGCTATGCTATGCTAGGTATTTTGCTCTCCTTATGCGCTCATTATTAGGAAAAGGCTTATTGTAGCTTAATGTCCGAAATTGACGATCGATAATGTCCAAATTTTCTGTGGACGCCTATAACCACGCCCACTACCAACACTCCAAAAATATAAATAACCCCAATTTTATGAATGCTATGCTAAGTCTTTTCCTCTCCATATGCGCTCATTATAAATAAAATTATTATTGGAACTTAATTTCTGAAATCAACAATCAATCATCTCCAAGTTTCATGTGGACATCTATAGCGATGCCCATTCCCAGCATTTCAAAAATAAAAGCAATAACCCCAATTTTCAGAATACTATGCTAACCTAAGCAAAATACTATGCTATGATATGCTAAGTGTTTCTTAATGTAAAGCATTTTAGAATGTCCCTCAAGTAAGAATCCATGATCAGAAAATAAAAAATCGGTGAAATAACAGTGAAATATTTCACTATTATTCATTGTAAATACCTCATAAGCATTTCTTTGGATAAATACATGTATATACTGTATTACAAGTGTATTCTCGTACCTTACCTTTCTTTGTATGTTGCCTACACTGTATGTAAAATACGTACGTAAGATATATAATGAAACGACTTGGTACAACAGAGATGAACACAAACATTGTTCCCTCATCAACCAGATGCTAATAGCAAAGTTATTTTATATCATTTAAATAATATATTTATTTATTTATATTGGCCAGCTTTTATCATTTAACTTTCTTTTAACAATACATTTTCACACTCGTGCACTACTGTTACTAGCTTTTGTTGAACTTTTCACGTCTGTTTCTGACAGGAAGAGGACATGTCACTGTAAAATTTCTATCAAAATAAAAGCATGAACTTTGAATACAGTATACATTTATTTAGGAAAAAGATTATTTACAATCCATGGACAAAAAAAAAAAAAGGTTTTAATTCTTTCAATTGTACGCACAAACTAAAGATTGGACACGAATATGAGTTTCATGTTGACATTTTTTTTTTTTTATGTCTGATTTGCTGTGACCCAGAAGTTACTAATTTGTAGAAATAAAAGCGGTCTTCTTTCTAGCAGCATTTGTTTTCAGTATGTAGAGCCAGTGTGTTAAAGTTGTGAGGTGATGTTGGTGGAGGTCTGACGCAGGTACTGACTGTTCCACTGCCCTCCATCTGTGCTCACTTATAATAACCAAACAAAGCTCTATTATTGCTGCTTTTTTTGTTTGATTTCGAGCCATAGAACAGGTAATGGGGAGCACATGGGGATCGTCTCTGCTTCCACTGAACCAACCCAACACACGCCTTTGGGCCGCAGAAGAATCCAAATACCCTTGAATTCTTGCACTGTAATCTGCCATCTATTTTCATCTGCTATAAGAGCTTTTATCTGCCGCGTCATATTTCAAAACGTTACTAAATTGATAGCACAGTAGTTCAGCAATGTTTACGATAAATATTCTTCCCAGTGGGTAATGTTTCTCCAGTATTTCCTTTCTAATATTGAAAAACTATTAATTTCAAACAGAATGGCAGCATTAAATTTGACTCCCTTTTGTTTTGTCTGATGCAAAAGAACTGTTTTTTTTGTTTTTTTTTTTAATTTTGTCAAGTTCCTCATGTTTGGAGAGGAGACATCTGGTGAGTTTAGGGTCACAGACAGGGACACTAAAGTGAATTTCAGAAAAATCCTTCAGTATTTGTACAACTCTTTCTGAACTTATAAGAATTAACGGCTAATGCCCCTTAAGCAGAGGCTTTTTTCTTTGCTGTTATCCCCACATATTTGTTATGAAATATGGCTCTCAGCAAGACTGGAATCTGTTTCACATTTATCTTTTAGACAAATGGTGACAAACAAACATGCAGGAGTTGATTTTCATTAAGGGGATTAGAACGACTGGAGGAGGACAGTGGTGCCAGATGTTTACTCCATGTTTGTAAAATATGTGTTGTCTCATGGCTTATGGCCAGTGCTGTGGAAGTTACTTCCAAACTGAAACACATTATACGTTAACTGTTACTGTTATTTCAAAGTATCTTCTTATCTTATAGTATTATTGTCTCAGTAAGATAAGATAAGATAAGATAAGATAAGATAAGATAAGATAAGATAAGATAAGATAAGATAAGATAAGATAAGATAAGATAAGATAAGATAAGATAAGTCTCAGGGGAAATTCCAGATTCACAGCAGCAAAGAAAAAATGCACATTCCAAAATAAAGGAGTGGTCCCAGGCACAACAAACCCTGCCCCCTCACAAAGGTTTGACCTGATTTACCCTATCTCTGATAATTGTGAAAACAAATTTTATCCAGGCATGAGCTGTGTTCGTTGTCCTCCTCAATTCAGTAAAATTGCTTTTCCTCTAACATTTCTTCACAGATTTTAATTCTGGTTGATTCATCAGATCGATCTAAACACTGAGCACACAACGTGTCACTTTGTTTGTTGAAATTTGCCTTTGTAAACAATTTGTTTACAACTTTGTTTATTTTTCCTGTCACAAAAATGAATACTCATGTGAAGTACAGATACCTAAAAAAATCTACTCAAGTACAGTAATGAGGTACTTTTACCCGGTTACTTTCCACCTCTGGTAGTGACATAATGACAAGTTATAAATGTTTTGTTCAGAGAAGGATCTGAAATTAGAAGAAAAGTTAGGGAATAAAAAATTATATTAATGCCATGTGTTACAAAGCTTTTTATGTTGTCATTATAGATGTTATTAGGTTGAGGACATAGAGTGGAGGCTTGGGTATTTGCAGGAAATATCTCTAAATTAATGAAGAATTTTTTGACAACTTGTAATAAAATGTCAATGTATAATGACAAAAAGTAATTTACCTTTACTTTACCTATTGCAAAAAACTGAAAAGTATTTAATCCACTGTAATGGATTACTTTTGTAATGTGTTACTCCCAACACTGTTTATCAAATGAAATCAAATCAAGTTTGGATTATGAACTTAAAGCGACATATGTGTGAGATCGGGAGTCATCTGAAGTAAATACAGTTTTACTAAAAAAAAAAAAAAAATCATCTCCTGCAAAGATTTTCCAAACTCCACTGGTATTTTTATCCCGTTGGCAGCGTCGGTTATCCTGGACTCCATGTTGCTTTCCAGTGTCGGTCTGTCTCAGAGGAGGCTGAGTAACAGAAAATGAAACACAGGCACAATTGTCTTCTTTTAAGGCAAAGAAATGATCTGATGGCTTTTCCGTGTAGGTTTGAGGAGTTGGCTGGTGGAGTCTGTGGGCGATGACTGTTGAGGGAAACGCTGCGAAGGCCATCGGTGACAGACTCGCACGTACGCTCAGTGGTCGACCTTTAGGATTAGTGTTTCCAAAAGTAATACAAGAACTCTGGCAAAAGCCCACAACACCAACTCTGACAGTTTATTGGAGACTTGTTAGATTAACATATGAAGAGGGCTGTTGGTTTTATATCCAGCAGATGCTATGTGTGGATTCTTTCCATCAAACGAACGTGTTTAATCTCATCTACACTTAAAAATATAATATTTGCGTCATTGGTTTCCCTTCAGACCTGTTGATGGTTTTATCAAAATAAAACTGTTGCTGAACAAAGCTCACCTTGACCTGGTTTTAAAGGCTTTAACTTTAACTTCTGTTCTTTATGTTGTTTTTCTTACATTTTTAATTCACTTTTGTGAGTGTGATCTTGGGCATCAGATTCAATAGCAACACTTTAAATATTTCAGTACAAGATAAAATGTTTTTTGATGTTTTTCCATTGTTGGTGTGAATATGCTTGATATGTTTGCTTATTGATGTTCTAAATATTTGTATTTTTCTTGAGAAATGGTGCTGCCGGATGACTGGCTGTGTCCAGTTTTGGTCATACAGAGATAAAAGAAATGACCTTGTGATATGTCAAATGAGAGATTCTTAGTCTGATAAAAAATGTTCCCAACATTGATCATTTAGATTTAAGCATTTTGTGAGTTTGCAGCATTTTATATTAATTTCTTACTTTTATTTCTTTGATTTTATTTGAGAAGGATCCAGCTGCAGCATTGACTGTAAGAGACACCCATGGGCGTTCCCAACATTAATGCTATTCAGTTGATGCACGAGTCCTGTGAACTATTTTCCATTTGACATCAAACAATCTGGCCATAGGAAATTTGCATGACTTCAATATCGCAAATACTCCATTTATAACCAGAAGAATTTCAGCATGTAGCTCATTAGCTAATAACAACATAAAAAAAGAAAAACAGGCATAATAACTTAAATAAATTATATTATGTAAAAAGCAATAACCATGAAAAGATGACAAACTGTATTTTACATCAATTATTTACATGGATTGATAGAATTAGTGTCTCAAGAAATATTAAACATATTAGATGGTAGTAGAAGTAGATGGTTTTGGTTCCCAGTGGTGGTTTGTGTCTTTATGGGTTAAATAAAGAAACCTTAACCTACATTATTCATTAAAGTCATAGATCACAGAGGCGTTAAAATTGATCACATGTTTGTTTGTAGTTTGTGTGACGCAGATGAGTTGAGACGGCGGTAACTTTGTAGGCTAATGCTAATTGGATAAACAGTCTTTCCATCAGTCCTTTTCCATCTCTGCTCTCTCTGGTTCTTTTGGTTTCTGTTTGCGTCCTGCCCACACCCCCTTCTATTCACCTCCTTTCCTCCCATTTAGCTTGTCGTCCACTCTGTTTCTCCTTGGACTGGGGAGTGGGGAAGGTAGGAGGGGTTGTTAGGAGCATCGCAGTTTGTCTGCGCTGACTAATGATGATGATATTATGAGGTACATTTTCTATCTCGCTGACTCGGAGCAAGGCTTTTTGTTTTGTTTGTTTTTTGCAGCTCAGGTCAGTTAGTGCTTGAAAATCCAGTAAAGTGTCAGTGTTTGTAGAAGGAGTCAAAATGGTGGCTGGAATGATGATGCCCTTATCTGATCTGAAGACAATCTATGAGCTTCTCTTCAGAGATGGCGTCATCGTTGCTAAGAAGGACAAGTGTCCGCTGTCCCTTCACCCCGCCATCAAGGGAGTCACCAACCTGCAGGTGAACCAGGCCATGCGCTCCCTCAAGTCTAAGGGCTACGTCAGAGAAACATTTGCCTGGAAACACGCCTATTACTACCTGACCAATGACGGGATCACATATCTCCGTGACTTCCTGCACCTGCCACCGAAGATCGTACCCGCGACACTTCAACGGCATCATTGTACCGTGTCCTCCGCTCCGGTCCAGACTGTGAAAGGCCCCTCATCACGTTTCCTGAAAGCGAAGACTGTAGGTAGGAGCCAAGACGCCAGGATGGATGTGTACGTTAAGCACCAAACGACAAATGGAACTGAGAAAGAAGAACCCAAAGCATCAGCTGATCAGAAATCAGGCGTTTTAAAGACAGGTAAGGATTCCTGCAGGAGAGGAGATGCATATCGGAGACTTCAACCTCTCTGACGAACCATGGATTCTCGTACATTACTCAGAAAACCCCATATGTTAGCTTAAATCAGGCGTCTTTCGGTGGCTACATTCAGCGTGGGTTGATCTGCAGTGGGCTGGACCAGTAAAAGAATAACATAACTGATCATGACAATTCTGAGCATTTTTGTAGAATTAGAAAATGTTGTAGAAGATGACGGTGTTTCCATGGTAACCACTGAGCCTTTGAACATCCAAATGGGTCATATCTGATGACCATGAAAAGATAAAAAACGTAATTTACATGTATTGATAGGATTAGTGAATTAGCAGGTATTAAACGTCTTTTAAGTAAACTGAAAAACTAGCTTTTTAGCTTAGCTTTTAACTAAATTCATATTTTTAATATTACTTTATTCTGCACTTTGTTCATATTACGTATTATTTTGTTAGTTTAATATTAATTTTAGTTCATTTTACTGATCACTTTGGCAGTTTTTGTTCATTTTGTTTCTTTTATTTTATTTTTTACTGTGGAATTGCTTCAAGGGTTAAAGGGGTAAATGTGCAGGTAAAAGCAGAAGAGAAAGTATATAAGAATGTGAAGATGAGGAGAATGTTATGACTAAAGATGCTAAGAAATAGTTGTCCTGTTGTTTAGATGAAAAACCAGCTCAAAGTTATGATGTTCAGCCTGTAAAACTAACAATGACTGTAACTCTGATGTGTCACAGTCCTGTTCGAGGAAAAGGCCGAGGTTTAGAAGGTCTGGCTTGACTTCACACAACATCTGAGCTCCGTCTTATTTGTTTTCTTTCTCCTCTGTGTCGTTGTCGCTCTGCTTGTCGTGACCTCAGGTTATCTGGCCGTTGCTATGGCTGCAGCTTCGTGTCTGGGAGGGGGAACGGGGGATAATTTGATCTTCGTCCGGTCATTTCCTACACAGTCGTGCACCAACCAGACTCCAATTAGACCATTTTAGAGGATGTATGAAGAAATGTGTCGATTTGTATTTATTAGCATCAAATTATGGATTCGGTTCCAAACACTAAACAGAAACTATGACAGAGGAAATATGACCGACCATGATACTGTCAGTGAAAGACATGTTCAGCCTGTTACTGTGTTACGTAATACCATTTGGCCACACTTTGTCTATACATATACTGTTTGTTCTATAATCTGTTCTGTTTTATATACATGGGAAATATTTGTAAAAGGTCCCTGTGAAATGTTTAGGTGAGTGTTACTCATCGTACTGTGTGGTCATTAAAATAAATAAAAGTAGTAATAGATCATCAGTGTGATAATACTGACACATACTTGTTCCATATAAGTGCAAACATAGGTTTATATCCTGAGGTTATTTTATAATTGACACAGTTACATCCTGACTTTTAAGATTTAAATATTGGATTTAATTTGTTTGAGAATTAATTATTTTTGTGACACTTTCTAAATAATAGTAAGAATAATAATAAATGGTGCCAGGCACAAAAAACACCGCCCCCTCACAAACATTTTAGCGCTTATGAACAAAACCTGAACAGTGGGTTTGACCTTTCAATGTCAGTCAAGGTCAAAGGTCATGATTTCATGTAGAAGCCCATGCCAGGTTTCCTGCCTGTTAATAAAATGAATTAAGTCACTATCTCAACTCTTTTTTTTTTTTTTTTTGCCATGGATGAAATAGTACTTTTCTAACCAGGAAAAATCATAAAAGTTTCAAAAGTATCAAAAATAGTCTTTAAAAGTGAGTTACTGTGTAGATAATGTGTTTAATCAGGTCACAGTACTCAGTTTTGTGGGTATGGGCAGGAAATTTAGGAAAAATTAAAATGTCATAAATAGGAGATTTATAAAGAAACCTATTTAGGAGATAAAAAAAAGTCATAAATATGAGAAGAAATTAATAATTAGGAGGAAAAAGAGTAGACATTTTGAGATAAAAAGTCATAATTATGGTATAGAAAGTCACAATTCTCCACTGATTCACAACTTATATTTCACACTGTCACATCAATGTGAGGAGTATAAAGTACAGATATTTATGCAAAAATTTAGGGAGGAAAAGTAAAAAAGTTACTGAAAAATACATATTCAAGTAAAGTACAGATACCTAAAAAAATATATGTATGTATATATATATATATATATATATATATATATATATATATATATATATATACTAAAGTACAGTAACAAAGTACTTCTACTTAGTTACTTCCTACCTTTGCCATTCTCTAACGTATGTGTCTTTAGTTATATTTGTACATATGTGACTGATAGAGTTAATTCTGCCATCTGCTGGGAAAGAAGAGACCAGCTGTAAATGTTTTTATTGTACATACACTGTATACATGAGACCCAGCAATGCATTTTTGTCTTCTGTGGGGGACAGAGGTTTGACAGTTTACTTAAAAATAATGTCCATTGGAAAGAACAGTTTATTAAAAAATAGAAAAATAAATAAGAATCATTAAAAATAAAAATCAGATTCACTTTATTGTCATCACAACCAGTGCAACGGAAAGGTAAAGTACAGACCAGTACAGTTCAAAAGATATAATAAAAATACACCAAAGTAAAAACAAACACAGTAGGAAAAATGATTTATACTTTAGACAATCTACTAAAACCCTGGTTTAACAAAAAAAGTTATGTACATGTAAAAATGTATTAAAATTATTATAAAAACATATATAAACAGAGGTGGATAGTGTTTCAGTTGCATCAGTATATTGCACATGTTACCAGACAATTTGAGTTTTGGGTTTTTGGGTTCCACAATTAGTCATATTTTCACATTTTCCAATCGTCCTAATACTATCACTAACCCTTTAAAGTTTGAAAAAAAAAACAGTTTCATTATGCAGTTTCCAACTAAGACAATCATTGAATGTAAAAAGGCAAAAAAAAGTTAACTTTAATGGATCTCAGGAGGATATTTAAATATATAAATATATATATATATATATAGTACACATGGGCACAGGTGGACCTTTTAGGCGTTTGTTAATGTTTTATGTGAACATGCTGTATTTCCATATAATAGTTAAATTGCCAGGCTTTACCATAACACACACAGACTGAGGACTTTCCATTGTCAGAGCTGATATATGACTAAGCAGAGAGCGGGAAATGTGAGTCCAATTAAAGCACACTCAGCTTTTCCTGCCGTTGCCTCCATAAGGAGGGCAAAGCGCTCCAGATGTGAACATGTGGCAGCTGCCACCTTTCAACTGCCCTTCAGTGTTTTAGCCCAGCCTGCAATCAACATAAACTCCCAACATTTACTGTAGTGGAATGAAGTAGACCCACACACACACACACACACACACACACAGGCAGGTACTAGTACCATGTGTTGCATTTACTAGACTAGAGTTTTAAAGGGTGACAAAGAAAACAAGAATCCACCTGCGATGGAGGGGAACTATAGAGACTTCATGGAGGCTTTGATTCAACACGGTCAAGGTAGGAACCCTTTGTTATTGGGACAGTTCAGTCTTCTTACCAAAAGGTGTCAGCACAGAAATGCTTTACGGTTGAGCTGTGAGCGAGGAGGACCAGAGAGGATGTAGCAGGTATGGGTGTGTCTGTGGATCAGATAACAGTTTATTGTGTTTGGGATTAGGAGGCAACGGTTTGTTTTTAATAGGTTTGGGGATTTTTTTTTTTTTTTAAATTTTAATCATAGTGTACAGGCTTTGTTATGATCTCCCATGTAGAGCGAGCGTCTATGTATAAAATAAGACTGAGGTAAATTATAGTCCCTAACTTTACACTGAAGACCTTGAGTTAGACGACGCCCACGCAGCCCGGCAGCGTCTGGGATCATATTCCCTGGAGTTAAATCCAGGGGGTGTGGGTTTCAGGAAGGCCCCTGACTGGCTGCCCCTCATCCTCTCCCACAACAAGTTGCTGTATTTTCCTGACTGACTTTATCAGTTTTGTTTCACTTAATGTGCTTTATAATCCAGTGCACCTTATATATGGATAAATTCTGTTTGTGTTTAGTGAGTTGGAAGTGAATTTGTGTGGAATAATACACACTGTACTTTACTATAATATTACAGTGTGTGTAGAAAGACTGAACTGAGAAAGTGAGTGTATTATGTTGTATTTTATGTGTCATAACTGAACAATTTTGACAGTTATTGTGAATATATTAACATTTGATTTAGCAGAATAACGGTCTTTTCTTACGTGTTACAACTAAACATAGTCGGAAGTTATTGTGAATACATTCATTAACGTTTGGACAAAGGTGAGAGTTATTGTAAAGATGTTTATAAAGTTTGACTGACTGACTTATCTGACCGTTTTGTTTAGCTCAATCTACTTCATAGTCCAGTGCGCTTTATATATGGATTAATTATTTTTGTGGTTAGTGAGTTGGAAGTGAATTTGTGTCATTCATGACGTGGACTAATACACACTGTACTTTACTATAATATTACAGTGTATGTATAAAGACTGGACTGAATAAGTGAGTGTATTATGTTGTATTTTGTGTCATAACTAAACAATTTTGACAGTTATTGTGAATATATTAACATTTGATTTAGCAGAATAACAGCTTTTTCTTACATGTTACAACTGAACATGGTTGGAAGTTGCTGTGAATACACTCATTAATGTTTGTAGGTGTTTAATAAACTTATCTGACTGTTTTATTTAGCTTAATCTACCTTATAGTCCAGTGCACCTTATATATGAAAATAAACCTTTCGTTGCCTTATAATCCAGTTCGCCCTATAGTGTAGTTCTGTTGCATCAGCAGAAGGAACAGTCGTGTCGTCTCAGACCTAATGTGCAGCTGCACAGATAACAGAGTCATGGCACACATACCAGCAGCCAATAGGTCACATGGGGGTTTGTGACCTTTAGGGCTTTAGCCGTCACAGGCCCAGGACGCATTTAGTGGCACATGATGGACTCGAGCATGATGGACTTTTGAGTGTTGACTCCTTATTTTGTCCTGTTTTTCTTTCGTTCTGTATTTTCTGTATTTATTTTTTATTTTTTTTCGATGAACTACTAGTTTTTGGAACGTCGTCATCATCATCTGACACTGGTTAATTTGAAAAACCACTGTTCCTTCATTCTCTCATACATGACCTACTGTGTTGGAAGTGTAGGGGAACATGTACAAAACAAACAGAAATAATATTCAGACTTCAAAATAATAGCAATAAGGATAGTAAATAAAAGCACCTACAGTATAGAGAACCATCAAAGCCACCGTTCATCAAATTAAAGGCATTAAAATGTAAGGATTTGGTCGACCTCAAAATAATTCAAATAATGCACGAAGCAAATCAAACCCAGTTACCACAAAGTGTCCAGAGGTTGTTTCAAATGAGGGAAAACAAACACAATCTGAGGGGAATTTACATGTTTAAAAAACGCCTCTACGTACTATCTTAAAAATGCATTGGTAATATATACACAATTTATCATAAAGCATCTGTTCACAAGCTACAAATGGTTTGTTCATTGAAAAGAAGAAGAAATGTTTTGTTTATGATAAATTGTCTATGAATAAACCATTAACCAATAGGAAACAAATGGTTAATACATAATGAACAAACATTAATAAATAGGTAATAAATGGTTAATGCATAGTGAATTGTGTGTAGGTATTATAAAGTGTTACCAATGTGTTTATCAGCTAAAACAGTCAATCTTTGTAATTTTATTTTAATCTGTTGATAAAATAAATGCTCCAAATGAACAAAATCCAACAAAACCGAAATAATTACTTTAAAAACCCCTGAAAAACACTTGTTACTGTTTATAAATGACTTTAGTATTTATAGTGTGATCACATTTCCATGAAATGTTATTGAATAATACATAATTTCAACACAATCGCAGTGGAATTTGACCCATTTTTCTTAATCCAAACGTCTTATTGTAGTAAAGCTGCTTTTAGTGTTTGTGTTTCATCTAATAAAGCAGAAAATTCCAGTTCTCACTGTTTTAAATCAAATAAATGACTCCAGTGCTCATTGTCTGTATCCTGTGGACATATGAGACATTATTGTACCGTCTCCAACTTTGTCATGACTTTCACAGACCAGTGAAATTCACAGACATTCCACTGTACTTAGTTTTTAAAGCATATGTGTAGGATTAATAATTCAAAAATAAGTTAAAAATACAACAAAACTGAAATACAATTCATTAATATAACATTGAAAACATGAAAAACAGCTGTTGCAGTTTATAAATGACTTTTTTATTTATGGTATGTTTAAAGTTTTCATAAAATGTTGTTGAATAATTTATACATTCAACACAATCACAGTTGAATTTGGCCCATTTTTATTAATCCAAAGTTGTTGTTGTATTAAAGCTGCTGTTATTGTTTGTGTTTCATCTAATGAAATACAAATTCCAGTTCTCACTGTTTTTAAATCAAATAAATGAGTCATCGTCCGTATCCTGTGGACATTTGAGACACGTTATTGTCACACCTCCAACTTTTTTATGACTTCCACAGACCACTGAAATGCAGAGAAATTCCACTGTGCTGTTTTTTTAAAGCATATGCGTAGCTTTAGTAATTGAAAAATTAGGTAAAATTAGTGGATGGAGCTTTTATTTTTCCTAACAAATGCTTAAAAAAAAAAAAATTTGTCAAAATACAAAAAAATATGAAATACAGTTAATAATAATAAGAAAAAAAACACCTGTTACATTTATAAATGACTAGTATTTAGAATATGGTCAAGTTTTCATGACATTCCATAATGCGTACTTTAAAAACAGTCAGAATAGAATTTGACCCATTTTTGCTCTTATTGTATAAAAGCTGCTTTAAATGAAAATATTTTCCCATATTTACACTTAAAACAAATTTTAACTACACAAAATGTTTTAATAATCTTGAACAAATATGAAGAACTTTAAGTGTTTCAAGAAAAGTCAGTACAATTTTAAGAATAATCTGCCTGATATTAAATATTTTGTGTATATTTAGAGCCACTATGAGCTGCAGCTTATAATGAACATGTGGAAATAACAAACTGAAGCATAATATTGTTAAAATTTGGCTTATTTTAAATGTATTTTTTCATGTTATTCACATTATTTGAATGGATAGTTTGTCAAGATAAACATTTTCATTATTGCATTTTACCTTATTTCACTCTTAACTACAGAGACATTTTTGGAGTTGACATTATTTATGTATTATTTATATAAATATTTCACTGGTTCGACCCACTTCAGTCAAAATATAGTTGAATGTGGCTCCTGAACTAAAATGATTTTGACACCCTTGATTTAGAGTTTTCCTGATGATGCTTACTTTAAAAACACAATAGAATGTGACCCATTTCTGTTCTTATTGTGTTAAATCTGCGTTAAAGTCTTATCTTTTATTGTTTGTGTTTCACCTAAAACAACAGAAAATCCCAGTTCTCACTGTTTTAAATCAAATAAATGACTCCGCCGCTCATTGCCCGTATCCTGTGGACACTTGAGACATTATTGTACCGTCTCCAGCTTTTTTCATGACCTCCACAGAGAGGCCTTTGTTATGGTAGCGTGTTGGCATTAAATCACGTTTTCCGCTCTTTGTCTAAATCCTGTAAGAAAATGTGTCCCAGGGAGTTAGTGCAGCTCTGCACATGGACTCCTTCCAGTGGCGCTCGTCAGAAACCACCACGCATGAGATGCTGTTTCCACTGAGGAAAGCCTCACAAATTACATCAAACTCGCAGCGCTGTCTAGCTTTCACTTCCCCGTTCTTTTTCTTTTTTTTTTTTTTTTTTTTTTTTTTTTTTCTTCCCCTGCTGGTGCTTTTTCAACACGCCCCCCTGGTTTTGATCAGAACACAATGTCGTGAGGTCAGATCTGACTCTTTGGCAGTTGAGCGTTTTCTCTAAAAGTTGTGGAGACGCTGAGCGAGGATGGACTTATGCTGCTGTTTGTGTGCAGGACCACCACACGGTAGGTCACAGGGAGACGCCGTTTGACTGTGGGTGCATGAGCTGCTGATGCTTCACAAGAATTTAAGGGATTTAGTTGACATTGTTAGATTTTGAATGTGATGTGACAGATGTGATGCCACTCCCAGTAGCAGTGTTTTCAGTAGACGGTAAATTAAATCACTCCCACTTTGACACTATTAGGAAAATGTGTATTATTTTTCTATTATTTATCTTTACTTAAAACAGCTTTTCTGCTCCATATGAGAGGTTTGGGGTTAATATCGTCTCCATGTGGAGTATGTAAAGCATGTACCACAATATGGGAATCATTGAGACAAACACATGTGAAGGGAGTGGGAGTGGGCTGGCTCCTCCCACAAAGGAGTGGTGGAATGAATTTATTCCAGACGTCTGTCCCCGGCATTTGGGTTTTATTCCCGAGACTCATTCTTCACTGGAACTAATCATCAATTTTGAGCTGCCAGTTTGTGATGCTCTGGGGATCCGGCTGACGTTTTCAAAGTGCGATCATATAAGTGTGGACTGCCAACCGCATCATTCAATTACACATAATCACCCTTTTTTCTTCTGTTTTGCAACACACTTTGTCCTCTGAACTGAAATGATTGTGTTGAACTTTAAATGTGTTTGTCATAATATATTTTCAGTCCGTAAGGGAAAAGATCCAGTCCTACTTTTTCTTCCCAAATGATGAAACATCTTTAATCTTAAGTAATTTATAGTTGTTTATTCAACTGTTGTGCTCTGTATTCTGTATTTTTAGATATATAAATAGGTATTTTCTGATATTTAATTATCTGATCATTTTCATTTCTACTAAAGCTCAGTTTACAGTTGAAGGTTATTACAGTAAATAGTTAAAAAGTATATTTTTTTCTGCTAAATATATCATTAACTGAATATTAAATAAGTGTTTCCATCCATCACGATCAATTTCCATGACTTCAGAAGAACTTTAATCCTCCTGTTATGTTCATTTGTCAGGAACAGGAATGGTGTTCCTGGGTCAATTTGACCCAGTGCATGTTTAATTATTCAAAAGATGTCACAAATGAAAAAAAATCCTAACAAGCACTGTTAATATTTATTCACTAATTCCATTATTAACGACTCTGTCAATATTTAGTGTAATGCTGTTCCTTACCTCTAACAGGTAATGGTTCAATTAAGATAATTCACTCATTTTTTTATTTAAAAAACATTTTTTAATGTTTCCTCACTTTATTACTTTTGAAAAACCAACATATAAAAACAACATTGAAACGTAACAGAACATAATATATTTCACAGTTGTAAAGAAAGAAATTGTCTGACATTTCTGACCCCTTTACCTCCAGTTTAACTGCTGGGTCAAGTTGACCCGAACAGTATCTGTCATATAAACATTAAGAGTGTGATCACAAATGTGTCAGAGGAACTATTTTCATATTAACATGTTTATTGCACTCATTAAAGAAGAAGTTCCATACTGAAAACAATAATTTTAACTATTTTTCCTACATGTTCAAAATGTAAAATGGGTTAATTTGACCCATACCATAACAGGAAGGTTAAATGTATTTGTCATGATGTAGTTTCAGTCAATAAGAATCTGAACATCAGACATAAAGACCCAGCCCTACTTTTATTTCCCAAATTACATTTTCTCTATATATTTAACCTTTCTTAAATAATTTACCATTTATTCTTATACTATGGTCAGTATTTTGTATTTTTAGAAACACAAATATGTATTTTCCTATTTTTGTTTTTCTCATTATGTAACAGAAAAAGTATATTTTTCTGCTAAATATATCATTAACTGGACATTAAATAAGTGTCTACATGCATCATTGATCCACGCCCATGGGTTTTACTGGTGAATCAGTGTTATTAAAGATGGCAGCGTTTCCATGGTAACTACAGAGCCTCTGAACATCCAATTGGATCCTATCTGATCACAGTGAAAAGATAACAAACTGTATTTTACACCATTTATTTACATGGATTCATGGACCAACAGGTGTTAAACACTTTAGATCAGTAGATGGTTTTGACGTTTGGGTTTTTATGCGTTAAACTGACGTCGTACCAAAGCCAGAGGTCGCTTGAGGTCTAGGTTGTAATGTTTATTTCTGTGTTTTATGCAGCACTGTTGACTCGTGGCATCACATCGCCATCAATATGCCACCGTGACACTAGTGTAGGTGTTGGGTTTCTCACAGATGAAAGCGACACTGCTGTAGCTGCGGCAGGACGTCCTTCACAAGGTTCAGACAACAGAAACTCTGGCAGACGCTGTTTCGCCTGCAGGGTCACGCTTTTGTTGCCTCAACTGTGACGTATGCATGTGTTGTGTGGTTTTTCAAGTGCAGGTTGTGATTGATGTTGCATTCACTGTCAGCATTGTCTTTGACATTTCTATTTGTTTGTTGGCACAGTTTTTAGGCGGGTTGTGGCTGTGTACTTTTGGTCTTTGATCCACTTATTAAACATAAATTCTATTTTTGTAGTTATCAGTGCTTGCACTCAAGGTAGCGCTTTTCAAAGTATGAAGTGGGACTTCCCTGGGGGGGCGCCAGAGGACTACATGGGAGGTGCTGCATGACAAAAAATAAACCTGAATAAATCATGAAATGCATTTAGCTAACTACAGTACATGCAGTTGGCTAACTGTAGTACTTGTGGTTAGCTAACCACAGTACATGCAGTTGGCTAACTGCAGTACTTGTGGTTAGCTAACTACAGTACATGCAGTTATCTAAATGCAGTACTTGTGGTTAGCTAACTACAGTACATGCAGTTAGCTAACTGTAGTACTTGTGGTTAGCTAACTACAGTACATGCAGTTAGCTAACTGTAGTACTTATTGTTAATTAACTGTAGTACTTATTGTTAGCTAACTACAGTACATGCAGTTAGCTAACTGTAGTACTTATTGTTAATTAACTGTAGTACTTATTGTTAGTTAACTGCAGTACATGTAGTTAGCTAACTACAGTACACTCGGTTAGCTAACTACAGTACACTTGGTTAGCTAACTACAGTACATGCAATTAGTTAAATGCAGTCCTTATTGTTGGTTAACTGCAGTACACTTGGTTAGCTAATTTCAATACATACGGCTAGCTATTAAACTGTTAAAACACAAAAATGTTAAGACGTGTTAAAAAAGTTACATCTATTTAAAAGGATGTTGAAACATAAATGTTAAAATGTGTTTTAGCTACATGTAGAAATGAAGATAAATGTTTCAAAAATGTATTGAAGAAATGATGACTACAATAAAATGAATAAATATCTTTATAAAATGTATTGTTGAAAACTTTTAGTTATATGATGGGGGTGGGGGTCACACTTTGAAATCTTCAGCCCTCAGGTACTGAATACAAAACTGACACTGTAAATGTGAAGGTACTGTAGATGTCTTATGCTAATTACAGCTGATTGACCAGTTTTAATTCATCCAGTTAAACCTGATTTACTGAACTGAGGCTTTTCCCTTCGAGGCTCCTTCATATGTTAATGACAGGGTCTGAAACCACTGCCATTTTACAGTCAGAAAAGAAGCTGTTTTTATTTTGGAGATTTTAAAACAGTTGGTGGTAAAAAAAAGTATCCAGTTAAATGACTTTCTGGGAACCTTAAATGCACTGACCGGGCCGTCCAAGCACAAGGAAGCAATTAGTGTAAAGGGAAACAGTCAAGTTACATAATAGAAATGAATTGATAGTGTGCACTTTTTTTTTGCGAGGGGGGGGAAATGAAATGAGGAGTTATGGCAACAGTGCAAAAACATTTAAAGAGGAGGAAGGGGCTGGTCTTGGACGTTCTGAGACTCATAAACCATGATGGAAAATAACTGCAAAGAGGTTTTAGTGGCGAGAATAAGTCTTACACTGGAAAAAATTAAAATCCTACCAAGTATATTTTTCTTGTTTCTAGTCCAAATCACACTTAAAGAGTAACTTTTCAGTGAGATATAGAGAACATATTTGTAGATAATAGATCCAAAAAGTTTTATTTCAAGAAATTTCACCAAAATAATTTTCACTTGTTCTATTGGCAGGTTCTTGAAATTATTTTGTGCTTGTATTAAACACAAAAATCTTGACTTGCGCTAAGAAGGTCTGCCAAGACTTTATCACTTTTGTGAAGATGTTCAAAATTTTCTAATGTTTTTAAAATTCTTATTATGTAGAAAATCAAAGTGAATATTTGGTTCCTTACCCATGGAAGTAAAAGAAGTAAATCTAAAAAATAACAAGTAAAGCACTTGTAAGTTGAAAGAAATGTGTATTGAAGAACATCAGTTGATAAAAATCACTTCTTATATCTCACTGAAAAGTTACTCTTCAGATGATTATGTCTTATTTTAAGTGTGATGACATATTTGGACTAGAAATGACAAAAATACACTTTTTTGGAGTGTTTTAACACTTATGTTGTGATATTCTAATGTTCTAAAACACACATTCATTTCACCTTCCATGTGTTTTTCTTGTAATTTTTATAGTTCTTTTTTTTTGGGGGGGGGGGGTATTTATTTTTTTTGCTAATTATGGGGACTGAACCAAATATGGTAATTTTATTCACCTTGATTTTCTACATAATAGTGTATACATAAAAGAAATACAGACATTTTTCACAAAAGTAATGATGTCTTAGTAGATTTTTTTTGCTTAATATATGCAACAAAAAAAGGGAAAATTATATTGGTTAGACTTGTTGAAATAAAACTTTCCAGATCTATTGCTTTAAAATAACTTCTTATATCTCACTGAAAAATTCCTCTTTAGGTGATTATGTCATATTTTAAGCGTGATTAAATATTTGCACAAGAAATAAGAAGGCGGCACTTGATCAAATGTCTATTATTTGCAGTGTAATACAATAGTTTGCAGGTTGTTTTGCTTCTTATCAAGGCTTGAGCTGTGTGAGGGTGTTGTGTTTGTGTACACGTGTGTGTGTGTGTGTGTATATATCTCCCAAATCAGCCTCATATATTATTAACTCCTGCAGATAGGCTGAATGAAGCAGCAGAAACACCAGTAAAAACCACTGGGGTCAAACTACAAGGACTGACTTCAGGGGGAAAAAAAACTCATTCAAAGTTTGAACCATCCTGAAAAAGCAGCAGTTTGAAGCAATGAATGGAAACGAAAGAGAGGAATTTTTAGAGCAACTACAAGAGAAAAGTAGGAGGGAGAGGAAAGAGGGAGGGAGGGAGGAAGATCGTCCACTTGTACCAGAGGACTGAGTCACAGGGAACAGAGTAGAGGGAGGGGTGAGCGTTCCTTTTTCCTTCTTCTTTCTCTCGTAAAAGTCGCGGACAACTTGGCTGGAGCTGTTGTTTTAAAGTCCGCGATGACACCACACCCCTAGCGGCTCCCTCCCTCCCTCCTTTCCTCCTCCAACACACCCCCTTCACCTTTCACCCCCCACCCACCCCACCCACCTCACACCCACCCCCCACCCCCCTCCTGCCCCTCCCACCTGCTTCTCCAGCCCTGGACTCTCCACTTTGTAACAGGCCCGATGCCGGTAAGCCCCCCTGGAAATGTGTTCCCGGCCCTGGTGGTCGTGGGTCACATTGTTACCTTAATCGTTGCCTGGCAGTGGAGAATACGCAAGAAGCAAGGTAAGAAAAGCAAAGCTGTTTAAACTTGATGTTATTATTTCCAAAAGTCTTAGGGGCAAAGCTTTGTTGCGTCAAACTGTTTCTTCATCCATCGTCTGCGCTCCTTCTTCTTGTCCTGTTGGTTCTTACTGTATGGCGCACACTTCTCTCTCTCTCCCCCCACCCCCACTATCCCCCTCCTTTTTTCCACACACGTCTCAGTTTCCTGTAGTGTGCAGTTGTTGATGTTAACCCTATAAATGCTGGTGTAGATGTGATGACGTCGGAGCAGGGGTATTCTGGTCGACTGGAGGGGTTTTTTTTTTTTTTTTTTGCTCCGTCAGAACTCCAGAGTTGCACACCTCAGCGTCGCTCTCTCTACCTCCTCCTCTGTCGGGGGTTTTCCTTCTTTAAGAAACGCTCCATCATTTCATTGAAGTTTTATCTTTGCAAACATGTGGGCTGAGGTGTGGCGTTTTGACATTTACTGCTCTTAAGTCTTTCTCGAAGGCTCACAGGACTGAGGTGGACATTTATAGTTTGACCTTAGTTTGTTATTGGAGGATGAGATGTTAGTGTTTTTGTGATTTTAATTCATTTTTTTCTGTTTTTATTATGTAGAAAATTAAGGTGAATGAAGTTACTATATTTGGTTCCTTACCCATAAGTGGTAAAGCAAGAAGTAAATCTAAAAATGACAAGAAAAACACATGTACACTGATCTAAAACTTACCAAGTGTATTTTTCTTATTTCTAGTCCAAATATTTAATCACAATTAAAATAAGACATAATCACCGAAAGAGGAACTTTGTGTGTGTGTTAAATCAAACTCATCTTGATGTTGAATTTACACTGATATGGATAGTAAATATTGAAAATCTTGTTTCAAGAAATGATTTTCACTTGATCCATTGGCTTATTATTATTATTATTATTATTATTATTATTATTATTATTATTATTATTATTATTATTATTATTATTATTATTATTCATAATAATCATGATCATAATGTTATTGTTTGAATTAAACAAGAAAAAAATGCAGATTAAGCAGAAAATTCTGCCAATGGAACAAGTGAAATGATCTAGGTACGATTTTTTTAAAATAGATTTTTGCAACACATCCATATTACAGTATCCATTTGAACATCATTCCTTATATTAGTACCATTACTTCATGGTACTGAACAAAAGCAGGTACACTCACTGTTGATGCAGAGGTGGACCTTCCAGACCCTCTAGACCATATTGGACCTTACAGACCCTTTAGACCACATTGGACCTTCCAGACCCTGTAGACCACATTGAACCTTACAGACCCTGTAAACCACATTGGACCTTCCAGACCCTGTAGACCACATTGGACCTTCCAGACCCTGTAGACCACATTGAACCTTACAGACTGTGTAGACCACATTGAACCTTACAGACCCTGTAGACCATATTGGACCTTACAGACCCTTTAGACCACATTGGACCTTACAGACCCTGTAGACCACATTGGACCTTCCAGACCCTGTAGACCACATTGGACCTTCCAGACCCTGTAGACCACATTGGACCTTACAGACCCTGTAGACCACATTGAACCTCAGGTTGCGGCCTCATTGTCCTCATTGTACCTGTTGCTGTCACTCTTTTATAATGTACATAGAAATGAGCCAAAATAGCTACGTGCTATTGTTGACATTTAAAATAAGTTGTGGTAAGTAAAAGGACCTGAACAGACAGGATGAACTGGATTCCTATTTTGAATCCTTATTCATTTTTAAAGTTCACAGAGTAGTGTGACCCAGTCCAACAGCCTGAAGGTTACCTCCAGGTATCTGCAGCTCTGTCACCAGACACACCTCAGCACGGCTTATTTTACTGTTGACACAAACCCGTCACAATGGCCACAGTCAAATACACCTCTGCGGTCGAACACACCCTCAGGCAAATTAACCAGAAGTTGACTGACAGGTGCACAAAGACGGCAGCTGTTGTTTCTACCCTCTGAAACCAGTTAGTCTGCAGGTCTCTGTAAAACAATTTAGTAGTTTGAGTATAGCCTAAAGTCACATCGTAATTATTATAATCCTATAGAACGTGTTTGGCTTTGAGTGATACGTAAAGTGCAAACATTTCTTAGAGTCTTGGAATATTTGTTGTTATGCTAAAGCCAGGCGCTGTACTTTGTCTTTATCGTTCCCAGTGGTTTGGGAAAGATAATGAATGGCAGGAAGTCATAGAGGACACACCTCATGGAGTTACGTGGACAGATAGTTTTATTTATATACATTCAGATACATAGGAGTGATCATGCAAGAAGTTTTTCTCGGTGTACGTATAAAAAAATACACAATTAAAATAGAAGTCAGAGATATACCTGTAAGCAGTTTAAAAGCATAAAAACCATGTAAAAACAACAAGGCAGACCTCCGCCAAGGCTTAATATGGCGTCAAAAGGTGACATGATGGAGCCATAGGTGTTGACCATCTGATGTCTGAAGGTGAGACGATGTGATGGAAAAAAAAAACACAAGATTCTATCTTGTCTGCATCCTGAGATATTACCACTGATGTGTTTTAGATGTTGACCTTTAGTGTGACCTTGACCTTTGACTTTCATTGTTCAAAATCTAATGGGTTCTTACTTGATCCATTATCTATCATTCCTGAAAGTTTCATCAAAATCCGTTGAGAACTTTTTGTGTAATCCTGCTGACAGACAAACAAACAAACTGACCCAAACTGTGGTTCCTGGCACAAACACAAACTCCGTCCCCTATTAATACTTTATCTTATCTGTTATCATGGAGAAAAAACTGGTTTTGGTGAACTTGACCATTGACCTACATTCACCAAAATGTAATGGAATTCATTCTGGACCACCTCGTACGTTTCCTGAAAATGTCCTGTATTTTTTGTGTAAAGTTGCGGAAAAAAAAGTTGTTAACATTAACAAACCCCGCCCCTCACATGTATGTCACCCATTATAAATAAACTAGCACTTTGACCCATGAGCATCCACAGGTTCTAGATGTGGTCATTTTTATGCTGTATCCAGTAGTTACCGCCAAAGCACTGTCGCCATAGTAACATGATTGTAAGGCTATTGTATTCCAAAATGACTAATATCTCCCAAAGTACTAGTCCTACCAACTTGTTGTTTTCATGAGTGTGTTCCTTGACTTAAAATACACAAGTATATAAAACTGCTGCAGTCAGCTCTTCCTGGATTTTGTGTCAATCCGGAGACACACACACACACACACATACACACACACACACACACACACAGAGGCTATTTAGCCTTTATAATATAGATGGGAAGAGTTTGTAAAAGCATGAAACATTTTATCTTTGACCTAGCTTTCCTTTAATCTAATGACATATATTCTGGGTCAGTTGTTATCTGTGAACCCAATTTGATATGAAAATTTTAGTGCTATGTGTGATTATGTTAACACTCAATTTGAACCAAAAATTATACTATGTAATTGAAAGAAAGAAGCACAGCAACTGAAAACACGACTGTCTACGAACTGCACTTATGGATAATCTACATGAGAATGTTGCATATTCTCTTTCCTTTCATAGTGTCCTTGAAGGGAAGCCATCAGTCTGACCTACAGCAAAGCAAAAGTTATTATAAGTACAGTAGATGAGTTTTAACGCTGTTTGTTATGAAAATAAAATATCATAGTAATGACAAGAAAACAGAGGTTGAAGCTCCTCCTCTACGTGCACAGATGAAGCACTGACTAAGTAAATAAATGTTGCGTAGAAAAGTGGTTTGACTGGTAAATTACAGGCAAACATGGTGTTGGGAAACTAGGCCACGCACTATCACTGAGGTCTGTCAATATCAGGCTGATCTGTTCACTGTCTAGTTGCCGCAGTGCAGACATTAACACAACACCCTGTGCATCAGCAAAACACTCATATTCCCATTTTCCCTGCAAGGTGTGTCTGTTTTTTTGGGTTTTTTTGTATTGTTACACCAGTCTACAAGTAAAATGCTTCCAAAATAAAACTAATGAAATTTGACCATATGTTACTGATAAAGAAAAGTCAAGTCTTAAATGCTGATTGGCTCAAGTTTCCAAGATATGTCTGGGGTCAAAATGTGGAATTCTTAGAATGATAAAGAGAATAGGTTTTAGTCCAAAGGAATATTGGTGTCAGATCTACTGTAAAACACTGTCTGCACATTATGATCCATTCACTTTACAGGTTCTTTGTAGTGGAATATTTACCAATCCATTGTATACATGTACATAAACCAGCATATATGTGGAATAACACACCATTATATATATTAAAAACATGAAATAACTAACACTAAAGTCACTTGTTTTCTGATTAATTTTGTTAAAATATGTAAAATTTAGTAAATTTAATGTCTGAAGCTGATACTTTCTAAAAAAATGAAAAAATGTAGATCAGTGATTTTTTTATTTTATTATTTCACATGAATATTCTTTATATTGCACATAAACTGTTACCTAGTAAAGTAGACAAACATACTTTTACCTGGTGTCTGGGTTTAGACTCACTAACCCTTGCATCACCCACACCAGGCCGGTTAACCCGCCCTGCCAATCACAACATGAGGGGTTTTTTTCTCCTGTTTGAGTCTTTGGGGCGGGGCTTGGCACGATGCCAACACAGAAGATGGCTACAGTTACAGAGCAGTGATCATTTGACTGAAGAAAACATCAGCCATTGTTCTGCTGATTGATCATAGTGTTGGTCCCACAGCCCTTAAACGCTGCTAGCCTTCTGGTTAGCCTTTTCTACTTTAATATGATTTATGTGCAGACATGTATACTTCATTAAAAATAGTTTTTCCAAACTTTCCTTCATGACAAAAAATTTAAACAGGGCTAATAATGTAATAAAATGTTTGAGACATAATTACCTCTTTATAGATCACTCATAAATTAAAAATATAAAACATTAGAGAACATAATAAGAGTATAGATGTACGTAAACCATCATATATGTGGAATAAAACACCAGTATACACACAAATATATACATATATATATACTAACCAGCACTTCTATCATTTGTTTTCTAATTAATCTGATTAAAGTATGTAACATTTAGCACATTTAATGTCTGAAGCAGATACTTCCCAAAATATTGTGGAGCAGTGATATCATAGGAGGAAGGTCCAGCCGATGATATTTATCTGTCTGGAAGTGTGCTCATTGTTGACATTTCAACCCCAGTCCAAATCAGTGATGTCCGCAGTCACATGTTGGGGTGGGAGGCCACAGCCCACGCGTGGAAGGTCAGCTGTAGCAACAAGGTGCCTTTGACACAGTGGGACAGAGAAAGGAGGTAAAAGGGGTTTTACCCAGAGCCCGGTTTATAAAAAGCTCCCAGAGCCACACATGGAGTCTGGCTAATGGTTGTAAATGTGACACTAGGGACTGTGTGAGGGGGGGGGGGTGCGTCCTGGATACGGTCATAACAAACTGGAGGGGGGGCAGAGGTTTTCCTTGACCGGGCCTCATGTTGATCCTCAGGACTCCAGAACAATCTGAGCTGTGTCTTCACACTTCCATAATTAAAGAATAATTTGCACGAGTGACGACGTGTTTTTGTAGTTTATAAAGACTTATGAGTTTAACCACAGGCGTTGGTTTATTGTCACCTGTTGTTCTGTGGTGGAAGACACACATCCACTAATAAAAGTTTTAATTACGTTATATTATCTTTAATTAGCCAAGTGAACATTAAGTATTTAACAAGTAAATAATTGTGCAGTTAAATGTTCCTCCCACTCTTTTACTCATATATGATGTCATGTTGTGACTCTAACTTTATTTCACACTCAGGCGTCCATGTATAAAACATAATAAAACAACCACACACACAGTAAATGTGTATTAATTAATTAATGTTTCTGTGGAGTCATGGCTGTCAGTTACAGTTCTCTAAAAATAATCTACTTTTCATGAGAAGCAGAAAATTGTCTGTTTTTAAGAAATTTTATATGATTTATGATGTAGGACAATAATTTGACCCAATGAAGCAACTTTGAAAACTTAAGTTTGTTGTTAAAATTACAAATAAACCCATTTTGAGATAGTTCGAACGAGATGGAGAGATCAAACTGTCAGACATACTAGTACATTTTTCAGTGTAATTGTAATTTAACTGTATTCATTGTAATTGTAACTGTATTTTAACTGTATTTTTAATCTGTTTTTTATGTAAGGTGTCCTTGGGAGTCTTGAAAGGCGCCATCAAATAAAATGAATTATTATTATTATTATTATTATTATTATTTACCTCTGAGTATTTTCATACAATTACATTTGAGTGCACCTCCATAAAAAAAAACCATCCATACCTTTATATAAACCACGATAAAAGTAAACTAACTTTATTATACTTCATACTTCTGTCATTTAACTGTAAAGTTCAATATAGTCTAAGATGTAATGAATATAAACTTACTCCAAATTGTAGCGCTCATGTTTTATACTTGAGTAAAAGTACTGCTGCTGTTCTAGTGTACAGTATTGTGTATATTTTTGCCTTTAAATTCCCACGACTGAAAAGACTTAAAAGAAGGTAAAGCCTATTGAACTGACAGCCCAGTGTTAACACTAAATCAGTCTAATCTGTACAGGAAGACACACCCATATGTTCATGAAGGACCCAGTGGACGGGTGTCTGTGTCTGTTATAAAAAAAAAACCCACATGCCACATACGACACACAGTAGGATTGGGTTCAGATTTGGCTGGTGTTGTGCAGCTGTGACTCACTTTCCTGCCTCTTTCACTGTGGTGGTAATAACAGAGTATGTGGAGGTTGTGTTTTAACGACAGAAAACATGCCAAGTGTTAAAACAATGCACGCCCACCCTGTCCTCACATGCCCTTCATGGTAAACTCACACACATTTGTGGTGAACATGGTTTACATGCTGGTTTTTCTTTGTGCCAGGTGGTACATTGTGTGACTGTTTGTGGATTGGTTTCAGGTTATGGGGGGGTGGGGGCTGGGGTGGGGGTGTCATCTGTTTATGGTTTAAATGGCCAAGAACCAGCGACCATTTCTCCTTGACACGCTTTGTGTGACATTTAGGATCACACCTGTCAGAAAAACTACTGCTACCAACCATCATCCACATGAACCCATTTATTTAAGTGTTCACTTTATTGTCTGAGAATCTCCTGGTAGGTATTCTGGGAGTTATTGTGTTTAATTTAATTTTATTTTTAACTCTAGAACACTAACGTTGGTTGTTTTTTTTTTGTTTGTTTGTTTTTACCCACACATTTCTTGTCATGTGATTTTCATTGCGTTGTTGCCTTTTTAAACGGTTAATTTTATATGATATTTTAGTGGCACTTTATAATACCTACACACATTCCATTATGTATTAACCATTTATTACCCATGTGTAAAATGGTTTGTTCATGATGTATTAACCATTTTTTAATGTTTATTAATACACAATTAATCATAAAGCATTTGTTCACATGAACAAATGCTTCAGATACAACAAGAAAATGCAGTAAATATGTGCATCAACGTATGACAAATGATAAAAACCTGAACTAAATAGATTAAAAATGATAGTCATTATTTAGTTTGACCTCTGACCCCATGACAACTTTAAACAAATGTGAAACCTGGTAGAAAACATCAATAAATGAATACAATCAATCTCATATGGTCTGAATAAAAGGGTTAAATATATACTGCAACATGTTATAAAAGTAAATATATGTGGTTTATAGAAGTAGTTTTTTGCCTTAAATACCTGTGTGGTCATTCTAACTTTACTACACAAACAAACCTAATGTTGGACTTTTGCACAATACTGTAGATGGTTGAACTACTTTGGAGAAAATCCAGTTAGAAGCAGAGAAAATACATGCAAATATATCAGAATATATAAAACTCACACAAGCCCAAACATGTTGATACACTTTTCCATATATGCATTCACTCCAGTAAACTGTTAAAAAAGAAGAACGTCCTGAGGCTTTTCTGTCCTCTGTAAGGAACAAAGGTTACACAGTTGACTTAAAAAAGAGTCTATTACAGATGATGTTCCTTTAATAATTAATGCATTTTTTTAAAAAAATTATCTGAAAAAACTGTTGAATCGAGACATTTGTTGAATGAAAAGGGATAAAACTTAGACACATTATGTATGAGTTTGAATATGTGAATAACAGAGGTGGTAAATGTACTAACATTCTGTACTTAAGTAGAAGTAGAGTCGTGTGAAAAAGTACATACTGACTTCACTCTTTTAATTATAAGTAAAAGTACAACTTCTCAATTGAAATAAGATACAAAAGTAAAACTGTGTTTATTATTTATTTATTTAGCCATGGATGAATTAATACTTATTTAGCCAGGAAAAATCATAAATGTTTCAAAAGTATAAAAAATAAAGCAGTTAAAAGTGAGTTAATGTGTAGATATGGTTTACCCCTTAATTTTTTTTTTTCTTTTTGGGGGGGGTTGCATTTTTTTGTGTTATTAGTTATTTTGTGAATATTTATTAGTTTTTGCTTATTTTTTTCTACTTTTTTTAATTTTATTATTTTTTCTTCAATTGTTTTCTGTTAGTGTCTTACTTTGTTCATGTTACATATTATTTTGTTAGTTTAATATTCATTTTACTGATCACTTTGGCAGTTTTTGTTCATTTTGTCGCTTATTTCATTTTTTATTTTTTTTACTGTGGATTTGTTTGAGTCTCAGGAGTTAAAGGGTAAATGTTCTTGTGGGAAATTTTGGGAAAATGGAAGAAAAATCACAATTAAGATTAAAAAAAAGAAATATGAGATAAAAATGAATAGTTATGAGATAAAAAAAAGGAAAAATTCAGAGATTAAAAAAATCACAATTATGTCATAAGTCATAAATATGATATAAAAAGTCACTGATCCATTCCTTCACTGATTCTCCCTCTGAAGCCAATTGTTTTTTTGTTTTGTTTTTTATTACTGTCACATCTATTTAGTTTGAAAAACAGTCTATTGTGAGAATGTAAGGAGTATAAAGTACAGATATTTATGAACATATCTAGTAGCCAGAAAAATAAATACTCAAGTAAAGTACAAATACCTTTAAAAAAATCGACTTAAGTACAATAACAAAGTACTTTTACTCAGTTACTTTTCAGTGTCTGCTTCATACTATGGAAAATTCCCCACTCCCACTCGTTAAAGGACACGCCAACTGCCATTAAAACAAAACGTATTTATTATCACCCAGGGAAGTTTTGATTTTAATCTAGCCTTGACTTGACAATTAACACAAACCCACTCCACAATGTCAAGAATTTCTCAATGTTGCGCAAAAAAATCTGAGAAAACAGATGCTTTTGTTGGTGATTTATGACGCACAGCTGTTATGGTTGGAAGGTTGATTTATCACCAGTGGGTAAACGTTGCATATGGGTGCAGTCACACTATAACGCATGCAGAGAAAGAAAAATAGTGCCATTGAGAATGAATCGTTTTAAATGATGTGTTTACTGACGCTGGTGTAGTTCCTGCTTTGCATTTAAGGGCCTTGGGCTGTTATGTAAGCTTCCCAGATGCTAAAATAGACACATAGGGTGTAGTTCTCAGCAGATGCCAACAGTATACAACTCTCCGTTGAGTGTATTTGCAGGAACGTTCCCACCCCGGTGCGTTTAATGGCACATGTCGTTGGTTTTTACGCGTGACGCACGAAAACGACAGTGGAGTAAAAACTAAAGGATGGAGCAGAGGACGACTTCTGTTCTTTCTAAACTACACAAAAGTGGGCTGGGCTTGTGACACGGTCTGCAATCCGACCCGGGTCTGTTTTTTTTTCTCTCCCACATGTGGATCTACTAGAGGGGAGAGGGAAGTTTGGAGGCACTGCAGCGCGCAAAGGGGGAAAAAAAACCCTGAATTTGGGGGCGTTTAACAAAGTCCCGGCGCGCGTCTTCAGTTTTACGCGCCGTGCAAATGCAACACGATGTCCGAAGTGGAGGAAACACTGCCGGCTCCTCTGCACTCCTGGCACCACGGGTTGGATCATGGCATTTTCTACCGACGAACTAATTACATCCATGAAATGAGCTGTGGGGAGGTCGGTCCTCATCTGTACGGACGCATGTGCTGCGCAGGTAGGCGACGTCCGAGCTTCCCAAACTCTGTCTCCATCTCTCAGCGGCTTGTAAAAGGAGGAGGTTCTGTCAGGGAGGGGCTGCAAGGGTGCTGATGGTGATGATGTTAACCTTTTCCATGGCTCCACCCACAACACATGCGTATATGGTAACAGAGGGGAGGCGTAAAAGGAGACCTGTGCGTAAAAGTGCATGGATGTATATGTTTACAGTCGGGGTTAAAGGTTTTGGAAATGACACAAACTGTTCATGTTTATGTTTCTGAGGTGGACTGAAGAATAATTAGGATTTTATAAAGTTACCCAAAATATTTATTAACAGATAAATTAATTTATGCAAAAACTTACTGCAAACTTTGTATTATTTTTTATTTTACATATTTAACCTTTATTTAACCAGGGATAATAAGGAATGTGTAATTAATGTGAAGGGACATTTCTGTTTGTATTTAGGTCATGAGATTTATTTTTTATATCTATCTGTCTGTCTGTCTGTCTGTCTGTCTGTCTGTCTGAAATATAGTAAAACATTTATTCTTCGCTCACACCCATTGTTCACACTTCAAACATTATTCATCTTGTCATTTTTTTCTGTTCTGTTTTGATGGACTTTGACGTTTCAAAAGCTTTTAGAAATGACCCCCCCCCCTCTCTCTCTCCTTGAACCACATTTCTCCAGACTTCAGGGGCCAAAACCTCTCCTCTGTAAACACTAATAGACTCATAGCTTCTGTATGTTTTTGCTCGTTGCCATGGCAGCCGCTCTCACAAATCACCCTTCCCACAGTCGTCAGCGCCAGGCCCTGGGTGACCTTGGACTTTCTTAACAGTAGTTTGTCTGATTAGAGTCAAAGCAAAGAAAGTCGTCAGCTACTAGTTAGACATTAAATGGGATCGTAGTCAAGCGTTGGTGTTTGTTTCTGGGCTTTTGGTTTTGTAGTGCAGCTGCAACAACAGAAGAGGGAGACAAACAGTGTGGAGCTTCAGGCTTGTCTTCACTTTTTTTTGGGCCACATCTGACAACCATAAACCCAACACTTAAACAGTTCTTCTGGTTTCCTCACCACAAGATTGTAAACACCATGTGCGGCTGATTTTCTGTTTTTCTATATGTGATTTCAGGCAAAAGTACCTTTTATAACACAGCTTTAACCCATAAAGACCCAAACATCCACTGGTAACCAACATAATATAGGGTTAAATTGACCTGTTTTAAAGTTTGAACATCTAGGAAAAATAGTTAAAAGTATTTTTTTCATTAAGGGTGGAAGGGTGGAATAAACATATAATATTTAAATAAATGGTGGATCACCCCCTTCATGTTTATATTACGTAGATACTGTTTGAGTCAAACTGGAGGTAAAAGGGTGTCAGACATATTATGTTATGTTTCAATGTTATATTTTATATTCTCTTATAAGTGAAAATTAAAAAGCCTTTATTAAATTGGCTTGGTTACAAAAACCTGTAAAATCATATATAAACCCCAACGCGTTTCGGCATCATAGCCTTCATCAGGGAGTCTGATGTTGTAATAACCAAGAAGAGACATGGTTAGATTTTTGGAGGAATAGGTCAAAGTTAATTTTTTAATGATTTTTTTTCAATCTTTTTTTTCCGTGATTTACTTAAAAAGGGATGAAATTTCTTTTTTTTTTTTGATGAAATTTCAAATGTCTGCAGGTACAAAACTATTGGTTGAATTCATAACACGTTTGTTTTATTAAGTTGTAATGACCTAGACTAGATGTGGTTAAATTTTCAGAACAATAAGTCAAAGTTGAATTTTTTACCCATTTACTTATAATAGATGAAACATGTGGGAGGGGTGGGGCTTGTTGTCCCTGGCAACACTTGTTTTTTTTCTTGATTTTTTTTTTTTTTGCCAGTTATATGTAAGGAACCAAATATAGTAACTTAATTAATCTTTATTTTTGACATAATAAAAAAAAAAGGAAAATATTCAGTGTTGTTCGATCCTCCAATAACACTTTAAAGTTCATATTTTCAGAGTAAAGAGTTAAAACTTAAAGAGTAAAAGTGTCGTTTTCCCGTATCTCCTTTGCTCTGTCAACAGATAAGTGTGTTTCTCACAGTCCCAGATTCCTCAGTTCTATCACCTGATACCCCTGTCGTCTTCCTCACGCCTTGTTATTCACCAGCTTGTCCTCACATTTTTACCCATAATGCCCTGCAGCTTCCATCCCTCACTTTTGGCGAACGTCCCCAACATTCTTCGCACCATTCCTTCTCCATAAACCCCATCAGAACCTGTGAGCCAGATGATGCCCGGTGTTGATTAACATTCCCGTCCTGTGTTGGGGCCGACATCGCATGCTGTCACTTGCACTGGTGTTATCTGTGAGAGGCGGTTCCCCCTGCATGTGCGGAGGGTGGGCGCGCCCTCACATGGAATGTACCCACCTAAAATGCTTCTCTTGGCAGAACCGTCATAAAAAAAAACATATCAGCGCTGGCTAATCAGGTTTATCACTGCATGCAATCAGTAACAGGAGAGGAAAGGAGGCGTACCGACACAGACGCCACAGTATCAGAGGGAAAACTCTAGACACATACAGGACAACTATGACTGCAGTTTTACCATATAATTTAGAATATTATGTGTAATAATTAGGACTGTCAAAATTAAAACATTAATGTGGATTAATCCATCATTAGGATTAATATGATTATTATTATGAAATACTTATTTACAGTTGTTTTCTTGGAACTGTCGAAGGTGTTTAATAAAATAATTGCATAAGAGTCCAAATACAGTAATGTCCCATGACAAACAGAACTTCAATTGTTTGCTATTCCGATATTTATTTCAGGATCGTGTATGTCATTGTTGTGGATAATCCCTTATGATCGAACTGAAGCAGAAATGAGTTTAAAGGTAAAAATCTGGGTCATTCAGTAACACTAATATGTCAAATATGAATTTTTTTTTGGGGGGGGGGTTCTGTATTTTAGTAGTTTTTGAGCAGGTTTTGGATTTTTTTATTTTTTATATATTTTTATAAAAAAAATTTTTTGTAAATTTTACTTGATTTTAGCATGTTTTATATATTTTTTTGTGTTGGTGTATAAGAAATTTGATTACAAAGAAACAGAACAGTTGACCAACAAAGCATTGGTCAGTTTACGAAATATGAAAAGTGCAAATATATTCCCTTGTTTGTTTAAATTTATTTGCTCATAAAAAATTAAATGTATTTAATATAGATTAAAAATTAATATTAAATCATGATTAATCAAAATCACATCAACCCTGTGATTCATCAGATAATATATAAAATGACTGCTTTAGTAATAATACATGGAAGAAAACTATTAGAAATTTCAGTTCAGTTTAGATTTTTTTTGTCCTTGTTTGTAAACTTCAGGTTGCCATGGATACACATTGATATTGAATATGAAAGTTATTACACAAAAAAACCCCAGATATGTAACGCAGTCCATATGTATATGTGGACAGATAATTAAAGAAGCAAAGTTCAACGTAATAAAAGTTAAGCTGTTAAATTAACTGACTTATTGTCGTATTATTTAACTTTATTAAACCTTTAAAATTCACTTATATAGAAATAATCTGACATTCAACATTTCACCCTTAATGTCTTATTGGACGACATATGACTTTATACGTTTTGTGACATTTTATTTTGTGTTTTCATATTCTGAATCTAAGACGTAAAATATCCACAAAGTGGCTTTTGATAATATGCTGTATATTTAACTTTTAGCTCCAGTACTTTTCACATTTCACATCCAATACAACCACCCTTTGTTTTCTTCAATGTCTTCTTTGTTTTAATGTTTAGTAGAACTAAAAGTACATTTATTTGGACAAATAAAATGATAAAAACAGAAATAGCTCATATTAGTTTAATTTCAGAGCTGGTATTTGTCCATTTTACATATTTTCTCAATAATAATCAAAATCACTTCAGTTCTTACATTAATATCGATGTCATTGTACTGACAAAAACTGTGATTTTATTCACGCCACGTTTTCTTTTATCTGTTTTAGTCACACGAGACACATAAGCATTAGTATTTTACAGAAGTGTAAAGTAACTAAGTAAAAGTACTTCATTACTGTACTTAAGTAGATTTTTTTTTAGGTATCTGTACTTGAGTGTTTATTTTTCTGGCAACTTTTTACTTTTACTCCCTACATTTTTGTATAAATATCTGTACTTTATACTCTTAACATTCTCAGTTTTTACAAACTAAACAGATGTGACAGTAGGAAAAATAATTAGCTTCAGAGAGAAAATCAGTGGAGGAGAGAAACTGTGACTTTATATATTTATAGTTAAATGACTATTATCTCCTAATTTTGACATTTTATTTCACAATCTTTACTTTTATGAGAAAAGTCAAAATGATTATCTCACACTTTTGACTATTAATCTTAAAATTATGCATTTTTATGTCTTATTTATAACTTAAAAAAAATAATTCATGACTTTTTATCTCAATTGTGACTTTTCTTCCCCCATTATTTGTAAATTTCCTGCCCATATCCACAAAATTGAGTAACTGTGACTCAATCAAACACATTATCTACACACTAACTCACTTTTAAAAGCTTTATTTTAGATACTTTTAAAAACATTCAGATTTTATTTTCTTAAGTAGTATTGTGTTCATGACAAAAAAGCAGTTTTACTTTTTACTTTTGTATTTTATTACAATCGAGAAGTTGTACATTTTTACTTTTACTTAAGTAAAGAAGTTGAATGAGTACTTCTACTTTTACCAGAGTATTATTTCACACAAGTAGCTGTACTTCTACTTAAGTACAGAATGTGAGTTTTATTACGTAACCACTGTTTTTAATGACTTCTGATGGTCTAATCTTTTTTTTTTTCGCACAACTGTAAATATAGACGACTCGCTATTATGGGAAAAATTGAGGCAAGTTCTGGTTGCCTCTTTAATTACAGCTGCAGATCAGTGATTGTAACCCACCTATGTCTATAAAAACACCTGTGATTAGATAAATTCTGCACCACAGGGTGTGTTTTTATGGGTTTACAGACTGAAAACAAACAAAGACACAGACGTCTCATGCACACTCACTTGACTTGAGTTACAATTTGCAAAAGCATAATTATGAAATTTTAACCCAATGACACTAATAATCTACGAAACTCACAGAAAATAAATATATATGATATTTGCATTTTACTAGATAATATGGGAGTATTGTGGCGGCTCTGGGGGATTTGTTTATGTCTACCGTTGTATTTCGTGACACAAACGCAGCTTATGTGATTATGTTAAAGTCTGTTAAAGGTTTAACATCAGTAACTTCACTTTCTCTTGTCCTGACAGGCCGCCTCCCACTGTCGGCATCTGAAGAATTCCTGTCTTTTATGGTGTTGTGTCAGTATGTGTGTGGAAAGTGAAGGCAGCTGAAAGGTGTTGCAGGTATTCAGGCCAATGGGACGTTAATGAGACGGCGTAGGTTACGAGTGCAAGTTAGAACACCTGCGATTTAAAGATAGTCTGTAACTTCCCTGCGTAAAAATGTGTTTTTGGTTGTGCATCAGATTATTATTTTTAAGAATGTTTTTTTCATTCGTTTTTTTTGTATAAAATGTGTAAAGAGGATACTAGTGATATAAAAAATACAAAACAAAACCAAAAAAAACTGCCAAAAGAACAGTCAACCAACATATTAAAGTGTGTGCTGATAAGTTTTGGATCCAACTGAAGCAGAAATTACTTTAAAACTCAAAATGTGGATCATTCAGCAACAATAATCTGTCAAATTGTCTTTTTTTTTTTTTCGAAGAGTTTTTGAATAAATTTTGGATGTTTCACTGCTTTTTTGGTTAGGTTTTTTAGGTGTGAATTTTACTGGATTTTTGCACATTTGGTATATTTTTTAATATTATTGTTATTATTAGCTCATCCATACAATGTCTGATGAGCTATTGCTGTCGGGCTTCGTCCACAATTCACTAAAATCGCGTCTCCTCCCTCAGTTCTCAATGGATTTAAATTCTGGTTCATTCATTATATATATATATATATATATATATATATATATATATATATATATATTTCACTAAAAAGAAAGACATCAGTAACAGATTCATTAAATACTTGGTGTGAGAGATTCACCAATGTGAATTTCAAGAAGGTATTATATTTTTTTGGAGTCAGAGGGATGACACTGTTCATGTCAGACGTCCAGAGGGGGGTGATCGGATTTCCATGACACTGCACCTCTTGGCCACACACAGAGCAACGTCCATGAATGTAACCTCCTGAGACCAGGGCCGCAGAGTGAAGCATGCAAAATATGGTCAGAGCGCAGAGAGGTTTTCAATTCAAAGGTCAGAGCGACATTTTCGTGTCACTCCGATACTTTCTCACCATGAGTCAAGGACGTGAAGAGGTCCTCGGGTTCTGAGCAAGTTCTGTTCCTACGCTGGTGACGTAAACCGAACTTCCACGTGAGTCGGAATTAACCCTTCTCAGTCCACTTTACAAACCCGCTGGTACCCACATTAGACCTGTAACCAAATCTGGGATTAAACCCCTCATTTATTTATTAACTCACTTTTAAGGACTTTGTTTGGTTAAAACACACACCATCAGTTCTGCTCAGTCACATCTGTGGTTGGATATAAACTTAACTAGGCTTTATGGTTTCATCCATGAATCTGCTTTTATTTTTTCACTTCCTGTCCCACTACCCACCCACACTCCCTTGAACAGGAACAGTTAACAAGGGTGAGAAAGGTGAGGATACTGCGAAAATGACAGAGCACAAACAGACACTATGGGGTGACGAGACAAAACAGCAGACGAGACTCTGTTGTTGTAAAGTCAAAACAGCGTAGGTCGAATACTGCGTAACCCGAGGAACTCCTGTACACAAAGACTCGGGTTACGTGGACCCTCAAGGGGGTGATGGAAAAAATGTCAAAAATCTTTTTTGTCTTGATAATTTGATCGAGTGTCGAGCGATGTCACCAGAGCAGCGTGACGACAAAGGTGAGTGGAGAGTGGGTTTTGAGCAATAGAGTGAAGTAGAGAACACCCACATAAGTCAAGTAGAGAACGCCTGCACAAGTCAAGTAGAGAACGCCCACATAAGTCAAGTAGAGAACGCCTGCACAAGTCAAGTAGAGAACGCCCACATAAGTCAAGTAGAGAACGCCCGCATAAGTCAAGTAGAGAACGCCCGCATAAGTCAAGTAGAGAACGCCCGCATAAGTCAAGTAGAGAACGCCCGCATAAGTCAAGTAGAGAACGCCCGCATAAGTCAAGTAGAGAACGCCCGCATAAGTCAAGTAGAGAACGCCCGCATAAGTCAAGTAGAGAACGCCCGCATAAGTCAAGTAGAGAACGCCCGCATAAGTCAAGTAGAGAACGCCCACATAAGTCAAGTAGAGAACGCCCACATAAATCAAGTAGAGAACACCCACATAAGTCAAGTAGAGAACGCCCACATAAATCAAGTAGAGAACGCCCACATAAATCAAGTAGAGAACACCCACATAAGCAGGGAGTGGGAATTGCTTGGTGCTCAGTTCCATTCACATGCCTGACACTTTCACAGCTTTATTGATGAAAAACAATAAAACATGTTGTCCACTATAAAAGACATTCCATTAAAATGTTAGAAACGCATCTGAAAGAAAGTGTTGCATTGCACTGTTTCAAAAAACGTCAATTATTTAACATAAAAAAGGCCAAACTTGTACTTCCCTGGGTCTCAAGAGGTCAAGTTTGACATTGTTCGTCAGATTCTTGATGCAGATCAACACAGACAACAGAACACTCAAGTTATCATGTAACAAAAACGCAAATGCAACCACTGTCCTTTTACATTTCCCTGCACACAGACATGTACTGTTGAGCCGCGCAGACACACAAACAATAGCTGCTTTGTGTCTGGTTAATTATCAGCAGCAGTGTGTACTATGAGCTCCTGAAAGCCCGGTCTTTGTCATCTTTTTGTCTTTTTGTCCATTCATTCTGTTTCCACACATGCTTTTATAACCGCCTGGAACAGTATCTAAGGAAAATAAACCCAACCAAATGCTTCCAATTGGATTTCAGTCCTGCAGGTTGTTCTTATTATACTTTCTTAAATGCTTCTATTCTCCGTGCTGCTGGATTCGCTCCTGTAGACCCACCCCACGTCCTCCTCCTTAATCCCACTCCCACCCAAGCAAAGCCTACGTCGTGTCCTTCATGTACGGAAACAAAGCCCTCAGTGCTGCTTCGTCTGTAATTGTGTCCTGATGGAGGAAGAGCTTTAAGAGCCTGAGGTTTTCTTATGATTGTACCATGTCGAGAAATGGCCGAGGACGTACTTTCCACTGTGTGTCCTGGTCTGGTCTCCTGTGTGTTGCTGTTGTGTGTCCTTGTGCAGCCCCCCCCATCTCCGACCACACACTTTCATCTGTTGGCTGGTGCAGGTGGGGGTCATCTGGGGTCAACAGGCTCCACTGGACCACTTCTGTACACGTTGGACTAAATAAGGGACTGTCCGCTTTTCCAGACTAGTGACCTGTGCTGGTCTTTAATTTTCAGATTCTTTCCAAGATGACCTGAGGTGTGTGTTGGTGTATGAGCTGCTCATTATTTAACTGAACAGAGTTTAGGGGATATCATGGCTGAATGGCCTTCATGTTAATGCGATAATTTCAAAGATACATTTTTTATTTTTTATTTTTTTTTAGAAAGTATCTACTTCAGACATTAAATGTGCTAAATCGTACATACTTTTTTAATGAGAGGAATCAGAAAACAATTATTTTTAATATATATGATGGTGTGTTATTCCACATATATGCTGGTTTATGTACATTTATACAATGGATTAGTAAATATTCCACTAGAAAGAACCTGTAAAGTGAATGGATCATAATGTGCAGACAGTGTTTGGAAGTAGATCTGAGACCAATATTCCTTTGGACTAAAACCTATTCATTTTAATAATTTCGCATTTTGACCCCAGACTTATCTTGGAAACTTGAGCCAACCAGCATTTAAGACTTGAGTTTTATTTATCAGTAACACGTATGTGGTAACATTTCATTAGTTTTATTCCAGAAATATTTTACTTGTAGACCAGTGTTATCACAGAGAGGAAGATCTGATTTGATTTTGGATTATTTGATTTCTAGATTGGCTACAAGGGGGTGCTTAAATGTTTAAAATCACTAAACACTCTCTGGAACTATTTGTCTGATTGACTTCAAATTAAGTGCAAATGAAAGGTCATGACCTGGGGACTAAAACCTATTGTCTTGTCGCCTCCGCCAAAGAGGTTATGGTTTTGACTGCGTTCATTGTTTGTTTGTTTGTGTACAAGATAACTCAAAAAGTTATGGATGGATTTTGATGAAATTTTCAGGGTAGGTTGGTAATGGTGATGATTAATGGGGAAATGATTAGCTTTTGGTGGTGATCTGGAGGGGGGGTCTACCTTGGCGGAGGTCTGCGCTCAGTGCTTTTTAGTTAATTCTAAGAATTTCACATTTTGACCTAAGATTTACCTTTTCTTTATCAGTAAGACACACATGGTCAAATGTAATTAGTTCCGGAAGCATTTCACATGTAACCCACTATATTAGGTTTAGAAATTCCATGTTTCATTTTTGGTGATTGTGATCGTGACCTTTGACCTACATTCACCAAAATTTAATGGGATCTATTCTGGACCACCTTATACCTTTCTTGAAAATGTCATGGAAATTGGTCCAGTAGTTTCTGAGAGTCAAAGAAACACACAAACGGACAAAAATCAACCCAAAAACAATACAGGGTAATAACAATTTAACTTAAAAAAAAACATAAACATGAGCATCATACTGTTGCTGGACAATTTTCATGCAAGAATTAATCTAAAAAGTCAAACTTAGGGCTTAAAACTCATCAAAGTGAAAAAATAAGGTGAGAAGAACAGCATCTTAAAGGGTTAAATTTAACTTTTTTTAAAATGCTTTTAATAAATTAGCTGAGTTTTGATAAATATTTGCAGCTGCAGTAAGGTTTGATTCCACTGTTTTTTGCCATTTCCAAATTGTAACCAGATAAATAGACCGAACAACAAAGGAACCACATGAAATGATTTTTACCAACCCAATCCAAACCACATTGATGCTGATTTGACATGTAACTTCAACAGATGCATCTCAGTGCGGATGCTCTGCCCACTCACAGTGGATTTCACAGGAGATTTTCTGTCTCTCTCACAGCAGACAATAGCGATGTTAAAAATGATTGGAGTCTGTGCTTGTGATCACTGTCAAGGACGATAAAGAGAACAACAGTGTGGACAGATGACAGAGATAAATGGTCATGTGAGGACGGAGGCTTCTGTTCTGGCAACTGGAAAGTCTAAGGAAAGGCAACATGCTCTGTTGTTAACATACCACATGTCAATTTACCTTCACTGTCAAAGATGAATGCATACATAAGCAACATGTAAAACTGACAGTTGACTGTACGTGGTGTTGAAAAACACTTATGTCAGTGGTTTCCTACTTTTTTTGCCTCGTGACCCCATTTTAATATCACAAATTTCTGACATTTAAAATGGAGATATTTATATCCCAACATGGAGTTTTGTGGATGATAGATGATGATAGCGATGATGATGATGATGATGCCTTTATTGTCATTACATTAAAATACAACAGACTGCACATGCCCCCACCCACATAAAAACTACAAACAACACTATACCACACCATACACTACACAAAACATAACATTTGTATTTAAAAGTTCATCAGTAAAATCTGTATAACATATGCTGGTGGCTGTGGTGGATGTTGGTGATTTATAGAGTGAGTGGCTTTTGGGGAAAAACAACAACTGCTAATGAGTCTAGTGGAGTGTGATCTAATTGATGTGTGTCACCTCCCTGAGGGTAGAAGAGTGAAGAGGTGATGACCGTGGTGGGAAGTGTCTGTACTGATGGACCTGCTGTTGTCTGATAACAGGTGTTAGCCATGTCCTGAAGTGGTGGAAGATGGAAGCTAATGTTTTAATCCGCCACTAGCTTCACCTCTGCTGGATATTCTTCATTACGTATTCTTCAATACTGAGTTTGGAAATTCCATGTTTTCCATTACAATAAATATTATAGAAAGGAAAAATTGATTAGATTTTGGGTGTTTAACCATTTTTACATTCATAGACAAGGGAGCATTCAAAAGTAAAAAATCACTAAGCACACTTTGTAACTATTTGTGTGACTGAAAGGTCATGACCTGGAGATGCCTTATGTCATCATGACATCATTAAGGATTGGGGGTGATGGGGGTCTGTGAAAGTAAGGAATCTATGCTATATAGAAATAGAACATTTATGTCCATAGCTTAAACAGAATTATCAGGGTAGCCGTCGCAATTTTAATAATTTTTAGATATAAATTGTTTGATTTTCAAGGGTCTCTGAGGGGGTCCCAAAATATCCAGGGGGCTGTTCATAGATGCACATACCTATTATTATACATACAAGGTCTGAGCCGATTTGTCCCACCCCCATCTTCTTCTGCAATGACTCTTAACTCACTATGTGTCCAGAGTGACACAAACATTGCAGAAAGCAAACGGACATCGGCATAGCTACATAGATACTGATGCCTATGTCGTTACCATGGCAGCTGATGCAGATGGGTTTTTAATGTCTGAGACACACAAATCAGATTTTCTACTTGGAAACAACACACAAGGTGATACGATTTGTTTTGAGAAGAAAATCTGATTATCCTTAGTCATATGCAGACAATAAACGTAATGAACTTGATCCATTTATTGACAAAGTGCTGCTTCTTTTATCTTTTGTCCATTTGCACTGGTTGTAACTCGTGCAGGGGTGTGCTTTGGGTGCAGGGTGGGGGTCTTTCTGATCTTAGGTGTGGTTTGGTGGGTGTGGTTGATGTGCACATAACTCTTAAGGAGGATCTTCCACATAGACCACTCTGTGATGAATGGCACTTCTGACACCGTAGCCCGCAGGCAGGCATTTTGCAAGAGGTGGTGAGAAGAAAAAAAGGAAAAATAGAGCATAGAATGTCAGAGACGGAGTAAAAGAGCAGGAACTGAATCAGAGGCTTGAAACACTCCCACTCAACGACAGGAGCCCTCACTGGGAAGCAGAGTTTTAGGCAACAGGAAGAAGTGGACTTGTCATAAAGCAGGCGACGTCTCCTCTAAACCGGCAGAGGCTTGGGTTTTGTTTTGAGCAGCGATGGCAATGGGGCAGAGATTCCGAAACTACTCCTCTGACAGCGTGAGCAGTGACAGGGTCTTCGTAGAGGACGCCTACTATCACAATATGCTCAAGGCTACGGATTACAGGAAAGGTAGAGTGGGAGTTTAGACATTTATTTATGTGAATTTACTGTTAATTTCACTCATTTTTTTCTATAATATGTATAAATAAGGTGAGTTTGTATAGAATTGGTTTTGTCTGTGGTGGTCTTCTGCCTCCTTTTTATCAAATAGGCCACACCCCTCAATATGTCACAGAGTTTCCTGCTTTTATTGGCTAACGCTGCCGACACCCATTTGGGGAAAATTACATTAAAGTGGAGATTATTTGACAGGACACGCTCTCAGGCGACTGCTGATGATCTGAAGCGTCTCCTATTACAAAGAGAATATTACTTTTATAGATGAAAAGAAAGGCTGTGTCTGCAAATGATTGATGATTATTTATATAAGATGTTGCAGATTTTTTTTAATGTTAATGTTAATCCAAACTTTTTTCATGCAGTTATGAGATACTTTTTCCCACAAAAATGCATAAACTAGTGTAACAAACTGTACCAGATGTCAACATAGTCTGAGCTGAAAGTATCAGTCATGGTTTTTTAATCCATATACACCCAGCGCCACTTTTGAGTTTTTCACTCTATTTAACCTTTTTTTAATCATTTACCACCGTTTATTACTATGTTATTCTCAGTTTTTTTTTCCCCAGTGAAAATCATGCATAAATAAATACATCTATATTTAATTCACTGATGATGTATATCAAAATACCCTGCATATTTTAGTCTCTATTATTGATTGACTGCTTTTAATTTCTGGCAGAATAAATAAATTCTGAAATAAATTCAAAGAGGCTGTGACTAGTTATTCGTTGTTGCGTAATTTAAAATGGAATAGAATGGAATAGAAATTTTACTATGATTGTGATGCAATTACATTTTAGCAATGTCTCTTTGGCGCTGTCATAAAATCATCAATATCAATAAAAGATCAACAATCACTCAATAAAAGACAATATATCACAACAGCACTATAGTATAAAAAACACATATAATAAAAAGCAAAAAAAAAAAAACAATGTATGTGACCCTCTTCTTGGGTAGTTAATGATATATTCAGGCCATGTTAGGAAGAGGAAGATGGATCATAAATGTGACAACACCTCTGCTATGATCTTTTCTTTTGGACACAAAATTGCAGGCTAGTTAAATTTTTTTCATGTTATTAACTTTTACAGAGGCTGTTTTACATAAATAATCCTCATCATGTTTCATAAATACTTTGGTATGCGTGTAATAATAAAAAAAAAAAAGCTCAACCAAATGGTAGAGATGATAGTAAAGGGTTATGAAATGCTAATGCTAATGTGAATTACTAATGATACAAACACAAAGAGTTAATACATCTAATTTGAACCAAATCACAAATTATGTTGGTAAGATCAGTGAAGGAGTAATTTTTGAGTTTTAATACTTTAGTTAAATTTAGGGTCAGTAAAAAAAAAAAACCTTAATCTATGTTTTATGTTAGAATAGTCCCTGTGAGGTGGAAAAAGCAACAACAACAAAAATGTGATTTTTGTAGTGTGACCAACAAAGGATTAAACAAAGTCACTCCATGGGTTTTACTGTTGAATCAATGTTGTAGAAGATGACAGTGTTTCCATGGCAACAAACTGTACTTGACAGCAAATATTTCAGTGTAGTGATAGGATTATTGGAACAGCGGGTGTTGAACTGTTTAGATCAGTAGATAGTTTAGTTTAACTGGGTTTTTATGGGTTAAAAACACAATGTCATTCTTTTAGAAGCGTATGTCTTCCATCTTATCTTTAAGTTTCTTTGGCCTCGATGATAAAAGGAGGAATCTGCAGCCCCGGGCTACAAAAATCTGCCAAGCAAACTCATTATTTGTTAGAGGGATCAGTAGGGTTTACCTTTGCTTTCACATATTTCACAGGTTTGAGTTTTGGAATGTTAAGCTTTGGTCGGACCCTGACGCCTCCCATTGTATTTACTGTCATGAAGAAACAACTGTGCGTCCTGTGTGAGCAGCGTCAGCAGCTTCTGACTTCACAACAAAACCATACTTTTGTGGTCTGATGAAACTGTAGACCGTAGAAGCCTCCGGGAGTGATTTCCACGTCTGTGTAAAAAAAAAAAAAAAAAGTCAAAAGCCTGTTTCTGACTCATCCACATAATGTCATAATATAATGAAACGTCTTTTGGCACCAGGGGATGTTGTCTTCTTCTGTGGTGTCTTTGTTTTCTACATATAAACACATTTTCTGTTAAATGAACTCCGCTTTTATCAGATCTCATCCCGAAAATTAAATTAAGCTCTTATTTTGGATGAATGAGAAGAAAATGATACATAATTTACTGTCTTTATAAATCTCACATTTTTTTAAGTTAGTTTTTTTGTTGTCGTACACAGTCTGTAGCAGTGTCTGCTGGTCTTTAAAACACACGAAGGTCATTATCGCCTACATCGTAAAATTTGTAGGGCTGTCAAATGATTAGTGTTTTTAAATTGGATGAATCATAAGGTTTGTTTGCGTTCATTTTGACTAATCATGATTAAAACACTTTGTCAGTTGATTGCTTTGTTTCAGGGTTTTTTTGTACTGAAATTTCCCACAAAATACACCGAAATACACTACACTAAAAATATACTAAACATGCTAAAATTCACAACTGCCCCCAAACTAACACAAAAATGTGATTAAATATCCGAAACCTAGTCAAAAACAAATGTATAAAATATTCAAAACACAGGGAGAAAAAAATTATATATATATATATATATATATATATATATATATATATATATATATATATATATGCAGTTAATATTTATTCAACATCAACAGTTTCAGCAAAACTACTGTAAATAACTTTAATTGTTAATCAGATTAATCATGATGATGAATTAATCCACATTAATGCATTAGTTTTGACAGCCTTAAACATTTGTCATATTATTTATATGTAAATGTTGCCCCTGTTCCTTTTAAAGAAAATGTTCTGCAACCCTATCGTACCACAAAGGCCACTTTTCCAGTGGCTGTGGCTCAGTAGGTCCAATAACCAAAGGGTTGACAGTTTGAATCCCACTCTGTCCTAGTCATGTGCTGTCATGTCTTTACATGTGTGAACGTTCAATGGTTGATGGAGAGACCAAGTTTGCAGCTATGTTTCTGTCAGTTCACCCTTGGGTAACTGTGGGCATATATGTAGTTTACCACCACTGGAGTGTGACTGTGAGAGTGAATAAATGATGGATTCACTGTACATGCTTTGGAGTATGTGTTAATAGAAAACCACAATATAAATCTAATCCATTATTATTATTATTGAACAAGGAAATACTGTGTGTTTTATTTACAGTGTAATAAGTAGTAGTAAGTAATTTCACTAATAAATGAGTTAGTTTGTCTCTTGCAAAGTCCATGATGGGACTGAGCTGAGCTGTGTGGTGACGACGTGTTCCTCAAAATACCTGTCAATCAAAACAAGATTCAACTGATCCTCCAATCATCACGCAGAAGCTGAGGTGGGGGGGGTGGGGGGGGGGGTGTTACGGGTCTGATCTGCTGAACTATCCAGTGCAGTTTGGTTCTGGTCACATGTTGGAGGTTCTGGGTTCAGACACTAATGTTTATCGCTCTGTCTGCGACTGTGGGAAAGACCTTTTTTTTTTTTTTAAACTTAATGATCTCTCTCATCAGATTCTCATCAGATGAAGGGGTAGAAATGTGGTTTTGATGATTTTTTTTTGCTCAATTTTCTTACTGCCAAATGAGTTTTTAAAGTAATGGTTCCCAAGTCAAGAGTGGAGACATGTCTGGGAGGTCACAAAATAAATGTCAAAGGTTGTGAGATGGAAAAAAAAAAAAAAAAAAGATGTATCTGCAGAAAGACAGGATTTAGTTTAACTTTATGATACTTTTAGAAGATTTCATAACACAGGATGCCCTCATATGTCAGCTGTACTGGTTGATGTTTGCTGATTTTGATCTGTATCAGTTTTGATGTTTAAGATATTTCAACAAACGCAGCGGTAGATGTTTTATCTGTTGTCTTCTGTTAAAGGTTTTGTCATGAATTTGTTTGTTGATTCAAAGATAATGTGTAGAGGAGATAAAACAGAACAAAGAATAGATTAAAATAGTTACTATTTTTGTATTGATGATGAAGTTTGAATGGTTAAAGGTGAGAAAAAGTAAATTGTAAATGAAAAGATAAGACTAATATCAGCACTACTGTAGCTTCCTGCCCATGATTTGTTTTATTTTCTCTATGTAAAGACTAAAGGACTGTTGTGCATGTACTGCACGCTTTCACTTTTTCATTTTTGACAATTTTGTGTTCATAAATATGATATGAATGTTGCCCGCATTCTATATTTTTATTTTATTTACAAATTTTATTACAAAATTTGTACTTGTATTGTTGAGTCTAAAACAATGAAACCATGGAAAACCATTCAAATTAATATATAAATGAAGAGCTCATAGTTCGTACTTGTGTGTTACAGTATAAGTATTTAATACTGCACAAAAAAACACTAATGCAGAAAAATCTGTGTTGCTGGTCATTATTTTCACATTACAAGCAATGTAATTAATACTGAATGTAAAATTAACTTTGCAATAAAATGTGCTTTCCATGTAGGATATTGAAATATTGATTTAATCTGAAATTATAGAAGTATCATGACAAAGATACAACATTTAAAGGACTTGTAGGGCCATATTATGTAATAACAGTGTATAATAATGTCATTATTTTTCTCGACATTATGTAATAAGAACACATTTTATAATAACAGGTCATAATTTTTAATACAATTCTTTAGCACATTTTGCATGTGCATCCCTTTTTTTTAAAGAAAGTGTAATCATTTGTCATCATTTAAGTAATAAACCATCGAAATGAATGTTGTAATTTGAAAAACCATCAGAACAAGAGAAGAGCTGTAGAATAACTGTCCACTATAGTGACCAGTGAGTTAAATATAAAACCAACAATCTGCTTTAAACAGCGTCTGTTTGTGTTTATCTTTGCAGATGAACGAGACCGAGTTCAGAAAAAGACTTTCACTAAATGGGTCAACAAACACCTGGTGAAGGTAAGACACTGGTGCAACACACACACACACACACACACACACACATTCACATGTTCTCCAACTACCCAGGACGCTGCGTTCAGGTCCAACTGTAGCATTCACGTCTCCATAGTAACCAGAGTTTGTGAAAAAATGTCTGATCCCAGTCTCACTGCTGGAAAAACTTCAGTTGAAAACGGCAGCAGAGAAAGTGGGAACAGCGCTGTTGAGCCACATTTTGTAATAAACATCTAAAATCTAATAACTTTTTTCCATTTCATTTTGTAATAAACTGCCCCAACACATTTTGTAACACATTTAGCCACATTTCTATTTCCAAAATATATTTGTAATTTCAAATTGTCCATATGTCTAATTACCAGCCAAGCCATAAACCACTTGTTTCCCAAACAGCTCCTTGAGTTTTAACGCCACACCACCAAAGCGCCCTCCTGCTGCAAAATGTAAAAACGTACATTTTGCCATTACTTACCAGGTTTGATTTGGATTAATCTAAATGAATCCAAAGCAAACCTGGTAATTCAGGTTTGAAATCCTCTTCTTCATCATGGTAAAATTTATTACAAAATGCGTTGGGGCAGTTTATTACAAAATGAAATGAAAAGGTTATTACATTTTGGACGTTTATTACCTCCCTCCATTCCACACACCTCCCCTGAAAAACACTGAAACCCTTCGGAAATATTGAAGGACGTTGGACAAAACCCCTTCTCTGCACAATATAACGCACACATGTTATTTGTGTTCACTGTATGTGTGTGTGAGAGTGAGTCACCAACACCTGGTCTGGCTTTAGTTGGATCAGGTTTTACATCTGGACTCCAGATTTCAGGGCTCTGCTGGGGAACAGGAAGTGCCACGATTGAACTCCAAAAGCAACAAATGTTCGATCTGGTACTAAATATGCAGAGGTGATAAATGTACTCACATTGTGTATTTAAGTACAAGGACAGCTACTTGTGTGGGTGAAAAAAATGATCTGGTAAAAGTAGAAGCATTGATTCAACTCCTTACCTGAAGTAAAAGTAAATAAATACAACTTCTCAATTGTAATAAAGTAAAAAAATATGTATATTATTTTTTTTGCTATGAATGAAATAATACTTATTTAATTGCAAAAAATTTTAACATTTTTCAAAAATGTCCAAAATTAAGGCTCTTGAACCCTCTATGCCTACTGTCGCAAATATGCAACATACTAAAAAAAATCTGTTGTATATGCATTTATTTAAACCTTTAGTTAACCAGGTGGATCTATTAAGAACCAATTCTTATTTACAATGATGACCTAGTCTGACCTACAGTCAAATTAATTATCTCCACTTAATTTAATATTACATTTTTTTATTAAAATTTTTTGCTCATATTTAAATTCAGGCGTTAATGGGTTAAAAGTGAGTTAATGTGTAGATAATGTCTTTGGTCGGGTCACAGTACTCAGTTTGAATATGTTTAGAATTTTTCATTGCTTTTTTGTGGATTTTAGGATGTTTTGTATTTTTTTTCTGCATTTTTTTGTTACTTTGTGATATTTTGTCTATTTTGTGGGAAATTTGAGTAAAAAAAAAACAAAAAAAAACCTGAGACAGAACAGTTGACCAACATGAAGTGATCCTGATTAATCTAAATTAATTCCAAAGCCAACGTGTGATTAATCTGATAAAAAAAGTTAATAATTTGACAGCTCTATTTTTTATCCAGTGTATGAAAACAATCAAATATCATTTAGTGTTTTATGTTGATTTATGTCAAATGTTTTCTGATACTCTCTTCATTGTCACTATTGTTCAAACATGTTGAAGATGTCAGTGTAACGTCTGCTGTCCGTGTGTCCACTGAAAACAAAATGACTCACAGACTTTGTTGTCATTTCTGTAAAACTTTCCTCAGATTTGTGTCCAAAACAGTCGTGTGGGTCAGTGTCCTGGCTGACCCATGTGGTGTTTTGGACAGTCGGGCCAAAAGGATCATGGGACAGAGGAGCAACATTTGGCCAGAGCGTCACATTTTCACAACTATCTGCCTCCTTTAACATGTTTCACACTTATTTTCAGAAAATAGGAAACACAAAACATGTGTTAATTGTGCTTTGGTTGTTATTTTGTTTATCCAACTATAATCTGACCAGACCAGAACAATTACAGCCATAAAAAATAATGATGGAAAACATGTTTTGTGAGACGGGATCAGTTCAGTGAAGTGATAAGCAACAGGAAATAACTGTGAACTGGAAACAATCTAAACTCTACCAACTGTATTGTTCCTATTTCTAATCCAAATATCTCATCACACTTAAAATAAGACGTAATCGGTGAGATGTAAGAAATAATGATTGATCGATATGATCATTTTTTGGGACCAATACCAATATATTTTTTGTGTTTGTTGTACTCATACAAGCTCCTGATATTTATAAACTGATATTTGGAGATGATAATTTTTATAACAAATGTCAGAAAATCTTCTTTGTTTTTAGGAAACTTTCATTGAGCTAAAAATAATTTTAAACTACGGATAAAATAAAACCAGTTAGGTAAGAATAACATTTCACATAATAAAACTTACATTCAGATAAAAACAAAACACAGAGTCTTCAAGTCAGTTCTTTCTAGAACAACTTTTACACCTGGACGGTTTATCTGTGAGAAAACTCTTTACTGTCACACCATTTACTTACTACAAAAAAAAGCATCACCATTGCATTAGATTTAAGTACCCCCCCCCCCCCCCCCCCCCCCCCACACACACACACACACACACACACACACACACACATAGTGGTTTCCATGTTTTATGAGGACCTACTTTATAATCATCACTTGTAGGTAAAGTAGCCATTGGTTAGTAAGTGAAGATATTTTTATTTTTCTAAATAAATAAAAATAAATAACCCTAATTAAAAATCCAAAAAGTATTTAAAAATGCATTAAATAAAAAAAATTCTATATTAAAAAAATCCAAAAATGTAAATATATATATATATATATATATATATATATATATATATATATATATATATATATATATAATAAAACAGTAAATACACCTTCAAACCTTTGAAAAACACGTTTCACTTTGCATCTGTTTCCCTTGTGCTTTATGGGGACATCCAGAAAAAAGGACATAATTTGCATAAATGTTCATACTTCACTCAGATTACATTTATATTTAACATTTGTGGGGTTCTATATTTACCAATGTCCCCATAAAGAAAGGAATACAAGCACACACACACACACACACACACACACACACACACACACACACACACACACACACAGATGCAGAACACTGTAATGTCATATTAAATTAAACTCTATAGGTTAATAATTAGACGTCACTTCAGTATATTTTAGAACCAAGGTCGGTGAGTGAAGACTTTGGAAAAGATCATGTATTTTAAGTAAAAATGATCAAATATTTAGATTTGTTGTTTTTTCCAGTGTGTTTGTGCCAAACTAAACCAGGTTCAGTGTGTTTGTCTTGAGTTCCTCACACACTCGTCCTCCAGCTGGATGTCTTTTCTCATCATTCTGTTTCTTCTTTCCATCTTCCATCCTTGTTTCCCATCAGCACTGGAAGGCAGAGGTAGGTGTTAGTGCTGCGTGGACGCCTTTATATCCACCTGCATGTCTGTGGTAACATTTTACCCTCTGCCTTATTTATAACCAAAGCCCTTTTGCTGCTAACCTTTGACCTTTTAACACTTTTTCAACCACTGTGTGTGTGTGTGTCTACTCTGTCCTTTTCTGTACCTTATGTGATTTATGTACAATAGTTAAATCCCTAAATGTTATTAATGTAGTCAAGTTTATGTTCTGGTTGGATTTATTTTGATAATTTCAGTTAATTTACATTTGATTTTTGCCTCCAAATCAGAGCTGTCATGAGTTAACCCTTTAACTCCAGTCAAAATGGACAATAACAGCCGAAAATGTTTAATAAACCAACAAAATAATAAGTAACATGAACAAAATAAGACAGAAATGGAACAAAAGTGAAGAAAAATAATACAATACAATATTAAATGTAGAAATATAAAACAAACTAAGGAACAAAATTAACAAAAATAATAAATATTTATAAAATGATAACTTAACTTAGTTAAAATATACTTAAATGAAGTATAAATAAATGAATAAATATTGTAATTTGGTTCCAGTAGTTTTAGTTTTGGCTTTTTCTTTGTTCTTAATTAGTTGCTTTTTTTACACCTGTTTATTTCCATATATCAGATCCATGAACAAAACACAGTAAAAAACCTGCAATTTTTTTCTGAATATTGAAACTAAACCATCGTTTTAGAATGTGTCAACGCTGACGCATCAGGGGTTAAAGGATTATTTTTATTATTATTATTGATTTAATTTCTTTCTTTCTCAAATCCATGTTTTTTGTTTGACTTTTAATAAGTTTTGCTTGAACGTTTTAATACAAATCTAATTCCATACATGTATAAATGACAAACTGAGACATATTGTTAAAATTACAATTATTATTATTATTTTTAATTTTCAATTTGTTTGTGATTGTTCATATTATTCACTTTTGCGGAGAAAAAAAAGGCGTCTGTAGAAGTCATTGACATTCTCATTGAATTTAACTTTTTCCCTCATTGTAAAACTGAGGTAAAAGTTTGGGGTTGATATTATTTCTAGTTTATTCTATTATTATTCTGCTGGAGACCATGTTGAGTTGAACACATTAAACAATAATGACTTTAACATTCCTAGTCTAAGTAGAAATTTGTGTCTTATTCAACCTGCGTCTTTTTATAGTTTGTGTTAAAATTCTATTTTATTGTCAAAGTGGAAATTAACGAAAGTCAACGGTTATTTTATCAGGGATTTTCCACAAAACCACCCAGTACAGGTCATGAAGATGTTAAAATTAACCAACTTTAAACAACTAATTATATTAACTACATAAATGACAGATATTTCCTTAAATAAAACCTGGTGAAAGAAAGTTAAGTCAAATAGAATCAATTTTTACCATTTTAATTCAATCAGTGCAAAAAAATGTCAGCAATCTGTTTTATATTTATACTTTAGTTGTGGGGATTTATTATACTTCAAATAAAATCTGGTTAAAAACTTTCATAGTCTGGTGAGTTAAATAAGCATGATTAAATAAAGTCTTTTTTTATCTTCTAATTCAATAAATTCTTCATTGTAAGAATGTTGTTAATGTTAATTTTTTTATTTATAATACAATACAACCATGAAGGTGCATAAAATGGGTTCTTTAAGTTCAGTCCAATTACGTTGAAGGAATTTCCTTTCTTTTCATATTTCCTCGTAATAAAACCCACGTGAACAAAGACCTTTAAAAAATAATTTTAATGCAATAAATACAACAATGGAAGCATAGTGTTTTCTAAAGTGTCACTGCCTGATTCATATGAACAGAAACATGACAATAGTTTTAATTTTAAATGCTGTGCAGGAACATTGTAAGTTTAGAACATTTTATTGTTGAGGTCATTGTTGTCGGGGTTTTTTTAGTGAACTTTTCTTGCCGCTTACTTTGAAACAATATATTCATTACATTATATATAATTGTTTTTGTTGATAAGAAAAGATGAATGTTCAACATATTCTGTCGTGAATGTTTTTTCTGCTGGAAAATCCAGTTTTGATCTGGACAGAACTGAGCATGTGCAGAAGGGAACATGTGGGTTTGGCAAAGGGAACAATACTGGGCAGATTTAAGAGGATTTTAATGCAATATTTCACAAATGTATGATGTGTCCAAAAACTTTTTCCTCTACTGTGTGTATATATAACATGTTTTCAGAACTCTGTATTTCATCTATTGTCTACAAATGATCAGACTGAAGAGGAATTATGACCCAAACTATGAATAAATACCACATTATTGATTGAAAAAGAAGCACCCTAAAGTATTGTTCAAGACTTTACAGCAGCTTATATTCTACGTTTTCCATCTAAGTTGCATTTAATTACACTGGTCAACACTAAATCTATTAAGGTAGCATCATGTTGAAGTGCTGAATCCAAAAATCACATTGGTTTTGTTCAATTAGGTCAACTTTGTTTTAGTTTTTGACCTTTTGGTTTACATGTAGGGTTTTTTTCATGTCATATGATGCAAAATCATTTTATTTTATTTCTTGCAATATATGAATTATTTTATATTATTATTTGTTATTATGTTTTTCTTTTATATTACAATGAAATCCTGATTTACTGTGTTTTACTTCTAACCTTGAGATGCTTGATGGTAGAGAACGTCCAGTGCTTGATGTCTGTCCTGTCCTGTTCCGTCCACAGGCCCAGAGACACATCACTGACCTGTACGAGGACCTCAGAGATGGACATAACCTGATCTCCCTTCTGGAGGTGCTCTCTGGAGAGACACTGGTGAGCTTTGGTGACCTTTGACCTTCAAACGTCAGGACATCCGCTTCTGCTGTAACCCCCATGTCCTGTCCTGACCTCTGTATTTGTCCCCCGTCCCCCCCTGTCTTTAACTCCTTTGATTGTTTGTACTGTCCAGTCGACTCATTGGCTACGTTTACATGATGATTTTTAATTCAGAATTATTTATATTCTGAATTAAATAATTCAGAATTAAAGCTATTTCCTTCGTGTTTAGATGGAAATATTAATTCCGAAGAAAGGTTTCCATGGAAACCGGTGTATTCTGCTCTAGTTAATTGGGCTTTAAGAACTGGAGGTACAGAGGGTTCTGATTGGACAGAACGGCCGTTTAACACCAGGACGTCTACGGGAAGGAAACGATCGTGTCCATTTCCTGTTTTGCTTTCATTTCAACTATCAACATGTTACACCAGATAATACATGCGATTTTTGCATTTATTGTTGTGATAATTACGAAGCAGCAGCTCGACTGAATCAACCACAGGAATCAACAACTATTTCCAGCAGCGCGGAATATATGCACCATCAACACGAAATGACCAGGAGCATGTGCAGAAGGATAGGAATAATGTTAAAGAGGAATTATCAAATTAATAATTAAGATCGGAATACACCAGTGACTATTCGGAATTAAGTTTAATTTGGAATTATCGTTTTCAACTGGAATTAGGTGTTTACATGGTTCATCTTAAAGTGAAATTAACTTTTATTCTGAATTAAACAGAAATAAAAACTGTCATGTAAACGGGGCCAGTGTAAGTTGATCTGCTTTACATGTTGATCTGATGCGTCTTCAATAATCTTCCCTCTGGTGTTTTTTTCTCCACTGTTGTGCATGTGATGACAGTTTGGACATTTCAGTACATGCTGAGGTTATGCGCACTCTTTTCCTTTCTTTACCGTAGCTCCTGTCGTTGGGGAACACACCTGTCCGGTGCCTTAAAACACTAATTTCCATCCTTTGCTTCCATCTCGTAACCTTTTTGCACTGACTTGTTCGAGCCCTGGTTTTCTTTCATCTAATTCCTGTTTGCTGACCTTTGCCCTGACCTTTCCCCTCTGCCTCTGCCTTCCTCTCTTGCGATGCTCTTGCTGTGGTAGCCGAGGGAACGTGACGTTGTGAGGAACGTGCGGTTGGTGAGTGGCGCCCGGACTGTGGCTGGCCGCCTCCTCGGGCGTGGCATGTGACTCCACCCCAGGTGGCTGCTGGGTCGTGCATGATCTCAGTCACACTCCCTGTACTGTCCCCTTTCTGTGTCAACATCGCCCTCCATTTTGTTAGCGATCGGCAGCGTCAGGCGTCACAACAGGAGCCAGTTGTTGGGTTTATTTGGACATTTGATGCTAAAAATAGCCGACAGTAATGTGTTTATGTACGAGCGTGAGATTTTAACAAGTGATGACAGACACAACAAACCCTGCCCCGCTAACATATCGTAGCTTATTTTGGTTTTGATCCAACTGACAATAATAATAAATGTATTTTTATAGCATTTTTCATACAATGATTGTTGCTCAAAGTGCTTTTATTTACAAGAAATAAAACACAAATTCATAAAAGGCTTAATTAAAGTGCAGAAAAAGAAAATGTTCACAAATTTACATGTGCACTAAGTGATTATACATAATTATAGAAGTTATAAAAGAAAAGAAAATGAGATGTTATAAGTGATTATAAAGATTTTATAACATTTCAATACAATGGTACATTCAGGCTGATGTGTGTGATGATGTCGTCATATCAATTATCTCTCTTTCTCTCTCTCTCTTTTTATTTACTTGATCATCTGTTGTGTATATCTGTGACCCTCCAGCACTAAACCAGTGGTTCAGTCTCACAGCAGTATTTCTAGTTATAGCCTCAAATACATTATATGAGTCAAAATTATCGAATTTGAACATCTCCTGAACACTTCTAACTATGAGAGTTTTTGTGAAATTTCTACCATAAGTGTTTCAAATCATGTCTTTTAGGAAGAACAACAGCTGACTCTGACAGTAATGAAGTCAAAAACAAAGAAAAATTGTCTCAAAACACGGCTTTCCTTCGAGGTCACGTTAGCTATTTCCCCATCATGTTTGGTACCGTTAGACAACCCTTAAATAGAAATGTAATTTTTCTCTCATTTTTTCTCCCTTTTTTGTGTTTTTTTTCCCTTCATTTTATAATTCTAATAAATAATTTTAATAAACGCCTCCCTTCATCAACTTAATTAACACTTCAAATGCATCAAATGAACAAACAAGTAAATTAATAAGTAAATAAAACAATATAATAAAAACACAATACAGTAAATAACTTACCATTACTTAGAATTCATTTTTTTAAATCCACTAAATATTATCTTTAAATTGTTGTTTTTTATCAAATGCCAAAGACCTGCGTGTCCCTGCTCTGTCCGTAACCGTATCAGTCGTTAAAAAACCCACATGGGTGAACCACTAACCCACAGTATGTGTCTATAAAACAGTTTAATGAACTCGTCCAGCGCGCTCTTAAGTGCTCTGCTTTTCGTCCGTGAAGCATCATCACTTCCAGCTGATCCACGGACTAGTTCTGCAGCTGAAGTGGGTGTGGCTTGGATGTTCAGGTGTGGAGCAGCGGGTGCATGTTAAAGCTCACTGTGGAATATCTGCCTGACTGACATGAACCAGTCAAAGCGTCACATGTTAAAACACTGCATCTCATCAGGACTCGGGTCTGTTCAGTACATCTGACCAAGGTTAGAATCGTTCTGGATTTTTCCATTTTAGTTCCATTTTATTTAGTTTTGACTTTGTTTTTTTTTCTACTGTATTTTCTGGACTATAAGATGCTACTTTTTTCATATGTTTTGTACCATGAGGTTTATACAAAGGTGGATTTTTCTTCCACCACTAGGGGCGCTCTAACCAGAATTAGAATCAAAACTACTAAGAACAATCAATGCAAAGAAGAATACGCTACTTTTTCTTCAGCAGATAGAACACGGACGACAAATTATCAACTGTTAATTATTTTTCAAATCCTCACCCCTTCATCATATAGACAGATGTGACGAAGCTTCTGAGGTTGTTCAACTCTGACACAGAAGAAGACGACTTCAGGGGTTACAGCCAAGATAATTAAATTAAGTCACATGTGTCAAACATAAGGCCCGGGGGCCAAATCCGGCCCACAAAAGGGTTCAATTTGGCCCTTGGGGTGAATATGTGAAATTCAAAAACATTAAAATATTAGTAATTTTAGTTCAGGTTCTACATTCAGATCAGATCAATGTTTTATTATGTTACTCTCTTAGTATTTTTTTTTTAATTTTAGTATGTTTTATTGGGTTTTATCTTAGTAGTTTTAGCTTTCATTATGTTCTTATATACATATATATATTGGCACAATGGACAAAATAACATGTCCAGTGTTCTATGATTCTATTCTATTCTATATTTTTAAAAATACAGTGTATGCAGCTTATATACAGGTGCGGCTTATAGTCCAGAAATACTAACAATCTGACAAAGAGGAAAATGAAGTGAATATTATCCATAATTTTTATACATTTTAGTTTGATAAGCACACAATACAGGTTCAGTTATTCTATATATTTTACTTTTAACAGCATTTTTTTTTTCCCGTTTTAATTTTGGTAATTTCTTTAATTTCGGTTAACGATTATAACCTTGGGTCTGACAGTAGTACGTGTTGGGAGCGACGGTGGGAGACTGACTCAGAATGTTTGCTGTCCATCATCATGCTCCTGGCTGGATCTGTAGTCCATCTCAGAACCATCTGGCTCAGATCTGGTGTTCTGGCCCAACGCTTCCACCACCACCACCACCACCACGCACAATTTGAATCACGCTTCAAATTTGCTATTTTTGTTCTTTTTATGTTGAGCTTTAAGACCATGACTGTACACGTAGACGGTCTAGAGGTTCTGAGTGTAAAATAAAAAGGTGTTAGTGGACCTGAAGCACCTGTTCTTCAGTCATGGGGCTTTGCTCTTTGTTCCTTCCAAACATGTGCTGGACTTTGCTGATGTCTGGTCTTCCTCTTGTCTCTTACAGCCGCGGGAAAAAGGTCGAATGCGCTTCCACAAGCTGCAGAATGTACAGATCGCCCTGGACTTTCTCAAACACAGACAGGTGAGTAAATATGCTCAAAGATTTACTGAAACTGAACATGACACTTTAACACCACGGATATTATTAGTTTTAGTATTATTATAAACATACTGTACATACTATACTATACTATTATATTATTTAAACATAAGATACTTATTCATTACTATCTTGAATGATCTCTCTCTCTGTCTCTCTCTCTCTTTCTGTCTCTCTCTTTCTGTCTCTCTCTCTCTCTGTCTCTCTCTCTCTTTCTGTCTCTCTCTCTGTCTCTCTCTCTCTCTCTGTCTCTCTCTCTCTTTCTCTCTCTCTCTTTCTCTTTCTCTCTCTCATCGTAAATGACAAACTGTTTTCAATTGACTTTACCTCCTTAAATAAAGTCCTACAAACATTCATTCCTAACACTAATGATACATTTAGGTCATTTTCATGGTGTTTTAAGCTGAACTAACACATACAGTTCATGTAAAAATGCTTATTTCAATCTGTAACTTTACACGTTACTCACATTTTGTTATGTTTTCTTCAAACTAGCGCTACTTTTATTTGTCATTCATCCTAGATGCTTTCACTTTCATTTAAACTGATTCAATCCTTTTACAACTTTCTAAAGTTTATCAATGAACCAGTAAAATGTTGTAAAACATGTGTTGATTTCAGGTCAAACTTGTCAACATCAGGAATGATGACATTGCAGATGGAAACCCAAAGCTGACCCTGGGGTTGATATGGACCATCATCCTTCACTTCCAGGTAAAATTAAAAATAAATAAATAAATAAAAACTGCTATACTTTGGGCATTCCATTTTGATAGTGTTTGACTGGCATGGTTTTTTTTGGGGCCAATACTGATTTTATTTTATGATTATTATTATTATTTTTATTTTTTTTTTTACATTTCCTGAGCTACATGCAGTGTTTATGTTTCAGCTGCACTTTAACTCTTTATTACATAAGATCACTTCCAACTGTTGTGGGACTAAGGGCCGTTTAGTTTGAGTAGATTGTGCTTAATTTGCTTCCGCTGTATTCTACAGTAAACTGGAGCCCTGTGCACTGTTTGAAGTTCAATCATTCTCCATTTAGTGTTGTTGACACAGCAGTTACAGAACAAATCCAACAAATAGTCCTTTTCCAAAAGAGCTTTATTGGACATTTGGCAACATTTAGATTCTTATACACAACTCCCAGCAGTTGTCCAACCCCTGAGTGCATGAAGACTAAACAGAAAAGGGCTATTGATTCATTTTTAAAGGGGCATATCCTCATGGCAGTAGGTTTGAAGGGCTTGTGTTTCTGTTCTGTGGTCTGTCAGCCCAAAATGCATGGCTTTTATTTAAAGACGGGGCTGCCGATTCTCTAACGTAAACTATCTGAAATTACCCCGTACCACATTTAGCAGAACCCACAGGAGGATTTCATTTGTACGTTGGCAGATGTTGCTCCTGACGGGGGAAGGGACGAGTCATGCTTGGACGTCCCTTCAGCAGATGGGTTGGTAGAGTCTGGAAAATGAGTGGGTGTAGATGAAGAGTCTTTGGCGCTGGTTATGATGGTTATGTTGGGATGTGGATGTGGATATGGGATGCTTTTTCTCCTCCTGTGTGACTCAGTGATTCCTATGAGAAAGCTCGCTGATGTGGGCGTGACGGAGCAGTGCCCGAAAACTGTGGAAAAAACACACGTGCAATAAAAATGAGAGCGAGGGAGCATCATGTTCTAATCATTTTTTATTTTACCCTGAAAGACTTGAACGTTTTCTCTCCATCGAACGTTTCCAAAGCGATTGGTCATCGTTTATTACAGTGTTATCTTCTGCATTTTTCAGTGAAATGCAGGTGTTTTCTGATGTTTAATTTACTGCCTGTGTGGATGTTCAGAAAAGCTTGTAGGAAATTTAGAGGTTATTATATCACAACAGAGAAAACAGAAGAAAAAAAAGACTTTTTCTGCAAAATAGGGCATTAAATATTACCAAATGACATGGATTTTACTGGTGAATCATTAGGTTTAAATGACTGTGACTGTGCAATAATATGTATTAATGTGTATATGTTTATATATTAGTTTATATTAGTATATTGTATATACTGTATTTATCAAAGTGACTACTCTTGTGTGTTATAATCTTGTTTCTTTAAATTTCCCCTAGTGGAACTAATAAAGGATTATCTTATCGTTATACTGTATTTGGTTATAAAAAAACAAATATTGGATATGTTTTGGATATTTTATCATATTTTTTGGTGTTTTTTTCTGTATTTTAGAAGACTTTCACTTTTTGTGTTAGTAGATCTTAGTAGATCTTAGTTGATTTTAGCAGGTTTTGTATATTTTTTCTTTTAAAAATTGTGTTTTAGTGGGTTTTTGTATTTTGTGGGGGGAAAAAAGAAATGAGGCAGAACAGTCGACAAACGTAAAGTGTTTTGATCATAACTTTTGGAATTAATCCAAAACAACCCTGTGATTAATCAGATTTTTTTTTTATTTATCATTTGACAGCCATATATTTTTTTTATTGATTTTATTAATTTTTATTTATTGAAAGAAAAAACATTAAAAAGTGAGTTAAAAAATGTGTTTTTTAATTCACACTGACTCAGATTTCCTGTAATTGTTCTGTGCTCACTTTGAAATCTGTTTTCTAAAAAAAAAAAATGTTAACGCATGCATAGATGTGAAACAAATAAATCAGATTAGCAGGTACATAATGAACTAAGACATCCAAATTTTGGCAACAAATGAAGGCGTGTTGATTAAATTTTTTATAATCAGATTGCTGCCGTTATATGATTAAACAAATTAAATTATATTGTTACATGATCATCTGAGTAATCTGATAAAATGACACTGAACAGAGTTTTAGTGTGCATGTAAACAGACTCGATGTCACTGAAACTGTGTTTAACCTTCACTGTTGAACCTCTGAACGTCCAAATAAGATAAATCTGACAGCAGTAAAAGCTGACAAACTGCATTTTAAAACTTAATGGTTCAAACCAGTTTATATCAGTGAATACTTTTGGTCAAGTGTTTAGTATTTAAGGTTTAAACATGCATCTGATCTTAACCCTTTCATGCATGAATTATATCAAGGTATATATCAAGGTATTTTTGCTGAGTATTTTTATTCCTCTTTAAGCATGAAACAACAATGTGATCAAGTTATTGTTTTTTTTATTATTTTTTAAAGGACTTACAAACATGACCGCTCAGCTGGACGCTATATGTGCAAACAAAGACATATGTATTTAAAAGATAATATCAGAAAGTCATATGAATTACAATGCAGTAAACATTTGTTAATGCTGCTAATCAGATGTTTTGTCACATTTTAACATATACCAATACTAGTTATGTTTCACTTTATGGACATAATATGCAAAAAAAAATGCCAATTGGTTTACACTCAAGCAAATTTGCAGTAATGGTATGAATTGCTTTGCGTGTGTGTGTGTGTGTGTGTGTGTGTGTGTGTGTGTGTGTGTTTATTGTGATATGCAACTAAAACAATAAAACACATGGAATATCTTTAAATAGCTGTCCACTGTATATGACCACCATGATGCATGAAAGGGTTAAAGGAGACATATTGAACTTTTTTAAATTGAATTATGCATTTTAACCCCTTGATGCATGAATTATGAGAATCTTAGTTCAGATTTTTATTCCTCTTTAGGAATGAAAAAAAAACCATGTGATTGAAATCTTTTTAATGAACCTATTTTTTATGGAGTTATAAACATGTCCACTCAGCTCTAAAACATGTGTTGAAGCTTTGAACAAAAGAAACGTGTATTTAAAACACAATGTCAGAACACTAAAATACATTTTTAAAAGTTTTCATTGCAGTCAACAAGCAATTGATTTACACATAAACATGTTAGTGCAGATCATGTATTAAGAACAGACCAGTTACAGTAATGATATGAACTGACTGATATGGAACTAAAACCTATGAATATACAAGAAAACAACTGTAGAAGAACTGTATGTTAATATAAAGATCACTTTGCAGCATCTGGAGGGTTCAAATTAAAACTTTATCAACTATTAGGGTCCAAATTCTCAAATAATAGAAATAACCAAAGACTAATAAAAGTGAGTTTAGCAAAATATGACATATTTAAACAGCAGTTTTGTTGTTTTTAAAGTTATTAAATTAAAACCTCTTAATGTTGTGTGCAGTCCTCCTATCAGTTCCATCATCTGTTCATATGTTTGTCATCACTAACATAACAATGGTGGAGTTCCTGTGGGCCCCCCAGGTGCCGTTCACATTTTACTAATACACAGGTGACTGGTTAAAACTGAAAATACATTTAAAATAAACAGTTTGTGCAGAGGCTGTGAGGGTGGAGGTCCAGTTTCCATTCAAGCTCTGAGTCACTTCATACCCACATTTACTCTGAGAACTGGGGTTTCCCTTCTGAGAAGAAAATAGCAGAAGGAAGAAATGCCTTCTTTTTTCCCTCCTCCACCCTTTCCTGCTAAAAAAATAAATGGCTGTAAGTGAAATTATGAGTTCTGTTGTGACTCATCATCAGCACTCACAAGCACTGAAATAGTATACTGGTAAAAAAGCTTCACTTGTTCCACGAAGAGCCTTGAAACTGTACAGATCCCACAGCACACTTTATATAATGCATTATTTGAAACGTATTTTTTTTTTAGTATTATTTTTTTATTTAACCAAGGGAGGGAAAAAAAGCACATTGTGTCGTAGTCAAGACAACAGCAACATAAATTACACCAAATATAAATCCCGCCCATGTCCTCCTGAGACACAGCAATGCATTTTTGTCCTCTGTACGGGACAAAGGTTTCACTGTTTTACTTTGTAAATACTGACCGTTTCTTATTTTTAAAAAAAATAAGAAAATAAAATAAAAATTAATTTTAAAATGTATCTAAAAAAATGGTTGCATTATGGAATTTATTTGTATTTATTTATTTATTTATTACCCTGTCTGTCTCTTTGGTTGTAAGCAGGTTTACACAAAAACTACTGAAAAAAACTACTACTACCAATTTGCACAAAAATTTCAGGAAATGTGCAAGGTGGTCCAGAATAGATACCATTAAATGTTGGCGAATGTAGGTCAAAGGTCAAGGTCACAGTCACCAAAAATGTGTTTTCACAATGATAAGAGATGGGGCAAATCTGGTAAAATGTGTAGAAGGGGTGGTGTTTTTTTTTTTTTTTTTACTCTTCTTTAGCAGATAGAACACGGACGACAAGTTACCAACTGTGAATTATTTTCAAATTCTCACTCCTTCATCATGGAACCAACACGAAGAAGTTCATATGATGCAAGTTTTAAGTTGTCTTGTCGTCCAGGCAGGAAACCACGATGCTGCACGTTAGCTTAGCATCAGTGAATGTATGGTGAGAGGTTGGAGGTCACAGGAAGAGCTTTATGTAATACCAAAGTTTGAAAAAAGAAAAAAAAAAAAGCTTTCAGAGGACATAAAAGCACATGGTCTGAACTCACTGGAAAATACTGGTTATTTTTTTTTCCTCTTGGTTCTGTTCCGTTTTAATCAGTAAAGTTGCTGCCGTGTTAAAAGTCACTATTCAGGTACATACATGTAACTACATTTACAGTTCAAAATCCTTCAGTGTATATATGATTTTTCAACATAGATAACTGCAGTTTATAACCCGGTGCGGCTTGTATATTCTTTTTCTATTATATTTTTTTTAAATGCAGCGGATGTGTCTTATATACAAGTGCGGTTTATAGTCCAGAAAATACAGTACTATGGGCTATTTTTATTATATTTATCCAAATAAATGCACCTTTAGTTGTAGAAAGCATTAAAATGAACCAGAAACTGAAGAAAATAAGGGTAGTCTAATCATATTTGACTGTAGGGCATACTGTATTTATTCTGTTCTTTCATGAGTTTAGTATAGATGTATATTTTGGATGGAGGTTTTTGTGAGTCACCGTTTAGTCTTGCAGCTCTTATAAAAAGAGGAATTTGCCTGTGGAGGTTCTGTCCAACATTCATGTGCAGCTGCCAAAGCATTTAATGAAAATTAGACTTTGGACGTTTCAACTATTGTGAAAGAACTGAGTCGAAGACTTTTTTTTTTTTCTACGTCGCACTCATTGAATCACAAAAAGCCCTTGTGTTTCTCTCCAAAACAGTGAGCTTAATGGATTTCATGTGCCCTTTAAGTAAAAGTGATGGTTGTTATTTGAGGTTTGAAATGTGACTCATCTCAATCTGGAAGAAATCAGCAAGAATACGCTGGAAAAAGTTTTCTAATCCTTTAAGCAACATGTCAGAAGAGTTGAATGTTATAGCGGCGTAATGCTTTCTATTCTACGTCTTCATCTTTCAAAATGTTTAATAATTAATTGAATTTTCAGTTTATGTCTTCTTGGAAATGTTTACTCTAATATTAAGTTGATTTTTTTCAGTGAACAAGGTCTTTTCTATGTCCTTATTTTATAGAATTTAATTTTTCAAGATGTGTTTTATTGGAGTGATATAAGCAAATAACATAATAATAATAACAATAATAATAATAATGGTAAAATAATTTCATTGATTAATTAACTGATTAACTATGGTCATTAGATATGAGTCATTTGGACATTCAGAGGATCTGCAGTTGCCGTGGAAACACTGTCATCTTTCCACATCATTGGTTCAGTAGTAAAACCCATGGAGTTTGAGCAATGACAGTAGATGAACACACTTTTACATTAGGTTAATAATACATTTTAACCAAAAAAGTCACTTTTTCTTCTGTTTTCTCAGTTTTTGACATAATAACTTTCAAATATAATCTCACTATGATGTTGAAAGTACATGATCAGTAAATTAAATATATGAAGATGCCTAATGTTCACAAAAAAATACAACATACAGAGGGCAGTGTGATAAATAGTCAAAGAAAGATTAAATAAAGGAAAAATGTATTTGGTAACTGAAAAAAGTACCACTGGGTTTTTATGGGTTAAAACCGTAAAATAGAAGATAAATGCATTTTAAAATGTGTTTATTTATTTAACCTTTATTTAATCAGGAAATATCTCACTTAGATTAAGAACCTCTTTTACAGGCGAGTTCTGTCTAAGATAAGCAGCAATAATACAACACACATAGTTACAGAAACACAGTTAAAATACATACTAGACACATTTATATAAAACACACAAACAACTTTTAAGCAGATTTAAAAAAAAAAAGCAAGTGCAAGTTATAGAATTGGCTTAAAGAACTGTTTGGATTTAAAAGTTCTCAAAGTTGGTCTTTCTGTAACCAACTGAAAACATGAGGCGCAGAAAAACTAAAAACATTTGGACCCATTTCTGTACAGGCAAATGGAACAGACAGCAAAAGCCATTATCTGTACGAAGACTGAGCAAATGTAATGAGTGAACAATGGAAAGGGACACGTACTGATGAACAAAGTCTACGCAGTAAGGATGGGAAGATTATCCGTAAAGCAATTGTTTTCTTTTCTCTTAAACTGGTTCATGAGGTTCAGTGATTGGTCAATTTTATTTAATTTTTTTTTTTTTATAATTTTCACCCTCCCTACTGTAGTAAAAACCCTCATCTTGATCTCAAACTGCGCTCCATTCTGACCCACTGTCCACTTCTGTCCAGATCTCGGACATTCAGGTGAACGGCCAGTCCGACGACATGACGGCCAAAGAGAAGCTGCTGCTGTGGTCGCAGCGGATGGTGGAGGGATACCAAGGCCTGCGCTGCGACAACTTCACCACCAACTGGAGGGACGGCAGGCTCTTCAACGCCGTCATCCACAAACACAGGTGAGTTCCTGTTGTGGATTTTCATCATGGATCAAGGATGTCCCCACCAGAGGTTGAGTAGGAAAAGGCTCAGTTTATTTTGACGTGTGTGTTTGATAGTCCATTTTCAGACACCAGTTACCCATGATACACCTGCTCTAACCAGTTCCTTGATGTCATCTGCTTGTTGTTAGTCACAAGGACAGAACGGTCACTGCACTTATCGTTAGTACAAACTTATCTGTAGCTTGTCACACATAGTATGTTTAAAGGTGTCATTCCGCTGAAAACCACTTTTCCACGCTTCTTTGGAATCTGACGGGTCACCCCGACTTACCGACACATGCTGCAGTTAAAAGTGGTTCATCACCTCCACTGGCTGCATACCGCATTAACAGAAAACAACAGGAATGAGCGACCCAGAAAAAGCCAGTCCGTCTGACGTCAGATGGACTTTAGCGTCACCCACGTGAGGTTAAACCCGTCTCCGGCAGCGAATCTGAAGTAGCATTAGCATTAGCATCTACAAGAGAAGACGGCGCCACAGCGGCTGCTGCACAAGCTGAGAAAAAATGGCGGATCAAACTGGTTCATGTGCTCTCTTTGGAAATAAACAAGCAACGGCGCAAAACCTAGCTGGATGCTACTTGGGTAAAGGTAAATACATACACAGCGAGAGGGGATCATGCATTATGAGCCAATCAGAGACGTCTCGTGGCCGTGTATGAGGAAGTACCGGTGAACTGTCATTTTTCTACCATGCAACTACAGCTGGAAACAAAGCAATAAAATAGAACCAACACACAATGTATTCAATAATAATGGAGAACACAGTAATACTAATGAAATAACCATGGAATGACAGCTTTAACACATCTTCACACATATATTTATATCTATACATATAGGTACATATATATATATATATATATATATATATATATATATATATATATATATATATATATATATTCCCTTCACTCCAACTGTATCAGGTGTGAACACAGATCCCCAGGTTCCTCTGGGTGATGATATTACGCACAATACAGATCAAAAGTCCAATCCTGAAAAAGGGTCTTATGTAAGGCTGTTACACTGCTGCATTTTTTTGTTTCAATCATTGAGAAAAATGTACTGTCTCAAAAACTTGTCTGAACTTGAGCTTTAGTGTCACTGCCAGGCATGACCCTGTTGCATTTTTTTTTTTCCTGTTTTGTCTTTTATTATTTATGGTAGGTGGTCATGTGGTGGAATGCCAAAGCGTATCTGAGGTTTATGGCGGCACGCACGTCTTCTGAAGGCGAACGCTTTTATTAGACGTCGTAAATCAACCTCTGAACCCTACGTCAGCTCTGACCCTCATTTATCACATTTACAGTGTTACTGTTGAACATCAATCTTTTAAAGAAGTTGTTTGAGCAGCTATGATGAGCTTTAATTCATGTAAATGTGGTTATGTAATGGAAGATATTATCACTGTAAAAAAAAGTATAAGTATTTGTAGATTCTTCTCCAGAACTGCTGTTTCTGTCAGTAGATTTATTGACATGTATTTGCACAGTCTCTTACAAAAGCACATGAAACACTTTAAAAGCACTACATTATTAAGTATTGGTGGGAGTCAGGTTGACAGGTCCAAGACACAAAAAACACCCCAGTGACCTATTTTCCTTTACAATCTCCAATTAAATCAAACATGTATTATTATTATTATTATTATTATTATTATTATTATTATTATTATTATTATTATTATTATTATTATTATTATTATTTCATGGCTGCATCTGCCACTGCCGCACATCCTTCATGTTCACATGATTACTTGAAAAATATGGGGTTTATAAATTCCATATTTTCCATATTAATGAGTACACTGGTCTACATTTTTTAGAAACATTAAATGCGCTAAATCTTACATACTTGAATAAGATGAATCAGAAAAGATATGACTTTAGTGCAGGTTAATTCATGTTTTTAATATATATGATGGTGTGTTATTCCACATATATGCTGGTTTATGTACATGTATACAATGGATTAGTAAATATTCCACTAGAAAGAACCTGTAAAGTGAATGGATCATAATGTGCAGACAGTGTTTGGAAGTAGATCTGAAACTAATATTCCTTTGGACTAAAACCTATTCTACTGTTCATTCTAATAATTTCACATTTTGATTCCAGACTTATCTTGGAAACTTAATCCAACCAACATTTAAGACTTGAGTTTTATTTATCAGTAACACACATGTGGTAACATTTCATTAGTTTTATTCTAGAAATATTTTACTTGTAGACCAGTGTTATCACGAAGAGGAAGCTCTGATTTGATTTTGGATGATTTGATTTCTAGATTGGCCACAAGGGGGTGCTTAAATGTTTAAAATCACTAAACACTCTTCTGTCCATATCTCTGGAACTATTTGTCTGATTGACTTCAAATTAAGTACAAGTGAAAGGTCATGACCTGGGGGTGCCTCGTGTCATGACATCATAACAGTCTGGGTAAAGATCTGGGGCATTTGGGGGTATACCCCTAAGCATCACTTAGGGGTATACCCCCCCATTAAACTGTATAACCAAACTGTATGTGAAAATACAAAGTACATTCCTGGCGGTGTTACCATGGTAACAGTTAACTTGCAGTATAGTAATTACATACTAGTTAAACAGTGTTTGACTGATTCATCTGAAACTGTTGAATTCTTCAGGTGTTTAAAGTTATCTGATCTGTTTTAAACAAAGCTGACAACACATGTAGATTTGATTAGATCTACTGAGGTTGTACAATGACAGCATGTTTGAGAATTCCAGGCAGACCAGTAGTTATTTTTATTATTTGATTTAGGAAGATTTGCAGTTGTATTCTGTAAACAGACCAACGGGGAAGTGGTCTGAGTTTTTATCTTAAGAATGTTTAGTGTCTGAGTTTTGGACACGAGAAAACTACAAACCACCGCCTTTAAAGCCTTTGGCAGCGAACGGTTCACACTGGAAACACATCATTTGGGTGGAGTGCCACTTTAAGTCTTTGTTTGCACAGACAAACAAGCCCTGCAGACACTCACACACACACTCACACACACACAGTAATAGCATGTAAAACCAGAGTTGGCATCATTCAACATAAGAAGAGAGAGAGGGTTTTCTTTGACGGTGTGGGTGTATCACACAAATTCTAGCCCTGAAGCTACGCGCTCTGGAGGCTCGGCAGGTCCAAGCAAAACATTGGTACGTGAACATCTCTGCCATAGATTCTTTCTCTGTGGAGTTGGAGTCAGATGTGCAGACACTGAACATCTGCAAAGAAGAACGGAGTGAAACCACAGCGATGATTGAAGGAGAGGATTTGGACTCATGTGAACTTGGGACTAAATGAAGCTCGCATGTTAAGCTTTTTTTAAGGAACATTTTGCAGCTCTTTGTTCAGCACCGTGACCCCAACGTTCTCAAAATGATGAGTCTAAAGAAGAAGATGTCTAAGAGGCGTCTGCACAGCGCCTCCAGCAGCACGGCAGGCTCCGTCAGCGACCTGGAGGACCGGGTGGTGATGCTATGTGACGATATCCCAGCAGAGAGGTCCTTCGACTCGGGCCGGGGCTCCACCAGCACCAGGGTTCGGTCCAGTCGAGGCTCCCAAAGCGAAGAGCACGAAGGGGGGTCACCACCTCAGATGGTCCACCTGAGCAGAGACAGACCCTCCTACAGAAAGGCCTGCTACGTAGACAGAAACCCACCCAAAGGATTCTACATCCAGAGAGTTGTGCAAGTGTATGGATACGTTACAAGTGATATTTACTAGAGCTATCAAATGATTAAGTTTAAATCAGATTAATCACAGGGTTGCTATGGATTAATTTTGATTAATCATGATTAAATAGGCATTTTTATTCTATTTAATTAATTTCATTTTGCATGTGTAAACAGTCTTAACCTGTCGATGCCTGAAAAAGTAAATGTTAAATTAAGTGGAGATAATTAATTTGACTGTAGCACATACTATAGATAGGTTTTTGGGTATGTTGCATATTTACAACACTAGGTGCTAAGCAGTTAAGAAGGAAGGGAATATATGTGCGTTTAATGTGTTTGTTCAAGCTGGGTGCTGCATTAGCGTAGTGCTAGCAGAATACCTGACTAACACATTTTTCGCGTTAATGTCGTAGCTGGAAGTGCTTTGGTCAAAAACACTTTGTCGATCGAGTGTCCTGTGTCGGGGTTTATTTTGTATTAAATTGTCTCACAAAATAAATTAAGAAATAAAAATGTTGAGGAAAAAATATACAAAACATACTAAAATTCATACACAAAAAGTAAATCAAGAACATTGATGAAGAATCCAAAACATATTCTAAACTCTGATAAAATAGAGATAAAAACACCAAAAAAGTGATAAAATATCAAAAACATATGAAAAAACATTAACATATATGCAATTAACACATTTTATTTAGCACCTTCAACAGTTTCAACAAAACTTTAGTTTAAAATTTTTAATTATGATGATAAATTAATCCACATTAACACATTAATTTTGTTAACCGTAATATTGATGCTTGTGTTCTTGCAGATGAACTTGTATGTTTGGTGTTTATGCACAGATGTTTCACTAAACAGATGCTCGGTGCTTGTGTCTACATGTTAACACGTCACATTGTTGGCGCTCAAAGGGAATGCATCTGGCCTCTTTAGGAATAAAATAATCAGGGCATAATATGAAGTTCTCAGGTAATGAGGGCGCTTGTTTTTGCATGCCCTTTAGTGTCAAGTGAGGCATGATCACACTGCCTCCAGCCACAGAAAGTATAAAATATGTAGCAAAGGTTTTTTTAACTGTCAGTCATGGGCGTGGAATGATGCCTCATGGGTAAAAAAAAAAAGCAAGGATGAAGGTCAAATAATGATTTATTATTAAATTTCATTGACATGTTTAACTGTCCTGAATGATTTAAAAATATTTGACAGTAGAAATAGCATCAACTCACTTTGAGGGGTGTGTTTGGTTATGTTTTTTCTACAGGCCCACTCTGATAGACATGAACAAGGTGTACCGGCAGACCAACCAGGAGAACCTGGAGCAGGCCTTCAGCGTGGCAGAGCGAGAGCTGGGTGTCACCAGGCTGCTGGACCCCGAGGGTGAGCACGTCACACATACATACCTGACCCTAACACATTTACACCTGCAGGTCCAGTGCATTTGCATCAACACAAAAAAAAAACAAACACTGACACGCGTCTGTCCAGCAATGAGCAACTTGTATTAAAGTTCACTGCAATTAACACTGTCCACTGACAAGAGACAAACATCAACATTTTAACCCCAACAAAGAGTATTCTGTTAAATTTAACTGAACAACATCAGTAGGTGAACATATGTCTGCATTTGGTCTGGACCCATGGCTCTAAAACCGGACTGTCCAAGCGTCCATCACACCACACTATCCACATGATGTTTGGGGAAAAAGGAGCGTGTTGTCTGCGCTGCTGCTCACTCAGGTTAGCTAGCAGATGCTGTTTATATTACGCAGATTAGCTAACAAATGCTTCTTCAGATGGCCATGACAGTCACACATGTGATGCATGTCTGTCACTCTCTTTTGTTTTGTCAGCCCACAACAACTGTCTTACCTGCAGCAGCCACGTCTTGTTTAGGTCTGACTGTGTTTATGCGCAGAGAGAGAGAGAGAGAGAGAGAGAGAGAGAGAGAGGGAGGGGGGGACAGAAAGAATAACATGCAATTTGTCGACTCCTCCAAATTGAAGTCGACTTGTGCTACGGGAGTCGACATGTCTGTTAATACCCTACCTGGCACCACTTGTTGTTGGGTTTTTTTCCTATTAGTGATGGTTAACAAGACATTGTGGACAGAGAAATAACACAAACTACTGAGCTCAGGCCAAATAAGACCAACAGGGAAAACAATCTGACAAAAACGAACCGGAAAGACCAATGACAATACTGACAACACCATGTTTCAATGAAAAGATACTGAATGTAAAGAGACTGATTAGGGATGAAATGAAAAAGGGGAAGAGGGGAGAAAGAGAGGGGGGGGGTGATAACTGTAGTCATAATAACAACACAGAAATATATAATAATAATAATGATGCCAACAGTTTAATATGCTATTATTGTTATTGTAGCAGTGGTAGGAGTTTCTTGAAAATGTTATAGTAATTGATCCAGTAGTTTTTGAGTTGTTGACAAATACATATATATATATATATCGTTAAGTAAATATTTTGGAGATAAAAATAAATATCTGATAATGAAATTATTCCAACTTCATGGAGGCAACAGATCAAATTCACATCTATACATCATTAAATTAATACAGAAGTCTTGCGCAGGCGTTATTTTCTTACCTTTATTGTGTTTTCAGATGTGGATGTCCCCCACCCTGATGAGAAGTCCATCATCACATATGTCTCCTCTCTGTACGACGTCATGCCCAGGGTACCAGACGTTCAGGACGGTGTTAAGGCCAATGTAAGCCCCTCCCACATCTTCACTAAGGGTGTAAGAAAATATAGGTTTTGTAATATATCATGATGCTTCTTTTTATGATGCTGTATCAATATTAACATGTAATATATAAATAATTTTAGGTATTTATTCAAATGCAGATATGGAAGAGGTTCTATTTGTTGTTTATATATTATTTACTATTGTTTAATGCTGTTTTGTTAAATATTGGTTCATTCATTTATTCAAACTTTACTAGGAACACAAAAACTAGGTCCATAGGATAAAATAAAAATAAAAAAAACAAAGAAAAAAACAACAAAGTAACAGAGGAAAGAAATAGCATAAATCCATTATTTTTGTACCTTGCTTATTTGAAGTGTTTTATGGCACCAGGAAAATGGCAGCTGCGGGATTTGGCTGGTTAACACCGCACCTTAGCTTTAGCCTATCTACCTCCATTAGCTCCAGGTTAGCACTTAGTTTTAGCCTATACACTTCCATTAGCTCCAGGTTAGCTATTAGCTTTAGCCTATTTACCTCTATTAGTTCCAGGTTAGCTCTTAGCTTTAGCCTATCTACCTCCATTAGCTCCAGGTTAGCTTTTAGCATTAGCCTATCTACCTACTATAGTTCCAGGTTAGCTTTTAGCATTAGCCTATCTACCTCCATTAGTTCCAGGTTAGCTTTAGTCTATCTACCTCCATTAGCTCCAGGTTAGCTCTTAGCTTTAGCCTATTTACCTCCATTAGCTCCAGGTTAGCTCTTAGCATTAGTCTATCTACCTCCATTAGTTCCAGGTTAGCTGTTGGCTACAGGCGGTGATGAAGTGTGACCGCACTACCAAGATGCCGATAGTTGGAACCGCCCACTTCAGTTCATTTTAGCTCTTCAGAAGCCAGTGGGTCCTGTGAACAGAAGCTTGGTCCATATGTCATATGCAGCCTATGGTTTCCTCTCATTCTTCAGGAGCTGGAGCTGCGTTGGCAGGAGTACTATGAGCTGGTCACCATGCTACTTCAGTGGATCAGACACCACATCCTGGTCTTTGAGGAGAGGAAGTTCCCCACCAGCTACGAGGAGATCGAGGTCAGTGGCTCTGAACTTTACAAACTGTATATAGGATAGAATAACACAAAAACAATGACAAATGTTGTCAATATATATATGCTACGCAGGTTCTTTGGAGACAGTTTCTGAAGTTCAAGGAGACTGAGCTTCCTGCAAAAGAGGCCGACAAGAACCGCTCCAAACACATCTTCAAGTCTTTTGAGGTCGGTACCAGACAGCCCCATGGTGGTTAAAGTTAACAGGAACCAAAACAAACACTGAAAAGCACAATTACACTGGAAAACATTACCCATTACCCTATAAAAACAAGTTTAAATAAAATAATGATAATATAAAACCACTTCACTGGAAAAAATGGAAATTTTACTCACTGTATTTTTGTCATTTCTAGTCCAAATATCTCATCATGCTTAAAATAAGACAGAAACATTCTAGTTTTATTTATATATATATATATATATATATATATATATATATATATATATATATATATATATATATATATATATATATATATATATCTTCCAGTGCATTTACAGCCACATACTGTAATATATATATATATATATATATATATATATATATATAAACAAAACCTGCAGATATCTAAATTGTCTATAAAGCAGTTCTTATATCTCACTGAAAAGTTACTCTTTAGGTGATTGTGTCTTATTTTATGTGTGATGAAATATTTGGACTAGAAATGATTTTAAAAAAAAATACACTTAGAAGGATTAAAAGTTTTCCAGTGTAACATTATAGAAGCTACAGTATATAATGATTTTATGGGACATTTAGTAAACAATAAACCGTTTCACTGGAAAAAATGGAAATCTTACTCTGTGTATTTTTCTCAGATAGTTTTCACCAGTTCCATTCTACATTCCTCTTGTTTATTTTTTTTTATTATTATTTATTTATTGCTTGAATTAAGCAAAAAAGAAAAATTAAAACAAAATCTCCCAAATGGAACAAGTTAATAATATCTTGGTCAGTTTTCTTGAAATAAGATTTTCCACATATATTGTCTATAAATCATCTGACTAAAAAGCTAATCTTTAGGTAATTATGTCATATTTTAAGTGTAATGAGTTATTTGGACTCGAAATGAGAAAAATATACTCTGTAAAATTTTGATTTTATTGTATTGTACTAAAATTGTATTTTTAAAGGGCATCTATGTTAAGGTGCATGTTTGACTTTGTGGTGTCCCAGGGTGCAGTCCAGGCAGGACACGTCAAAGTGCCTCCAGGTTACCATCCCTTTGATGTGGAGAAGGAATGGGGCCGTCTGCATGTGGCCATACTGGAGCGAGAGCGTCTCCTCAGGACAGAATTCGAGAGGCAAGTGGGCCAGACTGTGAATATCATCACATGCTTTACGTTGCCAAGGCAAACCCCAAAAATATGGGTTAAAAAAAAACCTTAAGGCATTGGAAAGAAAACCAGGAATGAGTCATGACACAACTGTTTTTCTGTGACCATGAAGATGACTCATCTCCTAATGATAAAGTCCACTTTGGTCAGGAAACAAAACTGAGTTTGCTTTGTCAAATGGGAAATGAATATCATATTGGGGCAAACACATGACAACTGTGCCATCGCCATAGCAACAATCACACTATCGTATGGTGGGTAATTGCGTGTAAGCTTATTTTTTCTAATCACAAGGCTCGTAGGCGTAGCTTTTGGTTTTGCTTCTTCCAAATGCTCTGTGGGTAGTTTATTTCTCAAATATCCAGTGCACAGACAAACTTCCATCCATCATGGCGTTCTTGCATCAGGGATACGAGTTAAAGTATTTATTTCCTTCCAAGACTGAGTGAGTGCTTAATTTTTTTCCCATTGCATTTTAATTAATTAATTCATCATTATTCAGGACTGTCAGGGGCTTTACACATCTACAGTGACGGTTTGACCTTTGACCTCCCCGTTTCATCCCTCTCTGTCTTACTTACTACAGGCTGGAGCGACTTCAGCGGGTCGTCAGTAAAGTCCAGATGGAGTCAGGTGTGTGTGAGGAGCAGCTCAACCAGGTGGAGACTCTGCTGCAGACGGTGAGAATAACATAAATACAAGTACAATATAATAATTTAATTTATTTTGACTTTCTTTATACATTTTTCAACATACATAAAACACAAAAAGACAAGAAAAAATTCAGTCGTACAACAATTGAAAACATTTATATATAGCAGCAGACACTGGAATAGAATAGAAATACTTTATTGGGAAATTGCTTTCTACCAACAGAAGTATTCACATAATAAATAAAACAAACAAAGTAAGGTGTAATGGCATAGTAAATACTGTAGAGTGCAAAGTAGAGTAAATAAAGAATGTAATTACAGTATTATTTACAGATAATAATGTAAACAGAAAATAAAATTAGTCATTATGATTTATTATACATTGTCCAATGTAAACAGTACAGGTTAAAATAAAAAAAACTGACATGTTTTTGCCATATTCAACATTAATATTCCATTCACATGACTGAGTATAATCTTCATAACACATGTAGACATAGCATGTCAGCAAGGATGTAATATTAACGCTTTAATACCTGAATTTAAATATAAGAATGTAAAAATGTTAATGGAGAATGAAATGGAGATAATTAATTTGACTATAGCACATACAATAGGTAGATTTTTGGGTATGTTGACAGTAGGTGTTAAGGAGTTCTAAGCCTTAGGTCTTATTAAGCAGAGTCAGACAGGATCACAGGTTATTCTATTAAAGCAGTAAAATACAATTTAACAGAAAATGCATGACCAGTGTGACCCGCAGCTGATAGTGTTTCCTGTGTGTTGCAGGATGTGAGGATGTTGAGTTCAGGTAAACCTGCTCAACACACAGCAGAGGTGGAGGCAGATCTGGAAAAAGCAGAAGGAATGATCCGCTTCCTGTTCAACGACGTTCAGCTGCTCAAAGATGGACGCCACCTCCAAGCTGAGCAGATGTATCGCAGGTAAAGAAGGGTTCCTGGAAGATGGGTGTGTATTGGGGGGGGGGGTCTATGCTCTACAAATGCAGCAATCTGGGTAAATGTAAGTTAGAACTGTAGAAAAGAGTGAACATGTTTCAGTATTGCAAATGTGGATATGATTAATATACAGCATTACAATTTTAATTAATGTGTCTTTCACTAAACTAGTCTAAATTGAACTGCTCTACCATTTGTTTATAAAGTATCTGCTTCAGACATTAAATGTGTTCAATCGTACATACTTTAATTAAGATGAATCAGAAAACAAATGACAAAAGATCTGGTTTTAATATATATGATTGTGTGTTATTCCACATATATGCTGGTTTATTTACATGTATACAATGGATTAGTAAATATTCCACTAGAAAGAACCTGTAAAGTGAATGGATCATAATCATAATAGTTCCTTTGGACTAAAACCTATTCTCTTGTTCATTCTAACAATTTCACATTTTGACCCCAGACTTATCTTGGAAACTTGAGCCAACCACCATTTAAGACTTGACCTTTTTTTTTATCAGTAACACACATGTGGGAACATTTCATTAGTTTTATTCTGGAAGCATTGTAGCTGTAGACCAGTGTTATAAAAATGGTGCCAGGCACAACAAACCCCGCCCCCTCGCAAATGTTTTGCCTGATTTGATCTGTTATCACTGCAAAAACACATTTCTGGTGACTGTGACCTTTGACCTACCTCTTCTGGACCATGTCAATAGTTTTTGTTTAACATTTATTCCAATAAGGGCTGTGAAAATAAATGTCAATTACGATCATGATTAATCTGATTAACAATTTTAACACAGTTAAACTGAATAAACATATGAATTGCATTTGTTTAACTCTTTGCATGTGTGTTGGATCACATATCACATTTTTTGGTGGTTGTTTTCTGTATAATAGAAGAGTTTTTGCAAATGTTGGGATTTGTCATCGCTTTTTGTGGTTATTGTTTTTATGATTTTGTAAATTTTAGCATGTTTTTTTTTTTTACATTTTTGTGTGTTTTTTATTGTGTTTTTGTGTATCCTGTGGAAAATTTGAGTACAACTCCCCCTTAAAAAAATCCTGAAACAGAAGAGTCGACCAACAAAAACTCTGCAAGATGGAGTTAATCGAAATGAATCCAAAACCATCCTGTGATTAATCTGATTAAAAATGTTAATCATTTGACAGCCTTAATTTCAATATGAACTAGCTCCTTATTTTGGATAATCCCTTATGGTCCAACTAAAGCAAAAAATGTGGGTCATTTATCAACACTGATCTGTCAGATGTTTCTAGAATGTTCCATCAGAGACATTTGAGGTCGTTCTAACACTTTCAGAGTTTCACAGTTTCAGTTAAATAACTCTGGATCCAAACTAAACCAAGACTTTAACAGAAGTTTTGAATGTTGTTCCTGTTTTTTCCTGAAGAGTTTACCGTCTCCATGAGAGGCTCGTGAACCTCCGGAGCGAGTACAACCTTCGCCTGAAGTCTGGCGTGACGACCACACAGATCCCCATGACTCAGATCCACACCTCGCAGGTCCAGGTCCTGCAGCAGGCCCCCATGAGGGTGCGTCCAGAGCTGGATGAGGTCACCATGCGCTACATCCAAGACCTGCTGGGATGGGTGGAGGACAACCAGCGGCGAGTGGACGAGGGGGAGTGGGGCTCAGACCTTCCCACTGTGGAATCTCAATTGGGCAGCCACCGAGGCCTGCACCAGTCTGTGGAGGAGTTCCGCTCTAAGATCGACCGCGCAAAGGCCGATGAGGTACACGCCGTTGACTTTATTTAGCTTCTTTTGTTTTAGTTAATTCATTTGATTTGCTGGTAGTTTTTATTTATTTTTTTATTTACAATTGTTTCAATTCCAAAACCCCAGACAATAAAACAAGCCCCCCCCCCCCCTCTAAAAAAAGAAACAGACTAAACAACACAGAAAACGATATTGACAAATAGTGTTACTTGAGGACATCCCTCACCCAAGATGATGATGATGATGATGATGATGCCAGAGAAGTGCAAAGTTTAATTAAAAAAAAAAAAAAAAAGTTGTCATTTTTAGTAAAAAATTTCAAGGTCAAATAAATGTCTTTGTCTTTCCTCCTCAGAGTCAGATCTCCCCCGTCAGTAAAGCTGCATATCGTGACTATCTGAGCAAACTGGAGCTGCAGTACGGAAAACTTCTGGTAAGTGGATAAAACTGTCAGGTTACGAAAGTAAAAAAAAAAAGTGAACATTTCCTGTTCATCCATCAGAAGGTTTAATTTCTGATTAAAAATGTAGCTTTGGATTTAGTCCAAAGAATCATTAAACATGAAATGGAAGTGTTGACCGCTGTTTGTTTTTACTGTTTTTCCCAGAATGCATCTAAAGCCCGTCTGCGATACCTTGTCGAGGTTCATGCCTTCGTTACCGCAGCAACCAAAGAGCTGATGTGGCTGAATGAGAAAGAAGAGGAAGAGGTGAACTACGACTGGAGCGACCGCAACACCAACATGGCCGCCAAGAAAGACAACTATTCGGTAAGAAGACAGCAATGTTATTAACCCTTTATTACAGCAACCATAGAAATACTCTGAAAATATAAATGTCTACCTTAGTGTGTTAGTGGAGGACAGAACATGACTTTATTACTTTGGTGAAATTTCTCAAAAATGTTTCATTATGTGGAAAATCAATGCCAATGAATTTACCATGTTTGTTTCTTTACTCATAACTGGCAAAACAAACAAACAAACATCCAGCTGATGTCATCATGTCTATACGTATGTGGATGTCTGCATATCAGCTGCCTCAGTGTATTAGTAACTTGAAACAAAACAGGTGTTTTTATAGATGTGAAATTTTCCCAATTGTCCATGAATGGGAGGAAAAAAATATGCTAAAAAAAACGTTGCTTAAAATGTGAACTTTGACCTATTTTCCCCAAAATGTAATCACATACGTATAATCTGGGTCAGTAGTGATCTATAAACCAAATTTGGTGTGAATTCCAACAATAGTTTTGCTGCTACAGTCATGTGACATTTTGACCATTAAAACATTAGAAAAATTCAGCAAAAATTGTTTGACCTAATGTTTCCAAAATGTAATGTGATCAATTCTGAGTTACAAACAACACATGTAAAGTGAATGGAACATGTTTTAGAACATTAGACCTGATCCAGACCCCTGTCCACATCCACATGGTCCTTTTGAACTTACATTAGGTCCACTCACTGTTTATGCAGAGGTGGACCTTACAGACCCTGTAGACCACATTAGACCTTACAGACCCTGTAGACCACATTAGACCTTACAGACCCTGTAGACCACATTAGACCTTAAAGACCCTGTAGACCACATTAGACCTTACAGACCCTGTAGACCACATTAGACCTTACAGACCCTGTAGACCACATTAGACCTTTCAAACCCTGTAGACCACATTGGACCTTTCAAACCCTGCAGACCACATTGGACCTCAGACTGTTGCCGTCAGTGTTTTCTAACGTGTGCAGAAATGTCTGAAAATATTCCCTTACCTGCTGAAGTCTTACCATTGTAGCTGTGTCTGACATGATCTGGTTTCTGTGATCAGGGTTTGATGAGGGAGCTGGAGCTCAGGGAGAAGAAGGTGAACGGGGTCCAGGCCACAGGAGACAAACTGTTGAGAGACGGACACCCCGCTAGAAAAACCATCGAGGTGAGATTTGAACATTTAGGACGATTTAGTGAAATAAATAGAAACTATTGTAAAGTGAAAACACTCACTGGCTGTGTTGTAAATGTTGGTCCTCTTGGTTTCAGGCCTTCACCGCCGCCCTGCAGACTCAGTGGAGCTGGATCCTCCAGTTGTGCTGCTGCATTGAAACCCACCTGAAAGAAAACACAGCCTACTTCCAGGTACGTTGATGGAAGTTAAGCATCGTCATCCACCTCATCTGTCAGACCGACAAATAAGCTAATTTGGAAATGTAGTCAGATTAAAAATACAAACTCAACTGGGATTTAGAGGGGTCTATTTTTTGAATGTACAGAGCAATCTTTGACAGGAGGCACAGGGCATGATGGGTAATATCATGCCTCTGGAACAAGGTCAGTCTGGACTCGTCAGATCACATGACCTTTTACATTTGAAACAGTCTGGTCTTTATCGTCTCTATTAAACCAATGGTTGAGAAATGAGAAGCAGCTGCATCAGTTAATTAACCCTTTCATGCACGAATTATGAGGACTTGAGTAAAGATTTTTAATTTTATTTTTCCTGATTGTTTTTATTCTTCTTTAGGCTTAAAAAAAAACAATAGGACTGGATTTTTTTTTTTTTTTTTTTTTTAATGAACCTTTTTTTCATGGAGTTACTAATATATCTACTCAGCTGGACACTGTTCACATAACTTTTGAAGCAAAGAAACATTTATTTTAATTTCTTGAGCTTCAAGCATTTCAGATAAAATAAAACAGATGATAAAACTACCAATGGTGACTAACTTATAGATTAACAATAATAGATTTAGTCCACTGATAAATTGAAAAGTTAAGATGACAGGGTGAATATGGATGAAGTTTTATGCTGCTTTAGATCATTACAGATTTTCATTACCACAAAAACTAACTTTTGTCATATTTTTTTTACATATTTTATCACTTCCACTCACCTTTTCCTCTTTACATCTGTCTGTCTTTTTTTTTTATCTTAGTTTTTCAATGATGTGAAGGAGGCAGAGGAGAAGATGAAAAAGATGCAAGACACAATGAAGAGGAAGTACACATGCGACCGCTCCATCACAGTCACTCGGCTGGAGGATCTGCTGCAGGACGCAACTGTGGGTGGAGTCACAGCTGAACACTTTAAATACCAGACAATATGTGTTCTGTCATATACTATTATTCATATTTAGTCAGATATTTTTAGACCTGTATATGTATGTAATATAGGGGGGGGGGGGTTACCTTTATATTTTACGACTGATTTGATTAGTTATTAGTTTAGTTTAATTTCGAGCACAGAAAATCATCAAATAACAAAGAACAATATGTCTGCTGTGACAGTAAAGATAATCTAATTTAATCTAATATAACAAAGACTAACAACATTTTTGAAGCTCAAAAAGGAGTAGGAAGAAGCATCACTAGGATTCCCACCACTTTTGTTTTTTTAAACAAATTAACAAATAAATTTTGCTTTCTTTGCACTTTTTAAAACATTTTTCTATTTTTTTACTGCACAAAATATCCACGTATTCATAAAACATAAACTCAAAACACTTGGTGAAATGTTCCTGCAAAAAGTGCTGTATACATAAACTTCTTATTATTATTTTATTTAATATATACTGTATTTTGCATCATTATCAGGATGAAAAAGAGCAGTTGGCTGAGTTTAAGACTCATCTGGAAGGTCTGAAGCGTCGGGCTAAAACTGTCGTCCAGTTGAAACCACGTAACCCTGCGACTGCCATCAAGGGCAAACAACCTGTTCAAGCCGTCTGTGACTTCAAACAGATGGAGGTACGGACGTGTGTGTGTGTGAGACTTGCATTACTATCATTATGGGGACATTGCTCTGTTTATACAGTTACACCATGGGGATCAGAATCCAGGTCCCCACGATGGGTTAAATATAAATGTAGGTCCCCACTAGGTCCCCACAGACTTATATTTTATAAGTCTGTGCAAAGGATGTGAATGATGCCCCCAATAAAACCATTAACTATTTTTTTTCCTAAAGTCCCCATAAAGCATGATGGAAACAGGTGCAAATGGTTTGAAGATGTTTTCTTGTTTTATTATTGATGTATTTATGACATTTTTTAAGGATTTTAAATTTTGTATTTCTATTTCATTAGTTGAATTTTTTTTTTTTTTTATTAAATTACAGTTTTATTTTTTTTAAGAAAAAAAAAGATGTGTACACTAACTACTGAATGACTACTTTACCTACAAACTTGGTTCTCATGAGACATGGAAGCCTGTGTGTCCGTCCGTCCTTGTGACTCACTGTCCGTTCAAACCTGATGATGGACTCTAACTCCCTCCAGATCACAGTCCATCGTGGGGACGAGTGCGCTCTGCTGAATAACTCGCAGCCGCACAAATGGAAGGTTCTGAACGACAAAGGCAGCGAGGCGTCTGTCCCGTCCATCTGCTTCCTGGTTCCACCGACCAATAAGGACGCTGTGAACAGTGTCGCAGGGTGAGTGAAGAGTCGCTGCGTCGTGTCCAGGGTTCAAATGTCAATAAACACCAGCTGTTGTAATAATAATAAACTTTTTATTTATTCTTTCATATGTAGCCCAAAGTGCTTCACATTGATTAAAAATTTAAATACAATTTTAAGGCAATGACTTTTTCATTTAGTTTTTGTGATAAAACTGCTTTTTGTAATCAAGTTTGTCACATTACTTAATAAGTTATTACATTTTGAGAAGATTATTACAAAGTTCTATGACTAGATCTACAACTTTTAACTAATAATAAAAACTATAATAATGTAGTATTATTATAATAATATAATAACTACCTGTCACATCTGCACACCACTGCCAACCTGAAAAAATCTTATTATTCAGTATTGTATTCTGCACTGCACAAAATTTTGTATTTTATATAGCTAATATTTTTAATACACCTCTAATTTTAGTCTAGTCTTACTATTTTTAACTGTATTTATTACTACGACTTTTCTCATATTGACAGGAAGTGTACAATCCAAGAATTTCACTACATGACCTCAAGCCTGTGTGTTTTTTACTGTGGATGTGACGATAAACCTATTGAACCTTGCATTTTTATTTCCTTATAATGTAATGACTTATTAATGTATTACGTAATGCATTGGAGCAGTTTGTTACAAAATGCGACTATCCTAAAATGAAATAAAGTTATTACATTTTGGATGTTTAATACAAAATGCGGCTCAATAAAAGAGTTCACTTTGCTTTTGTCGCCCTCAGACTGGACGGGAATCTGCAGAGGTTACAGAACATGTGGCAGACCATGTTTGTGGACATGAAGAGTATGTTGTCATGGCAATATCTAATGAGAGACATCCACATCATCAAGACCTGGAACATCTCTATGGTAACAAGACAAAAGCACATGCTATTAAACAGCTAATTGGTTATCACTAGTGTTAAATATTGATTACATGCTGCCAATGTTATGACCCAAAGGTTACAACATATTTTTAAAGAGCGCAGGAGACAAATGTTTTTAATGAAGCAAATTAATGAACTAAATTAACCCCCTTCCCGTGCCCCAAACAAAAAGTCCCAAAAGTTTAAAGAGAAGTCGTACCCAGGTCAGCTGACCACATTAACCTAAGGTCAGTATGTGGATCAGGTCAACCCTGTATAGAGTCATAGAAGCTGTTCACACCCTGTTACCTCTACCTTATCAAAACAACCTGCAACTAAACCCTGTCAAAAAAAAACAAAAAACAGGACGTCCACACTCACCGAGACAAACTAAAAAAACTAAAAAAACAAAGCTAGCACCAAAAAAGGTGAAGTGCTGCCAACCGGCATCTGGCAGCGGAAAAACTCCAGTGGAGCGCAGCCTGGCGTGCACGCTCCTGAAACCGGCGTCCCCAGCTGGAGGTGAGGCAGGAAAAAGGACAGGTCACTCCCAAAGCTCTAATTTATAGTTGCTACGGCGGAAGACAATTATCAACCTGGAAAAAAAAACCACTACATGCAGGATATTGCACAAAAAATATAGCTGCATAAATATAACAATGATTATTTAATGGACCGTAACAGCGAATAACTAAAAATTTAAACACATTCATTTTTATATTTATATATTTATATTGTTATTTTTGTAAAAACCTAGTTGACTTAAAGGGATCATGTTTTGCTAAACCCAATTTTATTGTTCTTGGATTCTTTTATTTGTGTATTTGGATCCTAATAGTTAGTTAATATATTTAATATATCTTTATTTTCATTCTGTCAAAGATTCTGTGGATTTCTACAATCAGGTTCAATTCCTGTTTTATTTTTTTTTTTTAATTCCTGTTAAATTCTGTAACTAGTTATGTCACGACATTTACACATTTATGATCAGGAATTATGACGAACATTTCTGTGAGTACGACATAATTATGAGCAGCAGCGGTTGGAGTAAAAACTGAAAATATGTACAGACTTTGAGGCAATTACCTAAAATGTTCAGACAGAGCAGCACAGTCAACAAACTGAAGGGGGCGGAGCTTGAAGGGACTCATTTGCATGTAAAGGGCCAACGCTCAAAAAAGACCTTTTCTGGCGTCATTAGTCATAAACAGGGTTGAAGATGAACCTGTGGAGTTGAATTAATGAAGAGTTCAAACACAAGCAGAGCATTTAGAGTTCATATAAACCACAGGAAAATGTTGGAAAATGCATAATACCATTAAAAGTAAAAAAAAATAAAAGCAAAACGTGACTCCTTTAAGAGACGAACTCTACTAGAATGACAGTAAATATTTCCACCATTCAGTGGCAGGATGCCTTTTTCCTTCCTCTGTCTGCAAGTCCCATTCACTACACAAAAACAAAGTCTGTGCTGTAACTACAGCAAAAAAAAAAAAAAAAATCTGACTAAGACACACGTGTTTTTATGTGTCTTTCTCTTTTTTTTAATAGAGATATAGACATTTCAGTGCTACATTAAACTTCCTCATGCGCACATGTTCCTGTTGTGCAAAGGCGTTGTTGTACATTTTGCTCGGCAACACTCGAAACAAATATGATTCATGTAAAGAATCCTCCGAACATCCCAGAAATGACAGTAGATGACACAGCCTTTAAACTACTCAGATACTTTATGCCCAAGGCCAAGGTTATTCTGACACGAGGTTACGTTTTATTCTCTCACATCAAATCTGTCATTTAAAATATGCTCTTGTAATAACTCTAAACTACTCGAGGTTTATCTGTGAAAATATTTAGTTTTTGAGATAAATTCGAAGCAAAATAACTCCTTAAATTCCTTTCCTTTTTTTTTTAGCTACAAAGCAAACAATGTTTTATTGAGGAGTACAGATCAAGTTAAAGTTCAAGAATTTTTTAACCTTAGTCGCTCCCACCACCTCATATTTTATTTAATTACTTTTTAATTTCAGTAAGTGCATCATAAATATGGTTCCTACCGGTTTCTTCAAGACCTTTTTAAGACACTTCATCATCTGAACCCACTTTATCCTCACTAGGGTCACAGGGGTCACTGGGGGCCTTATCCAGTTACATTGGGTGAAGGCGGGGTACACCCTGTATGAGTCTCCAGTTCATCTCAGGGCTGAACATATATAGACAAACAATCACTCTCACATTCACACCTATGGACAATTTAGATTAACTAATAAACCTATCAGTGCAGGTGTTTGGATGGTGGGGTGGAGAAAAAATATATAAATATATTATATTTTTTTTTATTTTATAGCCATACTGGGAAGAATTTGTCTCCAAGAATTTAGAGAAATGTATTGATTTATGTCCTTTGTTGATTTATTTCTTTATTTCTCATTGGGAACAGCAAAGTTAGCAATAATTGGTTTCTAATTTCAACATAAATCATTAGGTTGGAGCAGGTGGAACTGTGTCAACTAATGTTACTTCCTTTACTGTTGAACATTTCATTACAATACAATCAACACGTTTATGGCAACATAACTTAAGATCTACTATATCAAATGTAATACATTTTAAAGATTTTTTAAGGTTTTTAATGCAGATTTGTAAATGTGGGAACCCTGCTAAAGTTTAAAGTTAATACATTCTGGACCAACAATGTTAGATTTACTAAATAATTTACTTTCAAACTAGTTTAACTGAATTCTGAGCTCAATAAATGTCTTACTTATACAATTGCAGGGGGGGGGTATTAAACTACCCCTGTTCTCTTAAATTTGTTGTTCATTTTAATTTCTGGTACACCTAAAGGTATATTTATTTGAAGAAATATAACGATAACAACAAAACTAGCTCATAATATTTTAATTTCAGAGCTAACATTTATCCATTTAAACATGTTTTCTTGATAATAACCAAAATCACTTCAGTTCTTACATCAGTTTCTGTGTCATTGTACTGACAAAAACAGCGTTTTTATTCATTCCATGTTTTCTTTTCTGTTTGTTTTAGTCACATGATACACAGGAGTTAAAACTGGATTTGCAGAACTATTGTTTTTGATGACTTTTGATGATGTAATAATTTTTGCTGTGACTCTTCACTCACATAGAGTTTTTATTTTTATTTGTAATGTAATGTTTTTACTTGCAGGTATAAATGTGTGAACTAAAACTAATAATTTATATCATGATTTACTCTTATATTTTTTTTAATGTGGGTCCTCATAGAATAGAATACTTAATTCATCCCACAACTAAGAAATTATTTTGTAACATTCACATTTGCAGCATTCACATACAAAGATGAGGTGCAATGAGATAAATGATGTGTAAAGTCATATAACTGTGACGTGCAAAGTAAAATAATGTAATCACAGTATTATGTACATAAAGTGCATTATTATACAATGCGATGGCTTATGGGACAAAGGATTTCCTGTATCAGGAAAAATATGAAATGTATATGGCAGGTGTTTGTACCAAGATGCAAAAAAATAAAGTTTTAGTCTTTAATTACCTACAAATTGGAATAATTTGGAGAAATATCAGAAAATTCACAATATTATCAGTACTAATGTAAAACTGTAGTTCTGTCTATTTCATTTGCACCATTTAACAGTAAATTAACCCATAAAGACTCAAACATCCACCGTCAATCACTATTTTCCACGCTGTACTCTTCTTCATTTTCTATATTTATCTACTATTTTGTAGTTTAAGACTCTGAGGGTGGAGGAGTACCGCCTGGCGCTCAGGAACCTGGAGCAGCACTACCAGGAGTTCTTAAGGGACAGTCAGGACTCCCAGATGTTCGGGGCCGAGGATCGAATGCAGGTGGAGTCGAACTACAACACAGCCAACCAGCATTACAACACACTGGTCAGCTCGGCAGAGCAAGGTGCGTAGCGTTCACTCTGCAACACACGGCTTCATTATACACAGATCATGTTCTCATTCAGACTTTTATTTGGCTTCATTCATGTTCATGTGTGTAAGTTGACTGTTGGGTTCACATTACAGGCTATGAGCCGCCCAAAGCAGGTAAGGGGCTTCAGTTACAGCAGCAGATGTGCAGTAAAACAGCTTCTGATTGGCTGGACTGGACTCTGTCTGTGTGTGTTTGTGTGTGTCTGTGTGCACTGAGGGCTGTTGTGCTGTTGCATTTCACGTCATCCATTAACTCAACCATCATCATCATCGTCATCATCATCACTGATTGTAGTTTTCCTCCTAACGTCACTTATCACTGCACTCTCCTTTCTGTGCATGGCAGCAGATTTTACAGCAAATGAATGAAGCATTTATTCAAACTAATGAGAGATGATCAATAGGAAGATATGAAAGCATGAAAAAAAAAAACCACGTTGATGGTGTGAAATTCAACAGATATATTTTACAAATGATCTGCAGTGATTGCACTAAACGCCAGGGCGACTTTCTAAATTATCTTTGGAATCAAGGATTTTATCTGTGAAAATGTCACTGTCAAACATATTTAACATTTAACCCTCAAAGACCGAGACGTCTGTGATGAAAAGATCCAATAAGGCTTTAACCAATAACCTTAGATATATAATTTATGAAGCCCAATCACATATAGCTTGTCAGTTTTTCAGTAGCACTACATATATTTTAATTTGGAGTTTGAGTCTTTCTATGAAACTTGGTTTATTTCAGTATCTGGCACTTTTCCAGCTTTTAAGATCCAATAATAAAAGAGAAATTTTGATGTATTCAACTAGATAAATGCAAAAAAAATTATATTCTTGCCCAAAATGTATTAAGTTTTAATAAAATATTAGAGCCAAAAATAAGACCAATGTTGGGACAGGAAAAGCTACTGAGATATCAGTGCATTTGATCTGGAAAAGAGTACTTGAAATAGTCTTATGTCGGCTATATGTGCTAAATATGAGGATCCCAGTGGTTTCTATCAATCAATCAATCAACCCCCATTATCCCGCAATTGTAGGAACAAGTTAAAAGATTTACAGAACTAAAAAGAAGAGAATAAATAAATAATAGTAATAAAATAAAAGTAAATCCATAAACTAGCAGAATGAAATTATGTTAAAAGTAAAGTTTCACTAAAAGCTACGTTAAAAAGATAGGTTTTCAGTTTACCCTTAAAAATATGAACACTCACAGCGGGTCTCAGACCTTCAGGTCGACTGTTCCATAGTTTGGGGAAATAAAAACTGAATGAGGCTTCAGCATGTGTTTTAGTGGTAACTCTAGGGACAATTAAAAGCTTTCTACCTGAGGACCTGAGGGTTCAACAGGGCTTTATGTTAAAAGCAGATCTGACAAATAAACAGGACCACAACCATTAAGACTCTTAAAAAAAACAATAAAAAACACTTTAAAATCAGTCCTGAAGCTCATGGGGAGCCCATGCGGACATGTAGGTTTTGTGTGTAACCCATTGTGTCCACTGGAGTTACATGCAGAACCTCCCATTTAAACACAAACACATTTTGAGTGACTGTGCAACAGTGTTTTTGTTTTTTTGTTAAACAGTGTGCGTTACATTAGTTTTATTCCCAAAATGTACCTGAGAAAATAAAAATAAATTTGTAAAAAGTAGTAGCACATAATTTCTGTATGGATTTCTGTATAAAAATTATTTGAAAATGTGTTTTTTTTAATCTGAAAAATAGTTTCTCTTTTACTCAGTAAATATTTATTTGTAAAATGGGTTCAAAATGCACCCAGTCTTGCTTCATAACATTAGTCTAAATCTAGTTTGAATTTTTAGCCCCATGTCCTGCCCCTGACCAGTTTCATAGAAACATCAAACATCTGTTGTATGTTCAAAACAAATCACCTAACACATTAAAAATCATCACATTTTTGCAATATTTTTTTTCATTAATTCATAAAGTCTTTCATAAAACAAATATAAAATTATGACTTAAAATGAATCACATGAATTTGAGGTTCTGATGAATTTCACTGACCCTCAAATTAGTTTATAACAATAAACAACTTTAGTAAAAGTCAAGTGTCAACAAATGTGTTCACGGTCTCTGAGGGTTAACTCGTATCTCCTGGATTCTGCTATGGTTTGTCCGCAGCTGTTCCACCAAACTCACTGTACAGATAATAGCAGCTTTTCCTAACAAACAATGCAGCTTAACTCTACTGTCTGAAAATATAACATGGGTTCATTCATTTATCAGGAGAACAAGATGAGAGTGTTTGTAAGACGTATCTGACCAAGATCAAGGACCTTCGTCTGAGACTGGAGGGGTGCGAGAATCGGACGGTGACCCGCCTCCGTCAGCCCGTGGACAAAGAGCCGCTGAAGGCCTGCGCCCTGAAGACCGCAGAACAAATGGTAACGTCATATATACGACTGAACAAAGAAAAAACACTAAAAAAGTTGGCTTAAAGAGCGCTACCTGGACTCAGAATAAGTAATAATAATTAGAGGTTTTCTTTGGATGGGAAAACCAAGAGTAAGAAAAAAAAATTTATTTTTAAAAAGTGTCAACCAATCACAAGCCTCCACATTGCAGTGCTAATCAGGTAAAAAGTGTAGTATAAAAAACAGTGTAATATATATATATATATATAAAAACACTGTTTGGATAGGGATGGATTAGGACTTAATAGTGATAAATGACATTTTGAAACAAGTTGTTTTTCTTTTTCATGGCGGCAGAAAGTCCAGTCGGAGCTGGAGGGTTTAAAGAAAGACTTGAACTCCATCGCTGAAAAAACAGAGGAGGTGTTGGCGTCTCCTCAGCAGTCAAGCTCTGCCCCGATCCTGCGCTCAGAACTGGACGTCACGCTGAAAAAGATGAACCACGTCTATGGACTTTCCTCCGTCTACCTGGACAAGTAAGACACAGAGTCTCTGAGAAGGAAGTGATGAGTGTGAATTGTTTCTGTGGTGGTTTTTATAATTATAGGCCGATATATCAGACTGGTGTTTATGTTTTTTCTTGTATCGGTATCAGCCTGTTGCAGTGGACGATATGCTCTTTTTTTTCCTTGCTATGATTTACTAACAGGTGAAGTTCACAGCACCTCCATGTTCTTGGATATAGTGTTAACTGGGGTGAATATTTCAGTTTGACTGCGACTGAACACTCTGTTTATTTTAAAAAGAAGTGACTAGAAGAATTAAGTGACTGAACACTATGTTTTTATCTGAATGTAACTTTTATTATGTTAAAGTTTACCATTTGAAAACCACTGATAGATGCAAATGACAATAAAGCTGATTCTGACAGTGTTTTAGGTCAATACATTTTTCCTTTAAAAAAAAGATTTTCTGACATTTATCATTTGACAAAGAAAAAAAATCAGTATCTGCTCCAAATATCAGTGGTCTGTATTGATCATCGGCTATGGCTGATGTTAAAAGAATAAATACATTCTTAAAAATCAGTATCTACCCCAAAAACTCCATATCAGTTGTTCATTAGTTTATATTTATACAAAATGCATATTGGTTTCAGGCTGAAGACCATTGATGTGGTGATCAGAAACACTACAGATGCAGAAGACGCGCTGAAGGGTTATGAAAGTCGTCTCCGTGACGTTAACAAAGTACCTGCTGACAAGAAGGAGGTGGAGGAACATCGCAGTCAGCTGAAGGTATTTTCTCTTCTTGGAATCAGCACAGATTCTTATCGTCACTTGGATTCATTGGCAGAGATGTTAATTCTTCTCATTTCCTCTTTGACAGAACATGCGTGCGGAGGCCGAGGCCGACCAGGTGATATTCGACCGCCTGCAGGACGAGCTCAAGGCGGCCGCGGCCATCAACGACAAGATGACCCGCATCCACAGCGAGCGCGACTCTGAGCTGGAGCATTACCGTCTGCTGGTCAGCAGCCTCCTGGAGCGCTGGCAGGCCCTGTTCGCTCAGATGGACCTGAGGCAGAGGGAGCTCGACCTCCTGGGACGTCACATGAACTCCTACAACGACAGCTACGAGTGGCTGATCCGCTGGCTGGCAGAGGCCCGAACCAGGCAGGAGAAGATTCAAGCTGTTCCAGTGGGAGACACTAAGGCCCTGCAGGAGCAACTGGGGGAGGAGAAGGTACTTCACATATCAACACTCACTACATTTACATGCACTGAGAGGAAAACAATTACTGCCTTACTCTGATTAAAATGGAAGTTTCAAAGGCCTTGTATTAGCGCTGCATTGATATTGCAATTTTTTTTTCTTAGCTCTGCGATATATATTTCAATATGAAAAAAATAAAATAACAGCTGTGTGGTGCTGACGCAAATGGTCAAACAGTTTAGTAGGTGACACAGAACATGTGTTTCAGTATCATCCTTCTTGTAACTGAAATAAATAAAATTAACAATTAAAAATAAATAAATAAACAAGTCAAGATAAATTAAAATCAAAAATATATATAAATTAATGAATAAATAAGGCAATTCATAAATAAAAAAGATTATATATATATATATATATATATATATATATATATATATATATATATATATATATATATACACACAAATAAATAAAAAGCTAGAAAAGCACTCAAAGCACAGACCTTCGCCAAGGTAGACATGTTTTTTCAAGCGTAAATATACAGTTCTATTGGTGGAATGAGGCGGCATTTCTAAACAAATGCATGTTTTCATTAAACTCACAGAAACTCCTTGAAGAGATTGAGAACAACAAGGACAGGATGGAGGGCTGCCAGAAGAACGCAAAGGCTTACATTGATTCAGTCAAGGTACAGCATCATATTCAAGAACTGATTTTTCACAACAGGAGAAAACCACCTTCTGATTTTACCAACTATTGCCTTTTTTTTTTAGGATTACGAACTTCTGCTTTTGACATACAAAGCCCTCCAAGATCCCATGGCTTCTCCTCTGAAGAAGCCCAAAATGGAGTGTGCGTCTGATAATATCATCCAAGAGGTGTGTTTTGTAGGTTTAGCAGCGTCTAGCTCGATACAAAGTGAAGCTGTAGTCAGTATTTTCATTCAAATGTGTAATACATGTGTTTTATCTTGTGAATTTAATGTCATTCTATCATTAACTCCTCTGTTTCCTCTAGTATGTTACTCTGAGAACTCGCTACAGTGAGCTGATGACTCTCACCAGCCAATACATTAAGTTCATCATAGACACACAGCGCCGCCTGGAGGATGATGAGGTAATTACAGTTACTCTGAATTTCCAGCTTCTTCCTCAAACAAAGACACTGCTTCCTTTTAACTGATTAGTGTATGGGAAATCATGTCATTAAATGTCTATAAAAATGTTGGCACCCAAATATGTTCAGGTAGAACGGCATACAGTTGTGATGCAACTGTTTGATCAAAGTGTTGCAGCACATCACATCCCCACTACAGTATGTGTCTCTCATATCCCAACGATGTGTATTTAGTCAAATCATATTCAGCTCCTGATTAGACTGTACACATGAACAGTTTGGATTCAGCCCCCCCACCCCCCAAACAAAATCACAAATCCCAATTTAATTTAGTCTTTCCTTCATTGTTTCTCACTCTCTCAGATATTTATTAAAACGATCACTACTTTACTTTATCCCTTTCCTTTTCTAACTTTCTCTTGTTTGATCCTCCTAAACTGCTCGCCCATGCTTTGCATTGATGAATATTAATCACACGCTTAAAGAGATGACTAGAGATTAACATCAAAACACCAGGTATTTAAAAAAAAAAAAAAAAAGTTCATCAGTTCATATCCATTCCATTCTTCTCTATATTTAACCTGTGGCTGTTCTGAAAAGAAGGTTTGGGATTTTTTTTTACTTTCTGACTTTACTATTTAAATCAACATTGATCTAAATTATAGAGTATGGAAGCATCCATTAGTGGTTACACAACAATAACCACTATAACAATAACCACTATATTTACAGACACACTTTAATTTGAATACAATCGTTCCAATTTCATCAATGTTTCTATATTTTATTTATTAATGTCCATAAGAATTGATATAAATGGATCCTAGTGGCTGGTGTTAAAAAATGAATCCCATTTTGACATGTTTGTAAAACTTTGAACCTTCTTTGCAGTTAAAAGTCATCTGTACAGTCATCTGATGTTCGTCCTGTTTTTACATCCTTTTACTAACATTTTTGTCCAAGCTCATTTATG